>OV656756.1:23636065-24236065 GCA_927399505.1 Luperina testacea
GTGGTCGTGTGTAGGCGCACTAGTGTCGCTGGGAGGCGCGGGCTGGCGCGGCGCCGTACTGCTGGCCGCGCCGCGCGAGGCGCAGGCACAGCGCTGCGCTGCCGAGGAGGCCACTACTGAAGCTAACGGCGCCTTCAGGTAACAGATGAGGAACTGACGTGGTCGTGTGTAGGCGCACTAGTGTCGCTGGGAGGCGCGGGCTGGCGCGGCGCCGTACTGCTGGCCGCGCCGCGCGAGGCGCAGGCACAGCGCTGCGCTGCCGAGGAGGCCACTACTGAAGCTAACGGCGCCTTCAGGTAACAGATGAGGAACTGACGTGGTCGTGTGTAGGCGCACTAGTGTCGCTGGGAGGCGCGGGCTGGCGCGGCGCCGTACTGCTGGCCGCGCCGCGCGAGGCGCAGGCACAGCGCTGCGCTGCCGAGGAGGCCACTACTGAAGCTAACGGCGCCTTCAGGTAACAGATGAGGAACTGACGTGGTCGTGTGTAGGCGCACTAGTGTCGCTGGGAGGCGCGGGCTGGCGCGGCGCCGTACTGCTGGCCGCGCCGCGCGAGGCGCAGGCACAGCGCTGCGCTGCCGAGGAGGCCACTACTGAAGCTAACGGCGCCTTCAGGTAACAGATGAGGAACTGACGTGGTCGTGTGTAGGCGCACTAGTGTCGCTGGGAGGCGCGGGCTGGCGCGGCGCCGTACTGCTGGCCGCGCCGCGCGAGGCGCAGGCACAGCGCTGCGCTGCCGAGGAGGCCACTACTGAAGCTAACGGCGCCTTCAGGTAACAGATGAGGAACTGACGTGGTCGTGTGTAGGCGCACTAGTGTCGCTGGGAGGCGCGGGCTGGCGCGGCGCCGTACTGCTGGCCGCGCCGCGCGAGGCGCAGGCACAGCGCTGCGCTGCCGAGGAGGCCACTACTGAAGCTAACGGCGCCTTCAGGTAACAGATGAGGAACTGACGTGGTCGTGTGTAGGCGCACTAGTGTCGCTGGGAGGCGCGGGCTGGCGCGGCGCCGTACTGCTGGCCGCGCCGCGCGAGGCGCAGGCACAGCGCTGCGCTGCCGAGGAGGCCACTACTGAAGCTAACGGCGCCTTCAGGTAACAGATGAGGAACTGACGTGGTCGTGTGTAGGCGCACTAGTGTCGCTGGGAGGCGCGGGCTGGCGCGGCGCCGTACTGCTGGCCGCGCCGCGCGAGGCGCAGGCACAGCGCTGCGCTGCCGAGGAGGCCACTACTGAAGCTAACGGCGCCTTCAGGTAACAGATGAGGAACTGACGTGGTCGTGTGTAGGCGCACTAGTGTCGCTGGGAGGCGCGGGCTGGCGCGGCGCCGTACTGCTGGCCGCGCCGCGCGAGGCGCAGGCACAGCGCTGCGCTGCCGAGGAGGCCACTACTGAAGCTAACGGCGCCTTCAGGTAACAGATGAGGAACTGACGTGGTCGTGTGTAGGCGCACTAGTGTCGCTGGGAGGCGCGGGCTGGCGCGGCGCCGTACTGCTGGCCGCGCCGCGCGAGGCGCAGGCACAGCGCTGCGCTGCCGAGGAGGCCACTACTGAAGCTAACGGCGCCTTCAGGTAACAGATGAGGAACTGACGTGGTCGTGTGTAGGCGCACTAGTGTCGCTGGGAGGCGCGGGCTGGCGCGGCGCCGTACTGCTGGCCGCGCCGCGCGAGGCGCAGGCACAGCGCTGCGCTGCCGAGGAGGCCACTACTGAAGCTAACGGCGCCTTCAGGTAACAGATGAGGAACTGACGTGGTCGTGTGTAGGCGCACTAGTGTCGCTGGGAGGCGCGGGCTGGCGCGGCGCCGTACTGCTGGCCGCGCCGCGCGAGGCGCAGGCACAGCGCTGCGCTGCCGAGGAGGCCACTACTGAAGCTAACGGCGCCTTCAGGTAACAGATGAGGAACTGACGTGGTCGTGTGTAGGCGCACTAGTGTCGCTGGGAGGCGCGGGCTGGCGCGGCGCCGTACTGCTGGCCGCGCCGCGCGAGGCGCAGGCACAGCGCTGCGCTGCCGAGGAGGCCACTACTGAAGCTAACGGCGCCTTCAGGTAACAGATGAGGAACTGACGTGGTCGTGTGTAGGCGCACTAGTGTCGCTGGGAGGCGCGGGCTGGCGCGGCGCCGTACTGCTGGCCGCGCCGCGCGAGGCGCAGGCACAGCGCTGCGCTGCCGAGGAGGCCACTACTGAAGCTAACGGCGCCTTCAGGTAACAGATGAGGAACTGACGTGGTCGTGTGTAGGCGCACTAGTGTCGCTGGGAGGCGCGGGCTGGCGCGGCGCCGTACTGCTGGCCGCGCCGCGCGAGGCGCAGGCACAGCGCTGCGCTGCCGAGGAGGCCACTACTGAAGCTAACGGCGCCTTCAGGTAACAGATGAGGAACTGACGTGGTCGTGTGTAGGCGCACTAGTGTCGCTGGGAGGCGCGGGCTGGCGCGGCGCCGTACTGCTGGCCGCGCCGCGCGAGGCGCAGGCACAGCGCTGCGCTGCCGAGGAGGCCACTACTGAAGCTAACGGCGCCTTCAGGTAACAGATGAGGAACTGACGTGGTCGTGTGTAGGCGCACTAGTGTCGCTGGGAGGCGCGGGCTGGCGCGGCGCCGTACTGCTGGCCGCGCCGCGCGAGGCGCAGGCACAGCGCTGCGCTGCCGAGGAGGCCACTACTGAAGCTAACGGCGCCTTCAGGTAACAGATGAGGAACTGACGTGGTCGTGTGTAGGCGCACTAGTGTCGCTGGGAGGCGCGGGCTGGCGCGGCGCCGTACTGCTGGCCGCGCCGCGCGAGGCGCAGGCACAGCGCTGCGCTGCCGAGGAGGCCACTACTGAAGCTAACGGCGCCTTCAGGTAACAGATGAGGAACTGACGTGGTCGTGTGTAGGCGCACTAGTGTCGCTGGGAGGCGCGGGCTGGCGCGGCGCCGTACTGCTGGCCGCGCCGCGCGAGGCGCAGGCACAGCGCTGCGCTGCCGAGGAGGCCACTACTGAAGCTAACGGCGCCTTCAGGTAACAGATGAGGAACTGACGTGGTCGTGTGTAGGCGCACTAGTGTCGCTGGGAGGCGCGGGCTGGCGCGGCGCCGTACTGCTGGCCGCGCCGCGCGAGGCGCAGGCACAGCGCTGCGCTGCCGAGGAGGCCACTACTGAAGCTAACGGCGCCTTCAGGTAACAGATGAGGAACTGACGTGGTCGTGTGTAGGCGCACTAGTGTCGCTGGGAGGCGCGGGCTGGCGCGGCGCCGTACTGCTGGCCGCGCCGCGCGAGGCGCAGGCACAGCGCTGCGCTGCCGAGGAGGCCACTACTGAAGCTAACGGCGCCTTCAGGTAACAGATGAGGAACTGACGTGGTCGTGTGTAGGCGCACTAGTGTCGCTGGGAGGCGCGGGCTGGCGCGGCGCCGTACTGCTGGCCGCGCCGCGCGAGGCGCAGGCACAGCGCTGCGCTGCCGAGGAGGCCACTACTGAAGCTAACGGCGCCTTCAGGTAACAGATGAGGAACTGACGTGGTCGTGTGTAGGCGCACTAGTGTCGCTGGGAGGCGCGGGCTGGCGCGGCGCCGTACTGCTGGCCGCGCCGCGCGAGGCGCAGGCACAGCGCTGCGCTGCCGAGGAGGCCACTACTGAAGCTAACGGCGCCTTCAGGTAACAGATGAGGAACTGACGTGGTCGTGTGTAGGCGCACTAGTGTCGCTGGGAGGCGCGGGCTGGCGCGGCGCCGTACTGCTGGCCGCGCCGCGCGAGGCGCAGGCACAGCGCTGCGCTGCCGAGGAGGCCACTACTGAAGCTAACGGCGCCTTCAGGTAACAGATGAGGAACTGACGTGGTCGTGTGTAGGCGCACTAGTGTCGCTGGGAGGCGCGGGCTGGCGCGGCGCCGTACTGCTGGCCGCGCCGCGCGAGGCGCAGGCACAGCGCTGCGCTGCCGAGGAGGCCACTACTGAAGCTAACGGCGCCTTCAGGTAACAGATGAGGAACTGACGTGGTCGTGTGTAGGCGCACTAGTGTCGCTGGGAGGCGCGGGCTGGCGCGGCGCCGTACTGCTGGCCGCGCCGCGCGAGGCGCAGGCACAGCGCTGCGCTGCCGAGGAGGCCACTACTGAAGCTAACGGCGCCTTCAGGTAACAGATGAGGAACTGACGTGGTCGTGTGTAGGCGCACTAGTGTCGCTGGGAGGCGCGGGCTGGCGCGGCGCCGTACTGCTGGCCGCGCCGCGCGAGGCGCAGGCACAGCGCTGCGCTGCCGAGGAGGCCACTACTGAAGCTAACGGCGCCTTCAGGTAACAGATGAGGAACTGACGTGGTCGTGTGTAGGCGCACTAGTGTCGCTGGGAGGCGCGGGCTGGCGCGGCGCCGTACTGCTGGCCGCGCCGCGCGAGGCGCAGGCACAGCGCTGCGCTGCCGAGGAGGCCACTACTGAAGCTAACGGCGCCTTCAGGTAACAGATGAGGAACTGACGTGGTCGTGTGTAGGCGCACTAGTGTCGCTGGGAGGCGCGGGCTGGCGCGGCGCCGTACTGCTGGCCGCGCCGCGCGAGGCGCAGGCACAGCGCTGCGCTGCCGAGGAGGCCACTACTGAAGCTAACGGCGCCTTCAGGTAACAGATGAGGAACTGACGTGGTCGTGTGTAGGCGCACTAGTGTCGCTGGGAGGCGCGGGCTGGCGCGGCGCCGTACTGCTGGCCGCGCCGCGCGAGGCGCAGGCACAGCGCTGCGCTGCCGAGGAGGCCACTACTGAAGCTAACGGCGCCTTCAGGTAACAGATGAGGAACTGACGTGGTCGTGTGTAGGCGCACTAGTGTCGCTGGGAGGCGCGGGCTGGCGCGGCGCCGTACTGCTGGCCGCGCCGCGCGAGGCGCAGGCACAGCTCATCACCTTCTGTTGCTGAGTCTTTGCTTAAGGAAAATGTTAATGGTTGCGATTCGGATTTTAATTTTGAATATATTACATGTAGAGATATAATTAAAACCTTTCACACTTTAAATGTAAAAAAGACTACAGATCTGTGGGGTAATTCTGTGGAAGTTGCTAAGTCTATTATTGACATTGTAGCACCTACTCTTGCTCTTATCTTTAATAGTTGTATTGACAATGGGGAGTTTCCTGATCTTATGAAAAATAGTAAAATAATACCTTTGTTTAAATCAGGTAGTACATCAGACCCCACAAATTATAGACCTATTTCTGTACTACCTACCTTTAGTAAAATTTTTGAGAAATTAATATTAGACCAAATGCAAAGATTTTTTAATAAATATAAATTATTACACAGCAAACAGTTCGGTTTTACAAGGGGTCGTTCAACTACTGATGCCGGTGTTGAACTTTTAGGACATATTTATAATGCATGGGAAGATAAATGCGATGCCTTGGGCATCTTTTGTGATTTGTCCAAGGCATTCGATTGCGTTCTTCACGAAACGTTAATCAGGAAACTCCACCACTACGGGATCCGGAATACTGCTCTGGATCTTCTTACTTCATACTTGAGTAAAAGGATTCAGAGCGTTGACGTTAATGGAAAAAGATCACCCGGATCTTTAGTAACGATGGGAGTCCCACAGGGCTCAATTCTTGGTCCTTTCTTGTTTCTTATTTATATCAATGACTTGCCGTACCTCATAAAGGATAATCATGATATAGTGTTGTTTGCAGATGACACTTCACTTTTGTTTAAACTTAAACGTCAGCAGTTGGTTACTGACGATGTAAATAGCGCGATTTCGAAAGTAGTCCACTGGTTCAATGTTAATAATTTGCTTCTAAACGAGAAAAAAACCAAATGTATTAAGTTTACGCTACCCCACGTTAGGCAGGTGAAAACTAATGTGTTGATAAAGGGCGAGGAATTGAATCCTGAAGACAGCACGGTATTCTTGGGCATAACTTTGGATGCTAAGCTTCAGTGGGGTCCGCATATAGATAAACTGTCAAAAAAGCTAAGTTCCGCAGCATACGCCGTTAGAAAAATTCGTAATTTAACTGATATAGAGACTGCCCGTTTAGTGTACTTTAGTTATTTTCATAGTGTAATGTCGTACGGTATTCTATTGTGGGGAAATGCCGCCGATATTCAGACTATCTTTGTTTTGCAGAAGCGTGCTGTTCGATCAATTTATAAATTAAGTCCGAGACACTCTCTCAGAGACAAATTTAAAGAGATTAATGTAATGACTGTGCCTTCTCAGTATATTTATGAAAATCTTTTATATGCCCATAAAAACATAAAATTGTTCAAAAAATACAGTGATATCCATAATATAAATACTAGAAACAAACACAAATATGTTGTACCTACAACAAGGCTCAAGAAAATAGGTGGCTCGTTCAGATGCCAATGTATACACTTTTATAATAAACTACCAAGCCACGTTCAAGATCTAAGCCTTAATAAATTTAAATCGTTCATTAAACGTAAGTTGTGCCAGAAAGCCTTTTATACCGTTAAAGATTATATTGAGGATACAAAGGCTTGGGATTGAGTTGCTTCCAATTTCTGCATTTTGAGTGTTTTTGATGTTTTTTTTTTATATACACATTGACATTAATGATTTTTTTTTTTTTAACTGACATTTGCTTACTTTTTAAAGTATTATATTATTTTAATTATTGTGAATGTGAAGACGATGTGGGTCATTTAATTTAGGCATTTTATATTATTATTATTCTCTCTATGGTCTGGCAGTTTGAGTAATTTATGTGGCCTACCCAAATGTCCTTTCTTTGGTATTGTTCGTCGAATCGTTGAGCTCCTTAAGTCTTGAGTTGAGCTGCATGATTTCTGACAAATGCGTGCACTGACTGGACAGGTCCTCTCAATCTGTGTGGTTCTTTCCTCAAAAGGCCATCTCAGACATCGACCTACATGGTCTTCATATAACTTGACCAAGATTATGTCTGGACTTTAAAAGAGACTATGACCTCTGAGTTTGTTTCGGCCTTTCTTCTCAGAGTAGTCAGATAGGAAACGCCGACCTCATCTAGTTTAAAAAATTTATGATTGACGTGTAAAAGTGTTTGTGCAAACCTACTTACAGAAATAAAATCATTTATCATTTATCATTATCATTTATCAGCGCTGCGCTGCCGAGGAGGCCACTACTGAAGCTAACGGCGCCTTCAGGTAACAGATGAGGAACTGACGTGGTCGTGTGTAGGCGCACTAGTGTCGCTGGGAGGCGCGGGCTGGGAGGAGGGGCATAATAACCCTTTTTCGTTACGTGACGATTTCTCCAAATTTACTCCTACCGCAAGTTCCGTTAAAGAATTTCGTTCCAATAATTATAAAATAATATTTTTCAATCTCTGATCACTGATTTCTAGGTGCACTGTTTAAAACTTAGTTAAGTAAAAAACAAAATGACACCAACTGCTGCAATGACATTATTCTCTAAGCAGAATAATTTCTTAGATTTACGGTCCTAAACAAGTTAACGACTTACTTACAGAATCCGGGGCCTACTACCGAACTGCGTGTACAATATTCAACTGAAGGACTCGTCTACCCCAGAGCTACTGGGACTTAAATTAGCCAAAGCACCCCCTGTAATAGAGGTAAGATACTACTTATTTGTATGTCGGTTTTATTTTAGGCGTGGCACATGGCATAGCAAATAACGGCGTCCGAATTGTGTACGTAAACCTCTTTAATTACATCGAATCGAAGAGGCCTACGTTCAGCAGTGGACTGCTGGTAGCCCGACGATGATGATCATTAACCATTCTTGATGATGCATGCATTCTACGACGTTTGGTGTTTCATGTTTATTGGCGTGCCAATATGACACTAATCTAACAATTTATTTCCCCAGGTCAAAAACAACAAAGACATCGAAAACGTCCGCCTCATCGCGATCCAACCAGCACAGATCACAGACACAAACGTGCTAGTGTACACTCCCAACATCGACCACTACAAGTCGCTCCGTCTCACTCTCGCATTGGAGAGCACTCCTCACTCCCCCATCTACTCCACCAAGCTAGACCCCGCCGGGTACTTCCCACACAACAACCCGGGACTTATGTATGTGCTGCCTCGCCTGCCAGCCGATAATAAGACTTATGTGCTGCAGTTAGAGTCCACTTTGTCTAAAGCGACGCACTCTTATGGCGAGGAGGTGCATTATTTTAATTCGGATGGCCAGTTCAAGCATTTTACTATTGAGTTTGTGCCTAAGGTAAGCTTAGTTTTGTTCATAACATTAGAATGACGTTACTTAATTAGTATCATGTAGATTTTTAACGATATTGACAATTTTAAACCTAGTTTTTACGAGTGTAGTGAAGATCAAAGATAATATCTTTGGTTTGAGCTAAAAAAAAACACTGGCACTCCGGTAGTGCCGACAGAAGTGAAAACTTGAACCATTACGAGTGTATTTTGTGAATCGTCTTATAAACAAAACACGCGTGTTAAGGTGTGTTCCTTATTTTATAGGGTTTTTTGCAAATCAGGTATGATGACCAAAGTGACTGGTTTATTCTTCTCGTGAAAGGAATTTATTCAGATTTGCTCGTCGTCAGTTATATATCCGTGGTTCAGCGCCATCTCGTCGTTGTTGGATGAACTACGTAGTTAGTAAGCGAGGCCTACGTAGTTAGTACGCGAGGCCCTCGTAGTTCTTCCCGATGTGCATAGATGGCGCTGTCCTCAACAACGCGCTCGTCGTTGTTGGATGAACTACGTAGTTAGTACGCGAGGCCCTCGTAGTTCTTCCCGATGTGCATAGATGGCGCTGTCTTACGTTTTACGTCTTACGAATTTTCGATCAGGGTCACGTGACCTGACGCGAATTTAGAAGTTTTTACCCATTCCAAAAAAAGTACACAGCGCCGCTAAAGAAGTTTTCACTTCAAAAATCGTCATATTGTAGATGGAATTACACTCTTGTATCAGTATCTAATGATAATAGTATTGTTGCATCGAGCGCAAAGTGAGTTATTAATGCATGAGTGTTATGTTGGTGCCTGAGCGCATGTGAGGGCACTAAATTAACACGAGTGCATTAATTACTGACTTTAGTAAGGTGCGTAATTTACTTTTCTTTCAACTACCAATCTACCTATCGTGATGAAATATATCCACTGAAAAAAACAAAGTTTTTAAATATTTATCATGGGATTTTTGCGGCAAAAGGTTATTAATAATTTCATTTGCAGCTGTTAATTTCTGGAGTTGAATTCATATCACTGTCTATTTCCATTTTTTTTTGTTAAATATGAAATATCAAAGTTTTACAATGGTACAAAATGCGTGCCATTTGTTTGTTTTTTTACCAAGTCGATTTTATTTAGCTGATTTTTATTTTCAGCCAGTATGTTTTTGAACTAATGCATTACATTTTCTATTAAACTTAATGAGAGGCATTAAACTTTTATGGTAATTTATTTTTAAATAAAAAACAGTGCATAATGAAAAATTGTGCAACCATGAGATTTCATATAAGTTTTCAGCACTGTTTTGGCTCTAAGTAAAAAATACGTCCTTTGTGATGATCGGTTTTGTAGTGAATAATGATAACATTTCTATGTAGTTGAAAGAAAAAAAATATTGTGTCAAGATAAATGTAAACCCTACCTATTATTTTGTTATTAAGGTGAACATTTTTCTTTTTCCCAGGTAAAATCTAGCGAACAAGAAGTCCGACAAACGTCTCTCCTTGTGATCCCTCTGCTGGGCGCGCTGGCGCTCGCCTACGTGTCGCGCGCGCGCCTGCTGGCCGCGCTGGCGCAGCTGGGCGCGCGCGCGCAGCAGGCCGGCAGCCGCACCGCGCGGGCGCCGCGCGCGCGTGCTGAGCGTGCCGACGCGCTGGACCGCGCCAGCATCGACCAGATTGTGTCCTCATTGAACCCGCCGGGCAAGAAACCTAAGAAGAAACAACTGTAACAAGTGTACAAGTGAGTGGAAAGTTTGTCTTCTTGACACATTCAGAAGTGATGTGGAGAAGTGTATTTTATACTAAAGAGAGAAAATTATGCAATGTCATAATTTTCAAAAACGATTTTAAAATAAATCTATTGTCTTTTCAGACTGATTGATCTTCCCAAATTAACGGAAGTTAACGTTACTTTAACATCGTGATCAAACAATGATGCAACGTTTAAATCGTTTTAAATATACGCCGAGATCACGTTTGTTAATCCATATTAAATTATTTCTTCAAACAAATAACAGTATGCTACCAAAATATACCATATTTACTTTGTAAAACGTCTTTATTCTAACAAATTCGTTAAGTATACAGGCGTTACGCGGAATCGCTATATATAATTTATTACACCAATAAGGCAAAACATTTAACCATCGTCATTTTTATCATATAACATTTTCAGAATGAATTAATTTAAAAATCTTAAAATGCGATGGAAATAATTATAAAAGACAGTTTTAAAACAATTGGTATAAAACACCAGCATTTTATCATGTCTTGAACCCGTTTTAAATGAAAAAAGATTGCATTTCATAAAAAAAATAAACCCGCGTTTCTATCCCTCGCGGGAACTGAGAGCAGAATCTTAAGTCTCAAAGTAAACGAGATCATTCTGTCCTTTTTAAAACAACATCTCAAAAGATGTTTCTCTAATATAACTAACTAGCGACCCGCCCCGGCTTCGCACGGAAACATTATTATTATTATACATATAAACCTTCCTCTTGAATCACTCTATCTATTAAAAAAAACCGCATCAAAATCCGTTGCGTAGTTTCAAAGATTTAAGCATACAAAGGGACATAGGGACAGAGAAAGCGACTTTGTTTTATACTATGTAGTGATAGTGAAGAGGAAGCTCTAAGACAGCTGAGTGAATGATTATAAAAGGCCTCTTTTTTCTTATAAAATCATCATTTTGTTTTCGTTTACGCATTGAACAAATGTCCGGCGATCGTTGTATTCTGATTGATATCATTTACTAATTTTAATATATTATAAGTTATGTTTGGTTAAGGTACAGTGAGTGTATTTATTTATATTTTGTTGTGCATTGTTTAAACTTTGAATGCATTTATGTGATGTATGTACCAAATGTGGGGAAAATAAATTGGATTGTTTGTTTATAAAAGTGCTTTTATTTTAAACCTCATAGAATACATTTTCGTTTTTCTGTTCTCAAAAATTATGTTATAAATGGGTTTGTAACAAGTCAATGAATAATTAATTTTATGAAAAATAAAGCCATGTTTATCAAATGAAGAGACCAGCTACAGATATAAAACATTCTACAAAACAAATAATATTTGAAACTATTGCGTATGTCGTTGACAATCTAATTTTAATATAATTATTACCCTTGTTAAATATTTTTGATCATATCGCAGTAGACGTTAAAGCTTCGATCTGTAGCAGAAGTCATCATGTGTTGTTATAATAATGTAATAATAAATAAATTATTCGTAGCAGTCTCCATAGCGCTCCTGACAATCAGCGATTGATCTCGCGTGGTGGTCCCATAGTCTTGCGTTTTCTTTGCTGTAAATAAAGACAATTTTATTTAACGTTTTTTGAGTTTCTCAAATAAGCTCTTTGCACCGGAGTAACAGTTGTTAGTTGTTAGCTCGCATTGGGGTATTCAAATCTAATACCCGACATCGGCAACTCGATCAGTTCATCACACAGAAGGTAATCTAAACGATTCACTGATATCTAATTTCGGGTGAAAGACCAAACTTAGTGTTAATTTCATATTCAATGCACCATGACCATAACTTTCAATAATATAAAAAATAGTGACTTACTTGACGAAGTATAACTCAAAAGCAGCTAAGAAGTTACGTTGTGACCTCGCGTGAAGTTTGCAGAGCGCTAGTTTTTCACACTCGTCGGCTCTGTAACAAAGACGATAACTATAGTACCTACACACACGGACTGAGCAAGCGTGCTATTTCAGTAACCGGAACCGGCCTCTTCCTTGCCTAAATTGCCCATTTCTAGCCTATCAGGCTTCACATACGTTCCGTGTTCGGGACGGCATTAATCGGAACAGCCGGGCGGTAAAATAAAATATATGCTCGGAAAAAAGACTGTAGTAAAAAACAACTGCTACATGCCAATTCAGTGAAGAAAGACCTACTGAGTTTGTCGATCGGCAGTAGCCGAATATTTGTAGTAAGTGTCATAACCGAACCGAACCCGAAGTATTCTGTGTAGTACGTCTGAGTCAGTAACACAGTAACACATAAGGCGTCTATTCTTCTTCTGGTAGTCAATAACTTACTGTCTCTTAGTCCTCATCTTGGTGACGCCGCTGTCGGCCGTGCCTCCCAGCGCGAACATCGGGTTGATGAATCTCTTGCTCAGGTGATGCTGTACCTCCTTCGACTCATCGTCTGGAACAAGCATAGCAAAATATAAGACACTAGCGACCCGCCCCGGCTTCGCACGGAAACATTATTATTATTATACATATAAACCTTCCTCTTGAATCACTCTATCTATTAAAAAAAACCGCATCAAAATCCGTTGCGTAGTTTCAAAGATTTAAGCATACAAAGGGACATAGGGACAGAGAAAGCGACTTTGTTTTATACTATGTAGTGATGAAGAAAAGACAAGTTGTATTTTCTTTTTGTTGAATTGAGGATGTAACCAAATATTCCGGAGCCAGAAAGAGGCTGCACGGTGTAAAAAGTTCAAGTCTTATAATGTGTCTAGGAAGCCAATTATTGTGAACAAAAAATGTTATAATGATTCACCGAAAGCCTGGCGTCTGGTCAATGCAGGTGTTCAAGTAGATACTTACCAGTTCTGTCTAAATCCAAAGGCTGGCACAAAACTGTACATAATAAAGCTGCAAATAGAAATACTACAATTTTCTGCATTTTCACAACACTTCAAAAAATTTCAAGTTTCAATATCTTCTAATTGCCTCTGCCAAATTCTAAGTGATGCATTTTCGACACTCCTGCTATTATATAGAAGTTCTGTCCGCTGACGGAAGGTACTGACGCGTATCGCAGCTCTAATGGAAATTATAAATAATATGGCCATAATGTGGTGCTAACTAGGGCTAACGATTTGTTTCAACTAATGGTGGAGGGTTCTGTACTGCTATACAATGTGCAAAGGGCGGAGTTTTGATGCGAGAGCCATGTCTAGCTGCATATTGTAGTGGAGACAACCACAAGGATCTAACGGAATAACAACCCTTGGTATACCTATACCCGCTCACTTTTTTACCGCCTGGACAAAAACAGGGTATAAAAGGCGAACTGGGCAGCCTATGGCACAGAAATCTCTTTTGCATTGAATTCTTTGATTGAAGCCATCGATAAGATTTTTGACCTTAAGATTTCTGTGCGATAGGCTTCTACTCCGTTCACCTTAAGATTTCTATGCCATAGGCTTCTACTCCGTTCACCTTTAGATTTCTGTGCCACAGGCTTCTACTCCGTTCACCTTTAGATTTCTGTGCCATAGGTTGCTCAGTTCACCTTTTATACTCTGTTTTTGTCCGGTATTCCATTAACCATACCAAAACATGAACGCTTGGGTTTGTGTAGAAACTTCGAACGCAAAAGCCACCACGACATGATCTATTGCCCTGATTGGTCCCAACCTATTTCAAGCAGCTGTTGCTGTTCTAATTTAATGGTTTTTGCCTCTAGGTAATGGAATGCAATGCTGCTTATTTCCACGCTATCTTCTGCCCAATATGGGTCCTGTCAGACCAAGACCTCTTGGTGCAGTCTTATAATTTTCACGCACAACGTGTGGCTGATCGTTGCTTGGCAGAAAAACTAGGTATCGTCAGTTTTATGTTCGGGATGAATTCTCACGAAGAGCATTTATTCAACTACAATTACGGTAACTTTATTTTTTTTTCTACTGCATCTTTTTGCCCTAGCTGCCTTCATGCTTCAGGACATCGCTCAATCGTACTAAATTCGGGGGAGAACATCTGCACACGAACAAAGGGTAGTTTTTCGCATGTTAAGATTGTGAATGTGAGTGATGAACTGAAGAAATTTTATACGTAGATAGATATACAGGTTGGCAGGGATTTGACATCGACGCAGATACTGTTACCATGGTTTCATCACACATGGATTTCTACGCTAATAGGGGGTCTAGAATCATGTGCTGATGTTTGCGCGTCGATGTCCCTGCCACCCTGTATGGCAATGTCGATGAAATAAAGAGTAACCCAGTAGCCCAGTAGTTAGGGCACCCGTTTCTCGAAATAGATCATCAACTGCCTAGCGTTTTCCCAACTATGTTGGGGTCGGCTTCCAGTCTAACAGGATGCAGCTGAATACCAGTATTTTACATGGAGCGACTGCCTATCTGACCTCCACAACCCAATTACTAGGTATTAAGATACCCCGTGCTAAGACTGGTTGTCAGACTCGGGCTTCTGACGACCCGTAACGACTGTCAAAGATCCACGAATGACAGCCGGGACCAACGGCTTAACGTGCTTTCCGAGGCACGGAGAGGTCTTGATGTAAAGATGGTCCAACCGCAGCAAGCGCTTAACCTGATGAATTGTCCCGAGCGGCTGTTATTTCTTAGCCACGAGTTTCTCGAAAAAGATGTGAGTTTGAAACTATATGCGGTTTTAATGAACCACTTGGCAATATGTCGGTATCGTCTGTTGCTTATCCAAAAAAAATGTGACGTCTATATAATAGGCGCGTAAGAGTTTAGTTGGTCTAGCTTTTTCCTATGTAGACTGCATTATACGGAACCTGAATCTTACAGCTCTTATATTGATATTGAGTAACTGGAGAGTCACGAGGCATCGTGTAAAATGTTCCGTAGACTTCCGTGCGCTTCGGCCACGAGACAAACCCCTCGTGTAAGCACCTAGGAGATCATTCTAGACTCTAGTTATGTATCACACAATTCACACATGCACGAGTCTGCACGATTAGTCTCCAGAGTATTTTAGATCTTTTGCACTCTCTAGGATTGCACGCTCTTAGGGCTTAATCAGCCTATAATGTTCCCACCGCTAGGACACAGACCTCACGATAAGAGGGAGGGGGCCGTAATCCCCACGCGGGCCTAGTGCGGGTTCGTATATGTCACGTCTTCGAATTTCTTTGTTCTAGAATATGTTAGTTTCCTCACGATATTTTCCTTCACCGTTTTGAGGGCAGTGGTGATGAAATAATTTACACAAAGTAAAGCGCCTGTCTGGGTTCGAACCTACGACCTACAACTCTTAGGTCGCGGCCGTCACTACTTACCCACAACTGCACTCATGTTTGTGAGTTTGATGATTCTGTGCTCGACGAATGCTGCTCATTTCTGATTACCTAAGTACAAAATTCTACAGTCACTTTTTACGACTTTGTAATCTGGTGTCACACGGTGACTCGGCTCTGGCGCCTTGCATAAGTATAATATAGTTGACAAAAGACTGCATCTTTTATTCATCAGGGTGAAATAGGATACCTATTTCTTCTTCAAGTCATTTGCATCTTTAAAAACTAGATTTCAAGAGTCTAGTCTTTTACAACTAATTTATTACCTACAAATCTGTTTTACAAACCATTTATTTTAGGTTTATCCTTCTTAGTTGATGATACTAATGGGGTCCTAATTCTTGACACAGTTAGTCGTCAATAATCTTTATTATTAGTAGTTTAATATAAATATTTAGTGCCCAATTCATGCGTCAAATGTTACCAGTTTCATTCTGTGGTGTTTGTACAAGATATCAGCGGCTTGTATCCACTATGTGTTCGAGACAAACTAGACAAATTACTTGTGATAACAGAGCAGTTTCCTATGTCCAACTTCTGGTGGGGAAACGTTGAAATTGTTTTTTCCTGTAAGTCTTATGATTTTGCTTATTGAACATGCGTGTGTACTGATACTGAAGTACTGACTGGACCTCCACTCAACACTGTGTAGTCCTTTCCTCAAAAGACCATCTCAGACACTAATCTCCATATTCCTCACATGATCCCACCATTACTAATTTGCTTATAAGTAAGTATAAAAACCATGATCACTTGTCCCTAAAGGTTTGTTTGAAACATTATTTTTATTTTGTTTGTGTTTCACGAACTGTGTTCAAATACTTAAACTTTTTTCTTTCTTTTACCAAGACAATGTCTGGACTTTAAAATAGGTACTGTTTCGGTGTTTCTTCTCAAAGTAGGTAGCCGACCAGAGATTTTAAAATATTTTTTGACGTACTTACTTAACTATGTATTTGGTATTAAACCAGTTTTCACAATAAACCTGATTTATCATTGTTGGGAATAAAAGTAGAAATGTCTCAAGATAGGTTGAGTTGATTGATTAGGGCTTTTTTTCTGTTACCTAAGTACTTACCTATAGTTATTGGAGGGCAAAAATCATCAGGCGGCCCGTAATGGTATGTCTAAATAATCACCGCCGCGTATGGATACCTATCTGGAATACCAAAGGCATCGCAAATATTGCTATCTGATGAAATAATGCACAAAATTACTTTAAAAACTGGCAAGATTTCATCATCTCAGATTGCACAATAATATTTTGATCTTACACTGGGAACAGTTTAATTTATCAATTTAATGTATTGTCTAATAGAAATTGTATAGCATAGTTACAAGGTGGTTACAAGCATTAAGCATAGTATTGATTTTTGAAGGACTTGTCTATTTTAGAAGCGCTCTGGAACTTTCTAGTTAACACTTCATGGTTCACTACTTGTCAACAGATGGCGCATTCTACTTTTCGTATAGTGAAATGCTACTACTAGCGTCATCTTGTGGTGAATTGTAGTTACATAATTTTTAAACCCAAATTTTTTGGTAGATCTTTAAATTTTTGTGTTCTAACTTTCATAATAATTAATAACGTTGCACGAGCATACAAAAAATATCAAATCCGGATTTGGAGCAAAATTATTAACAAAACTAATCGGAGCTTAGAAGTTTTTCTACTCAACGCTAGATGGCGCTAAATGAAGTTGGCTCACACCTGGCTCGAATTTTCTTGATTGTTGGAGATTGTTCGTGTCTATTCATTCGGCCTCTCGTAGATAGATAGCGTTGTTAGCAAGCGTATATAAAGGGCGCCGCGCGCGAACTTCGCAGTATTCAAAGTTTGACAGCGACCGAGTTAAGAAGCGAAAGCGAAGTAAACAAAACGATCAAAAATGTCACTCGCACCTTATTGGTTTCGTCATCTGAGGAATCTGGCGACCCGGGACCCCATCGTCAGAGCTTTCGAGGACCCCTTCGCGGTGTTTACAAGAGACCCTTTCTTCCGGGACCCAGTGAAGTACATCAAAGCAGTAACAGCACCGGTCGACCATATTGAAGGAGTATATTCCGATCACGAAGTCAAAGTCGACGGGAAGAAAGTAGAAGTTCACTTGGACGTCCAGAATTTCACTCCAGATCAGATCCAGGTGAAGACGGTCGGGAATGAGATAATGGTGGAAGGCAAGATGGAGATTAAGAAAGAAGATGGTTGGACAAGGAGTCATTTTGAGAGGCGATTCCTGTTACCTGAAGGTTTTCCTCCGGAGCGTGTAGAGTGCCATCTTGACAAGGGGAAGCTGGTGCTGATTGCATTCAGGTCTGAACCCCTGCAGGAGCGAGCTATTCCTATACAAGAGAAGTCTAGCGGCAGCGAAGAAAAATCGTAAAGAAACACCTTTTTTATACTTTGATAGACTGATTAGTTTAGTTGTACCGTACCGAACTACCGACCCAATTATTAATTTGCATTACCTATTGGTTAATTTGATTTAAATAAATGTACGTAATTTAAAACAATCAATTTGTTTTATTTACCATGTTTTGTTATTGGTTTCGTTAAATTAAGTGAATTAAATTGTATCATACTAATTTATTATGTAGCTACGTTTGGACACAGTCTAAAAATCATATGATTTTTATACTGTGGTTTGGATGAGAGTTGAGGGGCCCGTGGCTAAATAATAACAGCCGCACAGGTCGATCGATCAGGTTAAGCTACGCTTGCCGCGGTTGGTCTGTGGATGGGTGATCATCTTTATATCTTTGACAGTCGTTACGGGTAGTCAGAAGCCCGGAAGTCTGACAACCAGTTTTACCAAGGGGTATCGTATTACCCAGTATCTAGGTTGCGGAGGTCAAATAGGCAGGCGCTCCATGTAAAATACTGGTATTCAGCTGCAGTTAGACTGGAAGCCGAGCCCAACTTAGTTGGAAAAAGCTAGGTAGATGATGATGATGTTTGGATGAGAGTTGCCGAAAATCGAGTTGAATGGCGTGCAATAGGAGAGGCGTATGTCCAGCAGTGGACTGCTACAGGCTGATGATGAAGTGATGATATGTAGTATGGCCAGTTTTAAGCGTAGAGTATTTCGTAAGTAACTACCTCAGGCAACGTTTTTTACCGTAGGTAGGTGTCTAAGCGGCAGAATTTTTCACTATAAGGGTCTGTGCATACCACGTTTTTTAAACGCGCCGTCGACGCGCGTTTTGGAAACGCGCGTCGACGGCGCGTTTTTATCCTACAGAGCAGTTTGTTGTCATTTGTATCGATTCAAACGCGCGGCACCTGCACGTCTGTATCGATACACACGCGCGTTTGTATAGCGTTTGTATCGATTCAAACGCGCGACACCGTTGCGACCGCTAGCGCGCGCGCGCGGACAGGGTTTCGCCCGCAACGAGGGAAGTGTGAATCTAGGCTAGTAGCAATCGAGCAATTTGATGCACCGCACGTCTTTGTAACAAAAAAATGGAGCCTTTCGACGCAGAAAACGTCATAACTGAAATTCAAAACCGGCCAATATTGTGGAAATGGAATAAGACGATTGCCGGATTATTCGAATAAAGTGTTAAAGAAAAATGCCTGGTAACAAATTGGAACGTTTGCATCGCGTCTGTATCGCTAAACACGCGCGTTTGCATCACGTCTGTATTGCTACACACGCGCGTCTGTATCGATACAAACGCGTATTTGAATTGATACAGGTGTGCAAAGGTCTACAGGCTGCGTCTAACTTGCGTGCGTATCGCGTCTGTATCGCTACAAACGCGCGTCAACGGCGCGTTTAAAAAACGTGGTGTGCATAGGCCCTAAGGTGGGGTAAGTGAAACATAGCACTTATGACTAGCATTTATAATAACTATTGATGCGAAGTACTCTTCCTTTAATTCCGCTCTAGGAAGCGTACAAATGTATAGGTAAATAAAACATTATAATTACCTATTTATTTATTTGAACTTTTCGCACAAAAAAGTACAAAGGCTGACTTAATGCCTTACTTAGGCATTCTCTACCAGTCAACCAAGGGTGGTGAAGAGATTGGATGGCAGGTGCTTTGGTTGAGATGAACAATGATAAAAAAAAGTCTATTAAAACTAGGTACTTACACAAATACATATATAGCTTATATACACATACATACTATTTACTATAGTATAATTATAACATATAACATTATGGACTTATTATTTAAATAATACCTACAGGATATTATTTTTGTTATAAAAAATAAAACCGTTTAATGAGACTGACTGCCTGCATAGTCTAGTGGTTTGTTTACTGCATACCCCGGGAATAGATAGGAATCAATATGCAGACCTACATAATGTAGGAACCTACTCTACAATGCGCAACGTTATTTTCCTCAAAAAATCTTACAATCAAACCTGCGACCGCGGACAGATGGCCGGCGCGGCGCCGCTATTACACCATTTGGGTCGGGTAGAGCCGGTCAATACCCCCGAAAATTACGTTATTACTTGCAATTTGGAAGTAGATATGAAAGTGGTACGAAATGTTACTCACTCTGCAGTGATTTATTTATTTATTTAGATATGTAGTTAACCTTTTCACCGCCACGGACTTCTATAGAAGTTCCAGATTTTCGTGCCACCAGCGCCACGACTTCATTAGAAGCTCTTCATTTTAACTATCTTATAAAAATTTTACTGTATTTAAAAGCTTTGTTTCATTTTATTATTTAATAATTATTTTTTATTTTCCACACAAACGAAGCCCTTATTATTTGTCTTAAAATCGGCAAAAACAAAAACTCCGAAGTTTTTTCATTAGAACGGTACACCAATTACATTAATTACCATAGAAACATAAAAAGTACGTAGTCGTAAAATAGGCGATGCATTCCACAATTTTTAAGACGAAAAATGCCAAACAAATTATTATGATTATGAACAAAAAACAAAAATTCAAATTATTTTATTTCACTTATGAAACGTCAGAACCTAGGTGCACGGTTTCAATGTCGTTTCCTATGGAGAAGACTAGCTAGACAGACGACCTCAACAAAAAGGTGGCTGGGACAGACTGGATGCAGATGGCGGAGGACAGGGTGCTGTGGCGCTGTCTGGGGGAGGCCTAAGTCCAGCAGTGGACTGCGATGGGCTGCGTTGATATGAGAGAGCACAGAAGATAAGAAAGAGAAGAGCCGGCAAGAAACTCCATGTTTGTGTCCATGTTTCCATAATAAAGCCTGGGAGAACAGTGCAGGACTGTAGGCCTATCAGTAACGATAGGAAATAAGTAAACAAGCTCGATTGTTTTATTTTTTAATAATTTATTATGTACTTGACCTCTATAAATGAACACAATCGACTCACTATATTTGACTCATGTTTTTTTAATGCTTACGTCAATTGTTTTTCACCGAAATGCAAACATAATTAGTTGCTGAGCACAAGCTAATAATGTATCAAGACTTAGGTACCTACTACATAACATAAACACAGTGACCATAGCAGGGGTGGCGAACCTTTCTGTGACTTCGTGCAGAAGTGCTTGAAAAATGGGTTACGTATTTGTAAGTGGAAACACATATGAACGAAGGAAGTTAATAAGTAATAGGTATTTTTATGTACCTATCTTATGTATATGGTTAGGTTAGATTTTTCCGAAGGACCGTACGTTCCCGTGACCCCCGGTGCAGCGTAGGTGTGAGATGGTGAGGGGTGGTTTACTTTTTAGTCAGTAAGAATCTGACAGACCCTGCCGCCCGCCCTAGCGGCGGACATCCATGACACTTTAGTACCCCAGAACAAAAAAGTTAGCTTAGGTTAGCTAACTCGTGGCTAAGTAATAACAGCCGCACGGGTCGATCGATCAGGTTAAGCTACGCTTGTTACGGTCGGTCCGTGGATGGGTGACCATCTTTACATAACGAGACCCCTCCGTGCTTCGGAAAGCCGTTGGTCCCGGCTGTCATACGTGGATCTTTGACAGACGTTACGGGTCGTTAGAAGCCCGAAAGTCTGACAACCAGTCTTACCATGAGGTATCGTGTTACCCCAGTAACTAGGTTGTGGAGGTCCGATAGGCTGTCGCTCTATGTAAAATACTGGTATTCAGCTGCCTCCGGTTAGACTGGAAGCCGACCCCAACCTGGCTAGGCAGTTGATATCTATGGTTAGACGTGATGAGCATCTGTACCTACTTATCTAAAGAGGAAACAAAAAATAACTAAACTAATTTATCACGTATGTGAAGTAACACTAGCTAATTTGTCGTTGTTTTATAAAATTGCAGCCTGTAATGCCATACCTAATTCGCATGTCGCATGCCTTTCGTGACACGCGAGCCTTGCATGCGTTCACCATCCCTGTACACTATAGTGTCAGCAACTTCAGCAAGTATACCGTTTATAGGTAGGCTGTAGACGGTAGACGCCAGACAGACGTCTAGCTGGGCTCACAGAGAACAGTCGCGCACACATGTCGCGTTAAGAATAATAATTAGGTACCGATAATTTGTTTACCACCTCATTCGCGTAGTGGTCAATAACTTGATTTAATTAACACCTACTCTTTCGTGTGTTATTTTAGTCGTGGAACTTATCAATATGTGGTCGTATATATTTTTGTTTCTAGCTATCTTTTGTTTGACCTTGTAGAATGCATTGCGATTTGCGACTTTTAATTTAATACTGTTGTAGTCTTTGTGTGTGACGGAAGTGTCTGTGGGTTTATCGGTTATACCATAGACTATACACTTATAAACTGGTTAAACGACTATTTGCAGTTGTGCTGATTTTAGATTTGTTTGATTGTAATCAATGGCTGCTGCTAAAGAAACAGGTATGTTACAGATAATAATAATACAATGTATTTAAGTAATTATTAAGGTCATTTAGGTACCTGTGATTTTTTTAGTTTGAAAAACTTTGTTATAGTAAAAATAATAAAACAATATGACGTACGGACGCCAGCACATCAACCTACCACAATCTGTCCGATTTCTTTAATAGATTTTCAACTTTATCGCTAAAGCATAAGGTTCAAAGTTGATTGGGAAAATTTGACAGTTACGGGTAGCTTGATGTGCTGGCGTCTATACATAATGTGTTATTATGTTTACTTTACCTACATTAAGTATGATTAGGTAGCTACATAAGGTTAGCCCTTCCTTACTTAATAATATTAAAAAAATGCGAAAATTTGTCTGTCTGTCACGTTTTCACGCCTAAACCACTGAACTTATTGTTATAAAATTTGACAGCCAAGTAGCCTTTTCATCCTGGACATTTTGTATTTAATAGCGAAGGAAAATAATGAATAGCTGGTAGGTAATGATAATTATGTTTCATCCAATTCAGTCATGTTTCCAATTTAAAACATTTTCAGTCATTCATTGAATCAAGGCCGCATTCCGAATTAGCTATAATCGCTCACATCATCTCACAATGCTCACATGCGTTCCGATTTAGATATTACGATTACCTATGACAGCTGAGAATTGTCCACAATTCAGAACGCTCGTGAACGCGCTCACAGTGCTTACTCAATGTCAAAACGATATTATTACAGTATTTCTTTGTATAAACAACACATTTCTTCTTCTTTGGTTAGATGCTGACTGTCAGCCAGAAGCACAATTTTGAAAATGCCACGTTAGTTTAATTTAACACACACACACTGTCATTTTTGACAGCGCTCACGGCGATATTATTAAAGAGCATGGTCGGCGTTATCAGTTGCAGTCGTGGTAACAATTTGACATTGACAGCACTTTTATTTCGTAGCAATAAGGGAGGCTTTTATTTCGTAGCAATAAGGGAGGATTCATAATGAAGTGTTAGCACAGATATGCGGTTGACTGTACCTACCTCATGCAAAGTTGTATAAATGAATCAGCGACTGACGTAAATTGACGTAATTTTAGTAGGCAAGTTTTTAATCACGACTAAACTTATATGGAGTAGAGTCAGGCGCTGAGCAAGGCCGCATTCCGAATTAGCTATAATCACTCACAGCGCTCACATCATCTCCAATGCGTTCCGATTTCGATACCTATTACGATTATGACAGCTGAGAGCTGTCAACAATTTTATTCGGAACGCTCGTGAACGCGCTCACAGTACTTATTCAATGTAAAAACGATATTATTAGGTACAGTATTTCCTTGTATAAACACCATATTTCTTCGTCAGTTCTTCTTCTTTGGTTAGGTGGCGACTGTCAGACAGAAGCGCAATTTCAAAAACGCCACGATAGTTTAATTTAAATATGATGCAACTCAAAACAAAACACACAATGACATCCTCACATACACACTGTCATTTTTGACAGCGCTCCCGGTGATATTATTCTAAGGCATGGTCGACGTTATCCCAAGATGGCGCATGTCATGACGTCATCTAAGTATGACGATTCACGGGACATCGTTATCGCGCTCACGCTAATTCGTCCCTCTCAAATCGATTATTTCCCAACTGGTATATTCGTGGCGGGGACAGACTGTACAACACGTTGTCTTCAACTCATAAAATTTTGGATCCTTCGACCTCTAGAAGGAAAAAACGATACGTCGACAAAACTTCACGCTACCAGGGAAAATATATTTATATGTTATAATTGCCGGTTAATAGGGAAATGTGAAATATAACCGATTAGAGGCACGTAAAAGTAATCGTCGATAACATTTTTATACTTGGATGCACTGCCCAAAATACCAATGTAATCATTGCTATACCATAATTGGTATTTTCTAATTTAATTACACAAGCTAAATGTCATAACGAAAAACCGTTCTTATTATTAAAATATGCAAACCGAGGTTTTATTTTTTTTGGTTCAGATCTGGAGCGCCTGACGCGGCTGGCAACCGTCAACGTCAACCAGAAGAGTCGAGGGTTCAAGGGCAACAAGTTCACGGTGTTCAGCGAGGGGCAAGAGTTGTTCTTCCTGAAGGAGGATGGCCACGCCTTGACCTTCCTCACACATGGACACAAGAGGGGCTTCCACATGAACGGAGTGGATACTGCAGGGAGGACGGTGAGAAACTAATGAGCAACAGTAAGAGAATGTTACATAGGGCATATGTGGTGATTAGGGGATTGCTGGCCACTCCTGGGTGAGATTATTTTGGGAGATGGTAGTTTTTCTATTATGGTCATAATAGAAAAACTACCAGGGAACAAGGCAATGGCGTGAACAGGAGCAACTGAGCAAGAAACCCCAACACGCTTTTCTGCAAAAGATCCCCGATGATCCGTAACTAAAGTGAAGGTACCTTAACCTGAGTTGCAGCAGAACTTGTATCTATCTAATAGTTGATA
This sequence comes from Luperina testacea, assembly GCA_927399505.1. Lineage (NCBI taxonomy): Eukaryota > Metazoa > Arthropoda > Insecta > Lepidoptera > Noctuidae > Luperina > Luperina testacea. Next base: position 23,660,522 of record OV656756.1, read on the forward strand.
GAATTGAAAGTCAAATAAAAAAGCAATTTCATCTGTTGTGATATTTTCAAAAGCTTGCCCCAGACTTGGTATTTTACTTCAATAAAGGGCGCGTACAAAAACAGCTCGCAAACAAAACAAACATCAGATTTTGGATACACCTTTAAGTAAAACGTCCCATAAAATGGGTTACTTCGTAACCCATAAGAGGGGTCGACAATCTAATGGCATCAGTGTCCTCCAGGTTTGCGCTGTGGGCGCAGTGGCATTACGTCATGTCCATTAATTGACAGTTTCAATTGCAATAAGTGTGGGCTCATGGTGTGCTATCATAAAAAGGGGTTGCTCAGTAATCGTATACGTGTATGTTGCCTAAAAATTGTAATGGAGTTTTGTGTGTATAGTGGGTGGTAACAGGGGTACTGAGTAAATTAACATCGCTTTATTTCATATGGCAATAACAACCTGTTGACTGGCTGCGAACAGAATTCACAAACTGTATGCTCCTATGTTATACATAGATCTCAATGTTCGGGGATTACCTCATACTTCTTTCGACCACACAAAGCAGTATTGCTGGATTCCAGTACAAAGAAATGAGTGTTGTTAAAATTACAGGCACTTGAGACACGGTAATTACCGTGCTTGAGATATTTAAGCATTGCATCATGACTTCATGAGTGAGTTGCACTGGTAAACTCCTTGGCGTAGCTGAAGTTTAGTTTGTTTAGTTTTTTTTAATTACTCAAGTGGTGTTGATTCATGGTCTCTACACCTCCTTCATTTAAATATTTATTGAGAAAGCAACAGCTACAACAATGTCATTGATTTAGTATTTTTGTGACAACACAAATTATCTATGCTGGGTTGTGTTCTTTCTATGTAAATTATTATAAAAATGTGGAACTTTATCATTCTGTTAACCTTTAAAACATTTATTTAGGTCATTTGACTGTAGCTTGTGCTTTCATGTATAAATTGCGTCTGTTTAGGTGTTTGAATAATTTGTTATAATATTAAGTAACGAAAATTTACCCAAAATAACTTACACACGAAAGCAGAAAAACCATAGAAAAACATAATTATTTTCTTAGAGTATGTCGTTCCACACGCACTTTTATCGACTATGTGTAGGTACGTAGTTCTTCCAATATTCCTTGTCTCTCTCAGGACTTGCAATGTGTTCCTATTACCTATAATAGTTAGTATCAGTACGGGCAGCATTACCTACGCTACGGTAGGTACTATTCAATCAGATAACATAACAACACGCTGAAATTTTTGGTGGGTGTAGGTATGTGTTTCTAATATACCTGATATCCCATGCTATAAGGTAGCAAGCATATTGTCACTATCACTAACTGGGCAAGTGACGAGAACAAGTTGCGATTTGCTTGGGATATAAACGAGTCCGAAACTTAGACTTACCCTTATATTGGATATGAGCTTTGCTAACGGGGAAACTTTAACGTTAAGTTTAAACGATCAATTACTAATTGTAGTGTTATTGTCAGACTCTTCAATTGCTTTTGGTAGACGATCTATTTGCGCATCAACGTGTTTCAGCCACGTAAATATTGACAGTTGCAAATGATCATTTCGGGGACCCTTTATACATTGATATTTCCTGTCACGTTGATCTGCTCTGCACGCGTCACTTGCGTTGCAAATGGTTATGATAAGGCCCAGAAGTGCTGATACTTAACCTGCTATGTTCTTATGTGCTTATGTCCCAGGTGTTCTCGCTGCGTCGTCCGAACGTGTTCGTTTCGGACAAGGTGGAACTGTTCATCAACAACACGCTGGTGAGCGTGGTGCGCAAGGAGGCCACCTTCATGAAGCCCGTCTTCAGCATCAACGACGCTCACGACTCCCCCATGCTCAGGATCAAGGGAGAGATCAGAGAATGTGACTTTCAGGTAATTTACTCATATTATTATATTATTTCGTTTTGTGAATTTTCAGTTGTTCTTCCTACCTTTTGAGGGTTCAATAAGCTTGATGGTCTGAACATTTTATAATACTTATTATACTCTGCCCGACACAGAAAAAAATATCGAATATCTCCTGCCCAGAAGGCTATAGTCTTCGTTGAGGTTGGCCACCGTGGCCGAAAAATGGCCTGGAGGACGTTAATACTTATTAGTCTGTAGCAGGAATTATAGCTCCCAATGTAGGTTGAATACATCATCATCATCATCTGCCTGCCTTTTCCCAACTATGTTGGGGTCGGCTTCCAGTCTAACCGGATGCAGCTGAATACCAGTATTTTACATGGAGCGACTGCCTATCTGACCTCCACAACCCAGTTACTGGGTAATACGATACCCCTTGGTAAGACTGGTTGTCAGACTTTCGGGCTTCTGACTACCCATAACGACTGTCATAGAACCACAATGACAGCCGGGACCAACGAGGCGCGGAGGGGTCTCGGTATGTAAGGCCCGAATTCCTCTGTCGCTGATGTCGGTCGCGCCGCGTACGAATATACGTTGTATTCTATGAAGCACCACACTGTAAAGCTGACATCAGCGGCGCGCGAGTTGCTACGCGCCGCTGATGACGCGCGTCGGTCTCGCTCGTCAGCGCCGTGTTCGTCGGTCGACTGACGCGCTATAGAACGCTATGAGCGTCCTCACTCTGTTCCCGAATCCCGACCGTCGCGTCGGCACGCGCGCGTACAGTCGCCCGCCACCATGAATATTGATACCGAACGTGTGATTGCCGAGGTGCGCCAACGTCTTGCATTGTGGAATTTATCGAATGAACTTTACAAAGATCGCGATGCCAGAGCTTTTCAAATAAAGTAGAAAATTCACCATTCGTCACCCTATCAGCAACAATTGGGTGAATGTGATATCTTTTTTTTCTATATTGACGCCGTCTCCGCTTGCGTAAGTATGCTGCAGCAACTAAACAATTTATAAACGGGTTCATAATAATATCCCAAATTCAAATTCCGCTTCACAAATCCACAACAAATCCACTTGGAGACGCCTGTAGCGGCCTGTACCGTGGAGCGGTCAGTATCGCACTACGGATGTTTTCATTGGCGCTGATGGTCAGCGCGCTACGCGACTGACGGTACGCGACCGACGTCAGCGACAGAGGAATCCGGGCCTAAAGATGGACGAATGAATTAATGTTTGGATGTAGGTTATTGCATCATAAATATGTATTGATGACATTTTTATGATACAATAAAACAAAGTCGCTGTTTCTTATCTATGCATTGGATTTTGATGCGGTTTTCCCAATCATTAAGAGCTTAATTACTTATATAGAAGGTTTATGTATTTACTTACATACCTAATAAAGAAATCGTGATGTATTGTTAAATCGTAAAAATCATGCGACGCAGAGGAGGTTCGCTAAAATTTTATACAGAAAAGAAACGAGGATTGTTGTACTTGCGTTCTGTGTTTCTCTACTCCAATCCATTCAGTCCAACTTTTTAACATATTTTACGTTTAAGAATGACGAACCATGTAAATGAACTGAAGACATGATCTCCCATTCCAGCTGCAGACGAACGACAAGACCACGATCGGCGGCATCAACAAGAAGTTCCGCGGTCTGCTGCAGGAGGCGTTCACGTACAACGATGACTACGTCGTCACCTTCCCAGCTAGTCTCGACGTGCGCTTCAAGCTCGCCGTTATTGGAGCCTGTATTCTTATTGTGAGTTCATCATCACTTTACAATCAATTACTTAAAGTAAATCCCACCAAATACATTTCATGTTAAGTAGGATGCCAAGACTAATATAACGCTTTCACTGTTAAAAAGTTATCAGATCTAACGTAGAGCCAAGCCCCTAATAACTCTACAAGGCTTATCTCTACAAACGATACATCTTGGCCAAAATGTTCGGCTTGGCCGTTTTGCGGACACTCCTATGGACTTATGGTAAGAAATTAAGCCACTGGTCTTTAATATTGCGTCATGCGATAGTTCAATGGAACGGCCAGGGCCGGTTTTCATAAGCCGACTGTATCTTCATAGTTTTTCTCGTTTACCAGCTGATGTACTTATCACCACGATTATTCCGATTACATTAAACATTCTTTGAGCACTTTGATTAGCACTTTCTAAAGCAGGTATTAATGGTTCGCCAAGAATGAATTAAACTTCCCCCCCGGTGGGTTCCCGCATTGTCGAGGCGGGGGGCTCAGTAGCCGTGGCTTGGACACCCACGGTGAAGCGAAGAGGAACCCGAGGAGGGGCCGCTCGTCAGGGCTTTTGCTGCCAAGCCAACGACGTAGCGGCCAAAAGTAGGTTGCGGTGCCGCTTGGGCGACATCGCAACTGAGGCGGGCCGCGATGTGGTATCGGAGGCATCGTGGCTGAGGATTTGAGGTCGCGGCGGGAGAGGAGTGCCGGTATTGCGGTGCGCCGCTCTCCCTATAATACCTTCTGCGGCCTTGACGGGGTCGCCACCGTATGATGGCGGACGCGGTGGGGCTGCAGGGGAGGAGGAGTGTCGGTATTACGTTGGCCGCTCTCCCTATCCTCTGCAGCCGAAAATTGGCAGGCGGCGAGGCCAATGTCCTGACCCGTCGCAGGGGGACCAAGGGTGCCCAGACACGGGGTCGTCTGGCGCCCATGTGCTAGTTTGGTCCCTGAGGTGGTCGCGGCGTGCTGTGTGTTCTGGTGCGCCGGTGATTGGGAGTACTCTCCAGAGGAGGGTCCGGTAACGGACGGCCGCGGCGGGTTCACGGATGAGTGCTAACGCGTGCCCGTGTTCCCGCCGTAAGCGGTAGAGGAGGACACCGTGGAGTTTTAGTGGGTTAGAGTCCCACATAACTGCACTATCTCCCCGTGGTAGTGCAGTATGCATGAGCATTTCTCCACGATAAAAAAATAATAATAATTAATTAAACTTGCAAAATAATTGGAAATACGAGTTGTCACATTGATATCCAACATTCTTCGGAGATGCCAAAGATAAATTACCTACCTATGTTACGGGTTTGGTTTCCGTTTAGTCCTTCAAGTGGACCATTGTGCGTGTAAAAAAATTACTTACCTACCTATTTATGTAGTTGTAGATCTGTTGAAAGACTAAAATAAGGCCAACGAGACGAGTTAAAGAATGTAGGTAGGTAAGCAAACTTTCAGGGGCTCATAACATTTTTATTTAAATACATTTTATAAATACAAATTTTAAACTTCCTGTTGTCGCCTCGTTGTCTGCACTGTCCACAATACCCAAAATGCCAGTTTCACGTGGGAGAAGTACCTCGTTGTTAAAGAAATCATAAATTTATAATAACCTACTGTTTTTCTTTTCAGGACTACAGATACCACGAGAATTAGTGAAGGAGCTTTGCCACTCACTTTGTATGACTTATTTTTGCATTTTGTATTCTCAAATAGCTGTTAAGTGTTTTTTATTTCTATGATAGTAAGTAACAGCACCCAGTACTCCCAGCAGCCTCATTGCGTCACACACTTTCAATCTCAATTTTTATAATTTTGAAGGATATTACCAATCCATTTCTTCATATGTTAGAAAAATTTGTGATTGCAACAAAGCAAATAACGCAATGAATGTTATTGAACTGTCAAAATAAAAGTCACTGCTTCTGTGAACGTGTTACGTAATTACCCCGCCGCGCCGCGCTGGCATACACTTTAGCAACCCCTCGCATATTGATATGAATGTACAATTTAGGTAATTAGGAATGATACTATTGTGACTTCAAACTGATTCCAGTATAACAGCTGATGAAATACCTTCTACTGATTAATGAGTGTTGTTGGTATGTTCTGGGATATTGAGGTGAGCTCTAACCCGCGTGTGCATTGAAAACGGATGTGTCATGACGAAATTACATAATATGATATTTGATGATAAATGATTTTATTTTTGTAAGTAGGTTTGCACAAACACTTTTACACGTCGATGATACTAGCTCCTGCCCGCGACTTTGTTCGCGTGGAAATCGTAAGATTCCACAATACACCTACTAAAATAATAGCCAGATTTTCCGGCCGTGCTACTTCGTGTTCGCTTAGCGTTCTATCCGACTATATTTCTTTTTGCTCGGCTCCTATGGGTCATAGCGTGATGTTAAATAACCTATAGCCTTCCTCAAGAATTGGGCTATCGAATTCCGAAACATTTTTTCACATCCGACTGGTAGTTTCAGAGATTAGTGCGATCAAACAAAGAAACAAACTATTCAGCTTTATTATTAGTATACATAGGTAGATTTCCTTTTTTTCGGATTAACTGTGCTTTTTCCAGTTGGGTAAATTAAAAACAAAACTTTTTTAATCTTCTGGAACTAAAATGCACTATGCCTTTAAAAAAAAACATCTCCATACAAAGTACTTACTTATTTGCTGAATTTCATCAGAAGCGCATGCGTAGTTCAGCCGATGATAACCTGTGAAACAGATGGAAAGACTTAGTTTAGCATATTCTAACATAATAGTCGAGTGTGAAACGATTTAGTTACCTACCAGTAATGGAACGTAACCAACTCAAAGATACTATGACATTTATTATTTAGTAGCAGCGCCCTGCGGTTTCGATCCCGTGGGAATATCGATATAAAAACTATCCTATGGCCTTTCCCGGGACTCAAACTATCTCTATACCAAATTTCATCTAAATCGGTTCAGCGGTTTAAGCGTGAAGAGATAACAGACAGTCCGACACATTTTCGCATTTATAATATTAGTATGGATCTTATCTACAAAGTTACATGGCACTACATGTAATTTGTCATTGTCGCTATGTCTGTTATCAAAAAAATGTATGCGTTTTATATGGCCAGTTTATGTTATAACTACTACATGCAACATTTATCGCGGTGTAGGTGTCTCTGTCTACATATAAATAAAATTGTGTGATTTTATTATATTGCAGTTGACTGTTTTTTTGCCGTGTCTATTTAATTACCTAAATGTTCTGTTAGTTTGTGCTATACGCTGCAACAAGGGTCTGCTTATCTAGTACTGTAGAAGTTTTCTTTTAGTTGACTAATATGACAAATATAATGTTTGAACATTATATTTGTCATTATGTCACATAATAATATAGTAGTCAGGAGCCTGAAACTCTGACAACCAATCTTACCTAGAGCTATCGTGTAAGCGTTACCCAGTAGGTAATTGGATTGTGGAGGTCAAATAGGTAATCTGCCAGTCGCTCCATGTAAAAAAGCAGTGTTCACCTGCATGACCTGCATCCGGACTGGAAGCCGAGCCCAACTCAACGTAATTAGAAAAAAGGTTAGACAGATTATTATGTCACAGATATGCTCATTGCTACTCTCTGGAGCTGGACCAGCGAATAACTAACTAGTCAGACATGCATCTAATATTAAAATTATAAGATCACTATGTATAACAGATGACTATTGATATCACTTGATACATTCTTCCCGATACTGTTCCTGGGTTACTTCATAAGTTTGTACCAATTTATATATGCTATATTTTAAGTAACTGGTGAATACGATCTATAAGTTGTTTAGGTTTTAGTGGGTTTTATTGTATTTTTTTTTAGTAATAAGCCTCTTTTGTTTTTAAACTACTCTATTAGAATTATTTCAACGTCACGAGACACTGAAACAGAGTACTTATGTACTTATATGCTTTGATTTTATGACGCAACTTTACATAAAAATGGTTTAGGTAGATAGGTAGGTACTAATGTAGGTACTTAGGTTGCATAGACGCAGGTCCTTGAACCAAACTGAAATACATATACATATGAAGCGATATTAGTTATAAGTAGCTGTTGTTACTCATGTTGGGGTATTTACAACTTTATTTTAATATATTATTTTATGATGAAGAATTATTCTTTTTGTTAGGAATTTTTCAAAAACTATGAAGTTCTCAAATAAAATATATTATAAACAGCGCCATTGAGTTATAAATAATAATATAAGATTTTTGAACTCGACTGTGACTGACATGCTTTTATTAGTTTTTGTAATCGCCACTAGATGTTGCATTTAATTTACAATGTTCAGAATAAAATTAAGTACCTACATTAGGAACTACTGTTTTTTTTTTCACTTTTAAGTTAAACATTTTATGTAAGTAAATGTTTTGATAAATATTATATTAAAACCGTGTTAATATTAATCCTTTGTTTTATTTTGCTTTTGCAAATAGAATATAATCTGAAGGCAGCGAAAACGTCAATAAAAATTAATCGTACCAAAATAAGTAGTTGTGACATATTTTTAAAGTAACAAATTATCATTTTTTTAAAGTAACAAATTAGGTACATACTTATTTGAAATATAATAAACAAAACTAATAGGTATCCTAACTTAAGCCTATTAACAAACTTAATTATGTAGTGACTTTACCTACAATAATATAAAAACGAAGTAATACCTACATTTTGTGTGGCTTAGCACTTTTCCGCAACTAGCAAAGAAATTGAAGAGTATCTGCAGGACTTCGATGATATTCGTCAGGGGGCGTTCATAAATTACGTGAGATGTTTAAGGGGGGAGGGGGTCGAGTCAAATATCACGCAATTTTTTTTTTATTGAAACAAAAAAAAAAAAATTATACTAGTTTGGTCCATTTAATCCAGATTGATTTAATCTTAAGCGATATCATTCGCTAATTCGTTCGAAAGAAAACACTTCCATTCATACTTCGACGTTATACATCTACTGACTGTCAACCACCATATTTTTTTTATACCAAATAGCAATCCAACGCGTTTACGTAAGAAACCCACATTTTGAAAAATCTCACGTGAGATTGGGGGATGGGGGAGGGGGTTGAATAAAATCTCACGACATCTCACCAGGGGGGGAGGAGGGAGGGACAGAAAATTAAAAAAAAACACCTCGCGTAATTTATGGACGCCCCCTAATTTCCTGATAATGATAAGAGAAACCTGCAGCGATAGAACGCTCGCGAGGTCGCCTGGCTGGATGGCAACAAGCGTCACAACTACATGCTCATAGTGCACACACAGTGGCATCGTTATCCCACGCGGTCACAAAAACGCGCCCGCCGCAGTCTACCAAGGCCGTTGTAAGATAAAAACGAATTCAGTTGTTGTACAGACGCCAGCACATCAAGTTACCACAATCTGTCAAATTTCTTTAATAGATTTTCAACTTTATCACTCGAGCATAAGGTTCAAAGTTGATTGGGAAAATTTGACAGTTTCGGGTAGGTTGATGCGCTGGCATCTGTACCTATCTAACCACAGTTGGTATAATCTTATTTTATTATACTGCGACCTAAGCCCCTTATATAAAAACATTGGTTAAAGTTACTTATCACTATCATCACTACATAGTATAAAACAAAGTCGCTTTCTCTGTCCCTATGTCCCTATGTCCCTTTGTATGCTTAAATCTTTGAAACTACGCAACGGATTTTGATGCGGTTTTTTTTAATAGATAGAGTGATTCAAGAGGAAGGTTTATATGTATAATAATAATAATGTTTCCGTGCGAAGCCGGGGCGGGTCGCTAGTTTATACTATACGATGGTTTAAAGTTAAGTGACGTTCAAACGTCAAAAATGTATGGTTAAACAGTTGCTAATCACTACTTAAGAGGACTAGTAGAGCAAAGTGTCCTTGAGAAACGCATGCACACATATACACAATCGACGCGTACGCCATCTAACGACGACGCCCATCACAATTATGACATACAGCATACGATTTACGATTACGCCGGAGTATTCCAATAGATGACGCGGAAACAAGTGGTTATGACAACAAAATTATTAACCGATTTCTAAAAAGGAGGAGGTTCTCAATTCGGGTTTGTTTATTATTATTTTTTTTATTTATGTTCGGGTCCGATAGACGACCTCCATCATAAATAGACGGATTTGCAAAATTCTTTTTTGTTCGAAAGAGGTTTGTTTCGAAAGGGTCACATTTAAATTTCGTAAAGATCTGATGATGAGTTTCGGAGACAGACAACGGAACTCTTCAATAAATGCCAGCAAATCAACCGCGATCGCTGCTATCGCATTTGTATGCATTATTTACGCAATCACACAACATAACATCACGCCTGTACCCTTAAAAGTGGTAGGTAAGGCAGATGTGTTTAATAGCTTCCTGTCGCTGATATTCACATAGCAAGTAGTGTTATATGAATTTGTGTGGGGTAGGTAGGGACAACTGAAAATTGAAAAATAAAAACTGTTTTTACAAAAAAAAAACAACTGACTTCCAAAAAAAACCACTACAAAGTGAAAAATAACTTTAATTTCGGAAGTCGGTATCGTTGGTTGTAGCTTTGTAGTGTTTTTTTTTTGGAAGTCGGCTGTTTTTTTTTATAAAAAATTATTTAATTTGTTTTTAGTGTGACTTGAAAAAATTAAGGATGTGGATGATTTTGAAATAAAACTGATTCAATCAAATTTAAAACATTTTTATTTAAAAAATATGGAAGTGGTAGTTACGAGTTTTTTTTACATTTACATTACCTATACCACATGTAGACAATACTTTTAAGCTATTTTTCTGGTTAACATTATACCTACCACATTTAGTTTTAAATGCTTTTTTTTCAGGTTTACGATTACACGTTTATACAGTATGTTAAATAACAGAGGGCGTTCCCTTAAACTCGTTAATCTATATCATTAATAGATTAAAATAAAAATATCAGCATAGAAAAATAAGCATAAAATAATCCGAATTAAAAAAAATAATTAATTGTCAATAAATTCGAAACCTCCTGTTTAAAATCAAAATAGTAGCGCGGAATAGTATTCGTAGTAGTAATGCCCAAACGCAATGCGCACGATGCTGGCCGAGCGTTTCCGAGAGTTCACGAAGCCGAGTGAGACGGCCGCCCCGCCCCGCCCGCACCCGCGCCCGTCATTCATAAATAAATTCCGACATTGCTGTCCTTCAAGTACGCGTGTACAGAGTGTTTCTTTAACGTATCAATTTACGATTTTTAGTGAATATTTTAATATAAAAAAAAAATAAAAACATTTTATTTTCGAATGGTAATATTTTTTTTAGCATGTATGGATGCTATACTATTGCGGGTTAACGGGAACGCCCTCTGTTAGTTAACATACTGTATTACACCATGCATCATGATCATGTTATAAAATTATTTTTGTTCCTAAAATTTACTAAAATCTAAGAAACGTGTAGACGTAACAACAAATGCCAAACATTTGTTGTGAATAATTTTCTTCATAATTTTTACGTTCTTCTTTGTCGTTATCTTCATTTTTGCCATCGCTTTTCTCTTTATTTTCGTTTTTATCTTCATTTTCGTTTAAAAAACTATTCCGGTCCGTCTACAGGAATGGAGAGTGAAAGAAAATTATAATGGAAGGTTTTAAACAATATTTGCCTACCCACTATATTTGGATATCTGACTGTGACTCAAGCAAAAAAAGAGCCGACTAATTTTCAGTAAAAATCAAAGTGATAAGGACTATGGCCAGTCATATTGAAAGCCTGATATGCCTAGAAGTACTAGATAAAATGAAAGATGATTTCATGAAAAAATTAAAAAAATATTGATGAAGAGCGAGCAATGATTGAAAGAAAAACTATTTTACAAAGTGCTAATGGAGAATGGCTTGAGATGAGAAGATCTTTATTGACTGCATCCAATTTCGGTAGGGTTATAAAAAAGCGCTAATACACCTTTTGCTAATTTAGTAAAATATATACTTTACCGAAAAAAAATTGATCACGTCGAATCCATAAGCCATGGCCAACAAAATGAAAAAACCGGCCTCGCACAATTGGCTGTACAAGAACACAGTCATAATCATTAGAACCTGTGGTTTATTTATAGACCAAGAACTATGTTTCTTGGGTGCATCGCCTGATAGATTAACTGGAGAAGATACTGTGGTTGAAGTGAAGTGTCCTTTGACAGCCAATAAAATGGGCCTTGCAGCAGCAATTGAAAAGAAAAAGGTAAATTTCTGGCAAAAAACAAAAACAGGTGAACTAGTCAACAACAAAAAACATGCTTGGTATTTATTACCAAGCACAAGGCTTTTCACATGACTGGCCATAGTCCTTATCACTTTGTTTTTTTACTGAAAATTAGCCGTCTCTCTTTTTTGTGTACCTTTTACTGAGGATTTTTTGTTTATGTTTTCTTTCTTTCCACGTCTTCTGTTTACCTCTTGGGCTTTTATTGGCCATTTAATTTTTCTTATATAGCTTTGACATTGCATTTTCTTCATTGAACGACACTGCTGAAGCAATGCATCGCGTCTGATATGAATTTTTCAAGGAAAAGTTAACTCTCTTCCCTCCTACGTATTTCGTAATGATGCTTCGTTCCACCACGTTGCTGTCTACGTCATGAAGTAAACTTCGAGCATGGCCGGCAATACCTTGAATCATAATACAGATTCTCTGCCACAGAGAACTTAACATAAAATCATTTGGAATATCATTTTCCTCCAGATTTAATCGTAAGTAACGATATGTTTGAGGAAAAACTTACTTCTATATTGTAATTTAACCCTTCTGTTTCTTGGTTTTCAGTCTGGATATCATATGTAAGTCAATATGATATCCAGACTGAAAACCAGCGAAACCAAAACCAGGAGCACTATCCACCTAAAATCCCATTAATCCATTATTCAATTTTAAAACCAATTCTTTTTTAAAATTCAACGTGTTTGTGGCAAGGTGATGTTGCCCTGCAACGGCTGCAACGTGCGGCTGATATTATGAATATTACCTGTATACTAAAGATTTCTTCTAGTACACGTTTAGATGAATATGTACTTTTATCAATAACTTCACAATCGTGATCTTCCTGTGGTACCACTGTTTCCAATCTATAAAAAAAATACCATCACATATCATCACTTATCATCTATCGCTTTCCATCAGGCGTGATCGAGGTCAAAAGCGGGCCGCCCATTCAGCAATAATAAAATGAAAAAATAGAAGATTTTAAATTACGTTTTTAATTATTTTAAATTAAGTTAAAAGGAGGCTCAATTATTTAAAAAAGTGCATCATTAGAAGCGCAAAAAGTTTTTAGAGGCTCATTAATTTCAAAAAGTGTCCATCATTAGCAGGTCAATAAGTTTTGAAAGGATAGGTTAAATATTTACTTTTAATAAATCAATTCAATTTCCTCACATAACTTTTTTCTCCAAGTGAATTCAGACATGCTGTCTTAGGATTAATTAAGCAAACTACTCCATGAGGGCAATAAAGATCAACATAGTTCATAATGCTGCAATTAACTTTGTGTCTGGGTACGGTCTACCCATTCTCCTTTGTCAAGTAAGTAAGGCCTTTTACACATTATGCCGTGTCTGCGGCAGCGCCGCCGCGCACCGCCCGCCACGGTATTTTTATCTATACAGTATTCTATCTTCATAAAAACGGTCGGAACGCGAATCATACCTACGCGCCTCGATTTCGGTTTACACTCGGTTAACAAACAGTCTCGAATGCTCCGCACTCCGCAGTGACGAGTGGACGCCAGACGGTGTGACGGTTTCGTAAGCAGTAAGCGTGCAATTTGTGACAAATATTAATTGAAATAAGTACAAGTACTTACTTAATATGGCAAAGAGACTATATTGTGCTGTTTTTGGTTGTTTGAATTCGTCAATGTTTTTTTTATTAAATCTATTGATCAAAAAGACCATGTATTTTTATTGAACTCTTTCTATTCCATTCACAACGTGTTTCTATTTTATAAATAAAAAGTCTTTAAAAAAAAAAAAAAAAAACTACGGACTTCAAAAAAAAAACAACACAAAGTAATTAACTTTAATTTTGGAAGTCGGTGTCGTTGGATCTGCATTTTCGTTTTTTGACACCGACTTCCGAAATAAAAGTTATTTTTCACTTTGTAGTGTTTTTTTTGGAAGTCGGTTGTTTTTTTTTTTTTAAAAAGTTTTTATTTTTCACTTTTTAGTTGTACCTACCTACCCCGCCTAAATTCATATAACACTAATTGCTATGTTAATATCCGTGACAGGAAGCTATTGAACACATCTGCCTACCCCTTTAAAGGGTATAGGCGTGATGTTATGTTGTGTGATTGCGTAAACTGGCATTTATTGAAGAGTTCCGTTGTCTGTCTCCGAAACTCATCATCAGATCTTTACGAAATTTAAATGGGACCATTTCGGAATAAACCTCTTTTGAACAAAAAAAGAATTTTGCAAGTCCATCTACCTACATATTTTTATGACGGAGTTATGTCCGAACATACATAAAAAAAAATAGAAACATCCGAATTGACAACCTCCTCATTTTTAGAAGTCGGTTAAAAAAAAATATTTACCTATAGGTACAGTCACAAAACTAGAAAGAAACTCAAGTAGGTTGATGAAATTAAAATACTGTAGGCGGGAGGGGTTATCGCGTGTTTACGTACCGCGCGACTGTAGTACATTATAAAAAAAAAATTATATAATACAGCGGCGCCGCCGCCGCCGCCGCCGCGGTGCCGCCGTATTGGTTGTCCTTGGATTTGCATGAACCCTTGCACACGGCGCGGCGGCGCCGCGGCGGCGGCAGCATGATTCGGCGGCGAGTATTGCTAGCTACGGTTTTATCAAAACTCGTCGCCGCCGCCGCGGCGCCGTGTGTTCATACAAATCCAAGGGTGACTGATGCAGCGGCGGCGCCGCGGCAGTGGCGGTGCCGCTGCAGCTGCGGCATAATGTGTAAACAGCCTCAAAGATAGGTACCTAACATTCATACATAATATTATGAATCTATTTATTATAATAAACGAAATCAATAGGTAATAATAAAAACCAAAATCTTGCTTGTGATAATTTTCATCGCAATTTTTAGATGAATTTGTTATTTCGTTATGCCCAATATCAATAAGTCGCGAAAAACATTAGGTGCTTTTAGTTTTTTTTAATTGTAGTTTCGCATTAGAAATAACTTCCGTGTTGATATTTACGACTGTCTTTCGCCTGTGAAAGATAATTACATTGTAGACGTTTTAATTATTATTTATAAAAAAATAATAAATACATAATAATATATAAATTCAAAATACATTTAAAAAGAAAACTTCGGTTAGAGAATCCCTGTGAATCGAACCCGGGGACAGTTGAATACAAATCTACACATCGGCCTCATACGCTAACGTAACAGTTGCGAATGCAGTCGAAAAAGTTGAGCTTATGCGTATATGCGTCATGACTGCACTATCTTAGACGTTTCTAAATTCATAGTTTTATTGTTAAAAAAATAAATATTCAATAATAATAAAATGATCTTATTTTTTAATTTCGTATATATATATATAATATGTTCAGCGTTTTATATGAACGTTTTGTAGTCCGAACGGAATTTTTCACTTCATATTTACAATAAATGATAATTGATAACAAGGTTACGCTATTTTAACTTCAAAGTATTTTATATTTACACGAAATAAAAATATTTACGCAAAGAAGATTATGCAAATAATAATAAACAATGAATTTACAAATAAAACTTTACAAAAACATAATAATCTTGGCGGAAATATTGCGGCGAAAAGAGCGACACGTCCGTATAGCATCAGGCCTCGGCCGGCAGTGTCGCTACACAGCGTTTACGCACACATGCGCACGTATTTTGTTCGAAAATATGAATATGCGATTTACAAAGAATCTATTGTTTGGACAAAAAAATTAAAACACTAGTATTTTAGTATGTTGCTTGTAGAATCTGACAAAAAATCAGAATGATTGTATGTATTTTAGTATGGATTTTATTGTAAAAAGAAAATTTTTAGAGGTATCTTCATGATTTTTTTCTATCGTATCAAATTAGTTGTATTATGTTTTCACCACACTATCTATCTAGCATATATCCTGAAGAATATCATATATTTTTCTGATTTTTTTTACTGTAGTCTATCATATACTTTTATTGTTTCGAAAACTTGCGTTTAGGTCTTGTAAGCCCCTTAACTATAAGTAACGTTTATGAATATAGATAGTACCTACTTAAATGTCAAATGAAATGTGTGGTTAGACAGACGCTGATCATTACATTAGTTAGCAACGTTTAATCGTTTATAGATAAGGGGGCACTGTGTCATTATGGACTTGAACTTGACCTTCACAAGGGAGCACAGTGAACTCACTGGGTATTATTATTATCCGCATAACGTTTTGCTCTGATTCGTCACTCGTCAGCAGTGTAGACAGTATAGGTACGCTCAGCAACAAAAGTCGATTAACACTTCAGGTTTTTTTATCTCAGTTATTGAGCAAAATATTTGTTCAAAATTGCACCAGAAGTACAATGCGATTTTGAACAAATATTTTGATTCTTCACTAATGGGATTTGATACGATTAACTTAACAGTTAACTGTCCATTATGATTCATAATGTTATCCTTTTATGATTCTACCAAAGTGGCATTTTTAGGTCCCCTGATAGTTTATTATAGGCGGCTAGGAGGCGCCCCCCGCGCCACGCAATGACGCAAGCCACTTCGACTTCCCGCCAGTCCAGTCAGGCGCCTGGCCTTGGACGCAATAGTCTCGTCGTGAATGTTTCGGCGCAAAGAATACTAAGTACCTACCTACCTAATATTTGAGCCTCGAGAACGTAGATCTAGATCTTTATACTTACTATACTCTATGATCTAGATTGACGCTGAGTGTGTAACCCCTAAAAAAATGTATTAAGCGTGTGTGTTGTCTTAAATTGTGTACTTATTTCATTATTTTGTTTTTACAAGCTGTTATAGTATACCTATTTCTTTCACATTGTATCTAAATCATTGCAAGTTTTTATATAATAACTAGTGAAGTGTTTCGAACAGTGTTTATTTCTTTTCTTTATAAGATTTTTACTCATTGGGGAGATTTTAGGTTTGTTTGTATGTAAACAATGGCTGCTGCTCAATACACCGGTTAGTAATAATAATATTCAAAATAAAAAAATGTAATTTTCGTACCACTTGCTCAAAAAAGTGACATTCTATGCCACAAAAAGCGAACATAACAATAGTTATTTTTAATCTATTAAAAACAGGGAAAGAAAATTGTAAACTACTTAATATCATTCATCCTCTAGGGGGAGAATGTGATTTAAATTTGGAATACTTACCGAAATTTATACTGAACTACATCGATCTGTGTTTACACCATTGAGTTTGTATATAAAGCATTATACGGGTGAAGTCCAAAATATTGACGTAATTGACACAATAGTGACACAAAATGTTGTGCGATAGTGACACAAAAGTCGCACAGAAATTTACACTACAGTAACACAATAGTGGCACAAAATGGTAGCAAAAAACTATAAAGTTGAGGTTACATTAGGAGTTTTACAAACCTATAGTTTTTAAAAATAGAAAAATAGACATCAATATCTAAATTATTTTCAGACGAAATTAAAACAAAATTATAATCTTGAGCAAGGTTTATTAAGTCTCCAAAATTTAAAGTAGGTAAGTACTAGGTTTTAACATAAAAAACAACAAAAAAATAATTGAAAATTCAATACTTGTAATGAACATTTTAATTTTTTAACGAAAATAAAATCAGTTTTTAAAAATAGACAACAATTACGAACTTTTATAGCAAAATCAGTCACGCCATTGAGACGTTAGCAAAACAAAATTATAATCATAACAATTTATAATTATGTGAGCAAGTGTTACTAAGTGCTCTTAAATGTAACGTAATAAAAAATGGAATTTACAGCAACACAAAATTATAGAAAATTCAACATTTTCACTATAGGACCTTTTCATTATAGGTATACAAGGTGGTAGGGACATCGACGCACAACCTGTTACCATGATGGATTCTGTACATGATTCTGGACCTCCCTGCGTTTAAATTTTTCATCGGTTTTTAAAAAAATCTGCAGTTTCCTATAAAAGTGCAATACCTACGCGGTCAAAATGTATGGAGCAGCGCTTTTTTTTCTTAATAATTTCATCGCAGGGGGTTCAAACTCATGCACTGAATCCATGGTAACAGGTTTTGCTTCAATGTCCCTGCCACCCTGTATACATATAATATGACCATGCAAATGTACTTATATACTTTAACAAAAAAATTAATCAATATTACCGATGACATACATTAAACTTAGATTAAGGGTCGGTTTTTGATCCGTAGTTAACTTAACCAATGGTTAAACATAGTAGCTAATGTTTGAATTTTGAGCCTGAATTTTGGCTAAATGTGTTTTCCAAAACACCATTGCATTTTGGCAAACACATTTAGCCAAAATTCACGGATCTAAAAACCGGCTCTTAGTAATGTCTAATTTATTCTATTTTGAATGTCAACGTTGACATATCAAATGTTTTAATACCGCGTCGATCTGAGGTCGGATTTGGTAAAACTTGCACAATCTCTGTTTTATCTATGAACGACACGTCATCAAGGACCGGCCAGGCAAACCTCCCATTCCCTTTATGCCTCAAAAATTTCACCTGAAAAGTGACATCTCCAACCAACTGTAGGACTTGGCCAAGGAAATATTTATTCCTCTTCTCCAATTCGAATCTAACAACTACATGTGAATCTTTGATGATTTCCATTCCGGCATTATTGCTATCATTCTCAGAACACATTTCAATGTCGGGGTTTAAATAATCCGTTTCCATTCTTTCGTCTTCAAAATTCTCTAAATCAGAGGAACTATCATGAATGGAATAATCGTCACAGCTCTCGTCAGAGCTGTCTCGTTTGTAGCATTGGTTCTTTTTGGTTCTTTTTAATTCAATAACATGTCCGTTATGTTTTCTTTTTAGGTATTTTTCGTCATTAGTATTACCACAAAGTCTTTGTAGTTTTTTTTCCGCGAATTCAACCAACGAATCATTAAGTTCCACATTGTTGTAAACTTCTTCCTTGTCGATAAAATTTAGTAACATATCTTCGTCTTCTAGATCTATTCGCTCATTTTCTTCAGTTTTGTCAATCTGTTTTTTTACTTTCCGTATAACTCCGGTTTCTTCATTCAATTGTAACTCATAATCTGTCTCTTCGCTTTCGCTTTCAGGTTTTGCTTTGATATCAAATTTGTGCGTTTTTGGGTTATAGCATTCGCACTTTCCTTTAGAATTCTTGCAAAAGCAAGATAAGAATCTATAGATCAATAAATGTTTATCCATCAGTACTACTTGATGTACTTTCATAGTTTCCTGCAGTGGAGTGAGCTTAGTTACGATATTGGAGTCTAGGAGTCTTATATTTTCAGCGCCAACATAAAATATTTTGACTACTGTTTCTGTGTTTTTTAGGACATCGTATGCTGTCTCTGCATCCGGAATATCCATTCCGTGGGCAACTTTGAAGTCCAACGTTCTTTTCACTGCCCCTCCGATGCCATCGGCGGCCCCTTTTCCGTGTGATGCCTCAAAGAACGACCAAGTGGCATTGTTGAATCCATACTCGAAGATATTATTACTTAATAAATAGAAGTTCTTTTTCTGTCGATACTGTGACGTTGGGCCGTCGGAGAAAAAATGAATGGTATCTACTCCTAGATAACGAAGCTTAATATACTTTATTATCGGGTCGAGGTGTGCCCAAATAGCTTCTGGATTATGTGAGTTGTCTGGTGAAATTGAGCAGAATGAGACTGGTTTTTGGGTATCTTTGAGATAAAAAACTCCTGTGTGCAAGGTAATTTGATTTTTTGAGGATCCAAAATGCATTGCTTGTACTTCTTTATTATGTTTGCATACCCAGTTTTCTGAAAAATCTACGTGCATGACAATTTCATTTGATTCTAGGTTTTTTATGCATGTTTTGTACTGCTGGTACTGATGGACAACGTTAAATGTATGTGTCTTAAATTTTTTCATCTCAAAATTGAATAATTGTATCAACTCTTTCACTGTGCCGTTTTTCTTTTCTTTCACCATCTTTCTAGTCTTCTTTATATTTCCACTATTATCAGTATATTCATGGTCTTTGAGAATGTACATCATCCAACTAATTAGTCCGTCATTTTCAGCCTGTTCCTTTATGGATTTATCTGAGCAATTGTCACACGTGCCGTACATACAATCTTTGAACTGTATATCACAAACGTTTTTTGAGATGATTTCATTGAGATCATTTGTGTTTATAACGCCACAAGATTTAAGCACATTAGCCATGAATTGCATGTTGGCGTGCTTTGAGCAAGCGCAAGTTTCCAAGTCTTTTATCCGAGGTGAAACTACATAAAAGGGTCTGTACCTTTTAAAAGTGGTCAAACTTACTGGACCATTTTCGCTTATGTACTTTTTGTGCAAGTTACTTAATGACTCTAGCAAGTAACGTTTTTGTTTTTTACACTTTTTAAATGTTTTACATTCTTTTTTGCCGGCACTGGCACGGCTGACATCGTCTTGTTGGTAAAATGCATTTATTTTATTTCGAAGAATGTTATTTTTGGGTATTTTCTTACATTTTTTAATACCAGTCTTAAATCCCAAAACGCGTGACAAATGAGTTTGCATTTTATATTTTTTTACTAAACCACTACATACCATATTTTTGAGTTTAGTTTTATCATTATTATTAGATGAAGTCTTGTATTCTTTTATCAGTGCCTCCGTTAGGACATTATGGCCTAGTATAACCTTTTTCACGCAGTTTTTCTTTGGTGTTTCAACACCAAGCATATTTTCATTTATGAAGTGGTCAGTTTTTTTTAGTGGAGTAATTGCTTCGACGTGGCTATCGGAAATCATGTTTCCATATTCACTGCTAGGTGCTATTTGTAACTTTTTTTTCAGGTCTTCATAATCTTCTTCCATTTTTGCCATACGTTGCTGTTGTACTCTTAATTGATTGAAAAGTCTGTGATAACCTTTTTTCAAAGTGAGTACGCTATTACGAAGCTCTGTATTTTCTTTCCGCAATTTTCGTTCAATTCGTCTTTGAATATTTCGGGCAATGGATTCATTCCAGGTTGTATTTTGGGATATTTCATCTTGTGAAGCGTTACTTCGAATAGTCTGTTCTGTGTTTGTTGCTCTTGGTCTATCTCTTAATTCATTAAATTGTCTCCATTTTTTCCTTCGTTCTTCTTTCTGTTCTTCTGTCAAAACAGCTGTTTTGGTCTTGTACAATTGTTTTGTCCTTTCTAAATTCTTTTTTTTTAATGCTTCAAATTTTTCAGGATTATCTTTTTTTAATCGTTCTCTATATCTTTTGGACTTTTCTGCCGAAGTAAGTGGCATCTGAAAGTTAAAAAGAAAAAATGTCTTATTTCATGCCTATTAGTCGGCTTGTCCAACAGTCTAAATTTGCCACTATAGACAAAGTATTTTGGCAGAATTTTTACTTGACAAAAAAATTAAAATATTTCCCGAATTCCAAATATTTCAAACTATTCCTATAATTAATATTAACTCTAAACATCATTATTTTTTTTGTACAAATCAATGTATGGATCTCGCCGTGATTCTTTAGAAATTAACGAAATGTTTTAAAAAAAAGATTTAAATTGGAAATTTCTGTTTCTATGGAAAACTTAAAATCGGTCTAATTTAACTGTAACACTATTTTTCGAAAATGTTCTTCAGTAACTTTTTAGAGTTACGTATCTTGCTTATGCATATGAAGTTTCATCAAATCGTTTCGAAAAATAAGGACTTGTTTGTATGAAATGCCTCGTAAATGCTCTTAACCTTCAAAACGTAAATCTATTGTGTCTGCTATTCGGCGTGCGACGGGCATATCTATACTTATAATAAATCTGTAGAGAGGTCAATTCTGTACATGAAATATATTTCCAAAATAACTATTAGGGGGTGATTAGGGATCGATACTGATGCCAAAAATACAATCAGTAAAATTTTTGTCTGTCTGTCTGTCCGTCTGTCTGTCTGTCTGTCTGTATAACCGTTATAGAAACAAAAACTACTTGACGGATTTTAACGAAACTTGGTACAATTATTTTTCATACTCCTGGGCTGGTTATAGTATACTTTTCATCACGCTACAACCAATAGGAGCAGAGCAGTGAAGGGAAATGTTGGGAAAACGGGAGAAGTTACTCCATTTTTTAAGCTTCCGTCGCGTGTGCAACCTTAAGGGTTAAAGCTACACAGAAATCATGTATGACGGAAATGTTCTCCTTAAAATTATATAAAAAATATCCCACGACACCATATGTCTATCTTTTATGGTTGACTCACAATAACACGTGTAACTCCCGATTGCTTAGCAGTTCGAAGCTTTCTGATTATATTTGTCTACTCTTACGTTTATAACATTCTCAGTCATCCCTAATTAAAAAAGTTAACATTATTAAATATTCCATAAAAAAGAATCATAAATCGGTATAGAAACACCAAAGTTATACATGAAATACGCTAATAATAAGCCATCGCGTGTGAATACTGAATCATGCAATAGGATTATTATCTACACTAATATTATAAAGAGGAATACTTTGTATTTTTGTTTGTTTGTTTGTAATGAATAAACTCAAAAACTACTGGACCGATTTTAAAAATTCTTTCACCATTAGAAAGCTACATTATCTGCAAGTAACATAGGCTATACTTTATTTTAGAAAAAACAGGGGTCCGTAAGATATTTGGGGTTTTCGGACCCAAGGTGTAAAAAATCATCTAAAATGTTCTATATTTGGCGTACGCTGCCTAAACTATAAAAGAAAGAATAAATGTTTATAAAATGTTCTAATTTATTAAAGACCTTAAAAATATCTGCAAAAAAGTCCGCGACACACTATACCTATCTATTTCGAGTTAAGCACAACAAACATTTTTTTATTTAAAAATCTTGATTTTTTTTAGGACTTCATTTAAACGCATTTATTTTACACATATCTATAATCCTACATTAATCCTTATAAAAATAAACTATTTTGTCACAAAGTTCTGTTGATGTAGATAATGTTTAGTCTGAAATTCATTGAAATTGGACGTTTGGTTTGAAAGTTATGGCGAACGCGAAACCAATATAATTATTATTATTTCTGCGCTCCACGGCCCGTGGCGACAGGCGAAGTAGGCGCACAGGTAGGCGTCACCAAGGCGGGGGCGGGGATGCGGATGCGGAAGGATAGTTTAAAACAATATTTAACACATGGAGTTATCTTACTCTGCTAATAAAATAAATGCGAAAGAAAGTCTGTTTGTTTATCTGCCTGTTTCTCGGCTAAAATGCTGAATTTACTTTTGGTTTGGGTAGTTGAACACATGGGATCAAACTTAGGCTTTTTGTAGCGGTAATCGACATCGACGCAGGCGGAGCCGCAGGGGACCGCTATAGGTTATATAAATCAGAATAATACATAGGCTACTTTTTGTGGCGAAAACCGACATCCACGCGGGCGGAGCCGCGGGCGACCGCTAGTTCTTAATAAAAACGATCCCAATACTCAATTATTGATAGCTTTCTCAAATGCTAAACAAATATACCTAGTACTAAGTGTATCCCAACCTTATTATGGTAGCACAATTGTGGTGACACAGAAATTGTGCAACTGGTGTTACAAAAGTAATACAAAAGTGTCACAGTTGTGAGGTAGCACAGTAAGTAAATATTGATTACTCTGAAACTACACTGTGAATCGTATTAAAATGAATATTACGCAAACACCCATGCTTTTTTTTACCTAGAGCACTATTGAATTATAATTAAAACACAAGACTTACCGTAAGAATCGTTGAAAAACCTGCCGAAAAATTTCTGACCACACTGGATCACTTTGAGTTTGACACTGCGAATGATTCAATATGGCCGTTATGCTCTAGCTGTCATAGACAATTACGCGCAGTGTTGCCAGTCCTCCAAAACGAAATCCTACCTTGTTTAAAATCTATAAGAAACTGCCAATGAAAACGGTTGCACAAAATAAGTAGCACAATTGTTTAAAATCGCACATAAATAACAAAAAACAGTAAATAAGCATAATATTTCGGTTTGTTCCTTATAGCCTACGTGAAAAGGGTTGCTGATTATACGCTATTGCTGTAGAATTCAACATTCAGCCTATAAGTTATATAGAACTTGTTCAAAAATATCTTCAAAGTTCACCCTCCAAAATTATTATGCCATTTTGTACATAATTTGGTCGCGTTAGTAGTGAAATTATTTTATTTACTCTGCTATTGAGTATTATTCTATAACATTGGGTATTTGGCATGCTGGACAAATAACCATTTAATTTAATATTAATTGTCGTAAAATTCTATCAGACATAGTTTTCAAGAAAAATGGTTGGGAATTTTTTGATTGGGCAAATGTGTCAAAATTTTGGTCTTTACCCATACATCTTTTTGAAAAAGGAATACGTATTTATTATGCAGTTATGATTATTAAATAAATACTCAAATCAACTCATCAATAATAAATGTACCAAACAAATGTAACTCTATCAATAATTGGACCAATGTTTTTAATAAATGCTTATCTCATATTATTATTGTGTTAATTTTTTCGCAAATGGTACGAAAAGTAGAGTATTTTCCTCGGTGATAAAGCTGTCTAGTCTTGGGTGAACTTAAATCCCTCGCTACAGAAGACACTGCTTTATCCCCTTGGTTAATAATCTAATTATTCATTGAGATAAACGGAATCTAATTTTATAAGTGACAGTCAGAGGTTAGGTATTTACCTACATTTGCAAGTAAACAAAATATTTAAAAAAATTGTGATTCATGTTAAGAGTGACTTATAAAAAGTGGAGATGACAATACAACAATAAATTAAACATCGTATAGGTAGGTACCTAATGACGTTCCCAGTCTGCATATAAAGGCTCAATCAAATATATTCAATAGTTTAGTCACTGGACTTTATTTTTCATTAGGTATTAACATTTTCTACATGATATATCTGTTAACAGGCCAGCAGCGAAAGGTTCAACATGTTGCTAACTCGCTACTTCAATAACCTTCACCAAAGTTCTTAAATTTTATTTCCCGATGCGGACTAACGCATAATATCATGTCATCAACGCAAAAGTGGCCAGTGCAGTTTATAATTAGGTCACGACCTTTTTTGTATACCTAATGATCTCATTTTGTCCATCGAAGAAATAGTTGCTAATACAGGATTAGTCTATAAAAACTCAATTATTTAGGACTGTACTTTTGGTATTTTGCGTTTCTGGTATTTTGTATATTTGGTATATGGCGAATCCGGTGTTTTGCGAGTCTGGTAATTTGCGAATCTGGTATTTAGCGATTCTGGTATTAAGCTTCGGAGCCATTATACCTTATGCTTGAGACATAAGGGCCTGTGCACACCACGTTTTTTAAACGCGCCGTTGACGCGCGTTTTAGAAACGTGCGTCGACGGCGCGCTTTTATCCTACAGAAGGTCTACAGGCTGCGTCTGACTCGCGTGCGTATCGCGTCTATATCGCGTTTAAAAAACGTGGTGTGCACAGGCCCTAAGAGGTAGGTATAAAGGCTCCTACAAACAGACGCGACACGCGACATAATCGCGCGCGACACAAAGGCACCGCCTGGTAGCGCGACTTGCGGTGCCTTTGTGTCGCGTGTCGTGTCGCGCCTGTTTGAATTGGATAAGAAAATAATGCAAGCGGAAGTTATTACCTACTACAAAATCTAGCATAAATGGTGTGCCCGGCGCACTGACCAGGATACCATTTTTGCAGGTTTCGGCCATAATATGTTCGTTGGGTCAATGACATCGCGCTGTTCTTTTTTTTTTACAATTTTATGCTATATAGTATGTTAGAAAATATCCCTTTTTCATTAATTTCAACGTTAGGGTTTATTTGATAGTTCCTAGGTAAATACTCCTAAAATGCATTCATTTATTGTTGTATTGTCATCTCCACATTGTACATCTACCTAAGCTGGATTTGCCAAATGTCTAAAACTGAAATATAAAGGTACCTACAATCCGAAATTATTATTATTATTGCACGGCTAGTTTATCTACATAATACCTAATGATTTTGATTGTTATTTTGTTTCCAATTTTGAGGAAAACGCAGATTTGAAAAAAAATATAGATATAATTCAGTAGTTAATTATAAAAACGATATCATGTTAACTAGTGATGTCACGGATACTCGCTTAGCCGGATATACGGTATCCTCTAGAAACCGGATAGCTATAAAAATCTTAATCCAAAAAATCGGGCAGATTCGGGCATCATGTCATGAGTAAAGGGAGCAAATGACACGTTGATTGATCGGTAGCTGTACCATTTCATTTCCAGGTCTCGAGTGCCTGACTCACCTTGAAACCGTCATCATCAACCAGAAAGTTTCAAGCAACAAGGGCAATACCTACGCAGTCCTCAATGAAGAGGAGGTCCTGTTCAACCTGATCGAGGAAGCCCACGAGGACGCCATTTTTTCCGGTGGAAACCGTAGGGGTTTTCACATGAACGGCGTGGATAACATGGGGACGAAGGTAAAGTAGACATAGCAGAATGTTCCACTGAAGTCACGGCAGTTCTTTTGGGATTCTTACAAAATTTTGGGAATGGACGCCTGAAGAGACTTCCTCGGGTAGCGCAGTTTGTTCCGCCAGTTACTCAGCTGAACCGAGCGCTCGGCGCATCTTGGGGGCCTAAAAAGGCCACTTTGACAGAATAGTAAAAGGATAACATTATGAATCAAAATATGGCGAAGACAGTCCGTGTTTTTATTTTTTTCGCTGCACTACGTAGGTATAATCAAAGAGATAGGGATTGGATTTGGATTGGATTGATTAGTATTTTAGCACAGACAAAAAAATAACTGAAAATCCTTCATCAATGGGAAGGATTTTTAAGTTATTTTTTTTGTGTGTGTAAGTTAATCGAATCAAATCAATGGGATTTGATTCGATTAACTTAATAGTTAACTGTCCATTTCGATTCATGTTATCCTTTTAATATTCTGCCAAAGTGACCTTTTTAGGCCCCCTGGACAGTCAAACCCAACACCTTATTTGACTGGCCAATTCTTCCCTTGCAGTGGTAGGACTAACGCCCGCCTGGTTTGCGACCACCCTTCCTCCAGAGTCCGGCGTCAAGCAGCCTGCTGTGTTTCTTCGATGCGTGAGAGTTCCAGTGCCTTAGGCATCTTCTGGGTACGCTCGTTCCATCATAGACCTCATCTATCGCTTTCCATCAGTCGTGATCGAGGTCAAGAGCAGGCCCATTCAGCAATAATAAAAAAAAATCAGATTACAAGCCTTTCCCTTTGTCCCTGCTAGAATTAAATCTAAAATAGTTCTTATTGGCGAATTTCAGGATTATCTATTTTCCTTATCAACATGCAATATTTCCAGCTGTTCTCGCTCCGTCGCCCGGGCATGTCCTTATCGGACAAGATACAGGTGTCCATGAATGACGAGCTGGTCAGCGTGGTCCGCATGGAGTCTACCTTCTTGAGCCCGGCCTTCAGCATCAATGATGCTCAAGACTGCCCCACTCTCAGGCTCAAGGGAAAGATCTGCACTAACGCATCCAATTATCAGGTAATTAAATGAAAATGATAAAAATATGTTTAATAGAAAAACTTTTACACGAGGTCATTATTTTAAAACTAGGTGGCATTTCCTTGCTGACTGATCCCTGAGAAGAAATGCCAAAGCAAGCCCAGAGGTCATCGTCTCTCTTATAGTCCAAACATTTAACATTATTAAGATATGATGTATTCACGTCATATCTTAATAATGTTAAATGTTTAGAAAGGCATGACATATTCCTGGATTGTTGTACTCACAACAATCCAGGAATATGTCATGCCTTTTGAAGAAAGAACCATTGCAGCTTTGAGTGGACCTGTTTGTGATAGATGGCGGTAATTTACAAACCCGCAACCTGGCTTCTGAAACCACTTTCATAGTAAAGTGTTATTCCAGCTGCTGACAAAAGCTAAGACTGTCATCGGCAGTGTCCTGAAGAAGAATCGCGGCTGGCGCAACGAATTGATGTCCCGTATCGATGACTACGTGATCAGCTTCCCCGCTGATCTCGCTCTGCACTTCAAGCTGGCTGTCATCGCAGCCTGCGTTCTCATTGTAAGTTTGTCACTCATACTCGGAACCCATTGGGTTATTTACGCTGTCGAGCAAACTAATTTTTAAAATATATAAAGCAATAAATTAAGTAACACATGGGACAAGGGCAGGAAGATGATAATGCTAGATCAATGCGGCTGCCCCATTTCAAAACATAGTAAGGACTTAAAATGAAATTTTACAGGAGAGCGCATAAACGTAATATTGGAAAAATGCTAATGGTTGTAAAAGATACTAAGGTTTTGAATTGGTTAAGGTGTATAGATGGCTCACTGACCTTGTGCATGTGGGCGGAGCTAAGCGTCCTACGTAAAACGCGTGCGGTGGCGCGCTACACTAAAACGAAATTCAAAGAATATGCAGAGGCGCAGACATGCCGCACGTAGGTCGCCATTTTTGCCTACGATTCCAGAAGGGAATGGCGGATGCAAGACTGATATATTTTAGTACAAAATATATCAGTCTTGCATCCGCCATTCCCTTCTGTTACCCGCGACTTCGTCCGCGTGGAATTTAAGAAAAAAGTTATTGTTGAGTTCGCAGAGTTTACGATAACTTATTAATTCTGTATTCCGCGTAAAGAAATACCTATGCATGTTTAATGAAATTCTTCTAATATTTCTCCATTTAGTTCTTTTTGATCGTTTTTGCATTTTTAGTTTAATTATTATTTATATTTAGTTTTTCGTATTAGCCTTTTTATATACAATATTTGGTGTACAATTTTCTTGGGCTAAAACAAAAACACTATATTATTTATTCAATCAATTTCTATGGAGATTAAGGAATCTTCACGTATAGGATCCACTTATAAACATAACTATACTCCGTTTCTTTATTATGATTTGTTTACATTTGGAAGTACCTAATTAAACGGAGTATAATACAACCTCCCTATTTGAATCGGACACTATTCAATATTTCATTTCATTGGTTTTAATTTTTTTTCGTAGGAACCTATTTTCTTTTTTTTTCTAAAATAAAAGTAGCCTAAGTTACTCCTTATTCACCTATCTGCTAGTGAAAGTCCCGTCTTAATCGGTCCAGCCGTTTCAGAGATTAGCGGGAACAAACAGACAGACAGACGGACAGACAGACAAAAATTGTAAAAAAAAATATTTTGGTATATTACAAAAACAGTCAGAAGTCGACTAGCAATCTCACAAAACTATGGCATAGCAATATTAGTACTAATGACCTTCTTCTATAAGAACGTTTGACAACACTACAAATTGGCCACATGATTGTTATTAGAAATTTCAATAAGGTTTGTAAGCGTTACGGTGGCCAAAGTGGCTAACACTATACCTCGCATGGCGAACGTTCGGGTTCGAGTCTCACATCAAACATGAAAAATATTTTTTAAGTTTTACACGTGAAATAAGAATGCCGAGTTGCTAACCAATAATTATGTTAAATATTCCACAAATAAACGAAGATTCTTTTATTTTACAATTATTATTTTCAATCTTAGTTGGAAGTAAAAATACTTGCATAGGAAATTGACCCGTTACCTTCTATGAATAAGGAGCATAATCGCGTTTACAATTAATATTTTCACAAACCATTAAAGTAAAAATACTTTCATACGAAATTGTTCCGTAGACTCTAATTGATAAGGAGAATGATCGCATTTGCGAAAACTGACGCGTTGGGTACCTATGTAGTTGAGCGAGTAGCCGTATAAAATACTTTGAAGTCTTGCAATTATTTCGAGTTGGTACCTAGTGTAGGTACGTACTTTGGTATCTGTTTGTTGATGAAAGCTGTTTATTATATTTTATTTTTTGATTAGTTTTTTCTAAGTTATGTTGTTGGTGTAAATATTTGTACTATCAGTATATAAAAAATGGTCAACAAGAAAATAAACGGAAGGCAATAAAGAGATCTTATTCGACGAAACAAATTGTAAAGTACCTACTTTTTTGTACACACCATATTTTGTTTGTACAGATTATGACGCGTAATTTCGACATACATTACAACAGCTTGATTGGTCTAGTGGTCTCGTGCGTCACGTCACTATAGTTTAGTCACTAACGCCCGGCTTCAAATCCAAACTTTTCCATATTTGTTTTTTTTTTATTTTCTTATTTGATATGTTTTTTTAATTATTATTTTACTTTTTGCCGATTTTCTTGTTTGAAAATTTTCAGACTATATTATTATTGCTTATACTCTTTTGTAAAACACTGTAGGTATATAATTTTTTCCGAATCAAGCTTGGTGGACGTTTTTATTTTATTTTTATTATATTACTCTAGATTCTGTAGAAAAATAACTATAGGAATAAAAATGATTGTTTTTATTAAAATAACAATTACTTATTGAATTATGTATTTTAAAAATAAGAAAATAAAAATATGCGCATTATAATTAAAAAATAACAAAACAAAAGATAAGTACATTATAATTAAAAAATAACAAAACTAAAGATTATGCCGTCCACTGAGATTCGAACCTGGTGATTACGCAGTGAGAATCCGGACAGTAGAGCGCGGAGGCAATCGTGCATCTTATTCGAGTCGCGAAATTACGCTTCTAAATATAATGGAAGTCGCTCATCGACGAAATCCGCGCGGTGCACCCCGCCGAAGGCGGGGACAATTCATATCCCACTTCATCTGCTTCACCCCCTCAAATACATAAAAGTCGTCTATTCACCGCCACGTAAAGAAATACCTATGCTAATTTTATTGAAATTGTTCTAATATTTCTCCATTTAGTTCTTTTTGATCGTTTTTGCATTTTAGTTTAATTATTATTTATTTTTAGTAGCATTTTTATATACAATATTTGGTGAACGATTTCCTTGGGCTAAAACAAAAACACTATATTATTTTATTATTTATCCAATCAATTTCATTGGAAATTAAGGAATCTTCACGTATAGGATCCACTTATAAAAAATAAAAAAAAACTATACTCCGTTTCTTTATTATATGATTTATTTACATTTGGTTAAGTACCTATATAAATAAACGTAGTATACAACCTCCCTATTTGAATCGGATATTATTCAATATTTCATTTCATAGGTTTTAATTTTTTTTCGTGGGAACCTATTTTCTTTTTTTTTCTAAAATAAAAGTAGCCTAAGTTACTCCTTATTCACCTATCTGCTAGTGAAAGTCCCAGTCACAGAAATAAATCCGCACAAGAATATGAGAAGGTAGTAATCAATAAACTCAGTAATGCAAATACCTACTCGTAGATTGACAACTAAGAATGCTCATTTTTTATAAATTAAGGTAGGTAGGTATTTGAAAACATTTTTTTTTTATAGTGAGTAAGTATGTAGTTATTTTCTAAACAGTCAAAATAAAATGGCCTGAAGCGGTTGTTTTAATATTACAAACAGACACTCCAATTTTATTTATTAGATAAAGTTTTAAAGATTTTTATTTATAAGATTAAGTATAGATAGATAGATACTTATTAGTCCACTCAACGAATAAACCAAAAAGAGGTGTAGAGTGCGTGAGCTGGGCTCTGAGCGATTTCTTCAGAAAGTTGCTCAGAGTGCTTAGGGAGTAAACATACTAAAAGTCCCCGCGTCTAGGAGGTGAGCCGGAGTGGGGCGTATAAAAATTCCCACTTTTGAGTTTTTCGCTAATATCTATAAAACGGTGCGTCGTCGTAGAGAAAACGTATTTTTCTTGACTTGCTTTGCTTTGGCATTTTTATTTATTTACAAATTATCTTATACATATTTACAAAATAAACAATATAAAAAAAAAACAGTATTTAGAAATGGCACCACTAATAAAGCGTCCATGCGGACAATAGAAATGGGCCCTCTGCAGCGAGCTAATCTATAAACGCATACTGATACAATTCGTTCATAAATATTTGCACTAACACAGCCAAACGCGCGTAGTCGATCGATAGCCGGGCGGAGCAGCGAGCGACACAGCCACCCCGTCTCAGTGCTAACGCACGACTGCCGCCCGCGCCCGCGCAGAGCACCTCTGAACCTATATCTCAAAATGGGGCATTGTCTTTGCAACTGTTGATTGATTTAAAAACGCTATTTCAAATATGTAGTACCTCTATCCACCAATTTTTCAGTGTAAAAATATTTCCAAACATCAAAGCCGTTTAGAAGTTATAAGCAAATGTTAGCGAAAATAGCGTTTTGGTAAATATTTTTTTAAGGCAAAAGTATTAGCCTTATGAAAAAACCCTGTTTCAAAAATGCTGTACATGAATCTATAGCAAACATATATTTTTTACAGACCTTCTAACCAAACCGTTAATGAGTTATAAGCTTCATAAAGTGACCGAGTTACGGTACTAAACGAGAGTAAGGCCCTTAAGTGACTTACTAGGTTTTAAAGTCACTAGTGAGTGAATGGTGCACTTACAAGTTTAAAACGCTGTTTTTTTTTGTATTTGGTAGAGACCTTCTAGGTTAGCAAGATTATGCAATAAAACGGTTATTGTAAAAAGTGTCCCTTACTAGGTTTTGAAATGGGACAGCCGAATGGGTAATAATCCTCTTCAAAATAATAATTGGTAATTGCAGCTCACTAGTTTAATAGTTGCTTTCTCTCTACTCCAGGATTTCAGATTCCACGAGTCCAAGAAGTGACAACGGAGCGCTGCCGCACACATGTTTAGGACTTGTTTTTTTCATTGTACTCTTAAGTATTTAATTTAAGTATGGGAAGAAATGGGACGGGCGCTCCTGACTAAGCTGAATCCAATTTATAAGCTTCTAATAAAAATATAAATCGTCTTGAATATCGAATTTTCTTCTAAAAGTTTATACTCATTCTTGCAAGGGTTCCGCACGACAACGGTATTATTTGAAAATGCAAGATCATGCCTTAACATTTCAGTGAAAAGAAAAAGATCTTTTAAACAGCGCCATTTGGCTTCAATTTTCTGAACTTAACTCGTGCCATCGACTTTGATACACATAATAAAGTGCCTATAGTAGTTCTTTTGTAATCGTCTACTCATTACCTACAGTTAATTTTGAACTAAGTGATTTTTGCATATTACATATTTTATACATAACTAGCTTTTGCCCGCGACTTCATCCGCGTGAATGTTTTTGTTCCCCCGCCCCACCGCGTCGCATCGCATCGCTTACCTGCGCTATTACTTCGTTTTCGCTTAGCGAAAACTACTGACCTTTTATCTTTTTGCTCAACTCCTAAGGGTCCTAGCGTGATGTTTAATAGCCTTTAATAGCCTATACCTCAAGAATTGGGCTATCGAATGCAAATAGTAGATTGTTTGCCAAGGGAGCAAACGACAATTTTGAAGGCGAGAGTGTTTCTTTGAATCCAGAGCGCAGCTCTGGATTCAAAGAAACACTCTCGCCATGTCACGTTTATAAAAACACCTTAGCAATAATGAATTATTTTTGAACAAAATTGATTACTTTAAAAAAAGTTCTAGTGAGTCAACCTTAAAAGATAGACATATGACCTCGCAAAATTTTTTTTAGAACTTTTAATGGGGAACAATTCCGCCATAATTATTTTTACGTAACTTTAACCGTTTACGCTGCGCAGCGTACGCAACGGAAGCTCTCAAAAGGAATAATTTTTCTCGTTTTTTGCAACATCTTTCATTGATGCTCCGCTCCTATTGGTCGTAGCGTGATGTTATATAACCTATAGCCTTCCTCAATCAATGGACAATTTAACACAAAAATAATTTTTCAATTCGAACCAGATGTTCCAGAGATTAGCGCGTTCAACCAAACAAACAAACTCTTCAGCTTTATAATATTAGTATAGATTTGCGAACAAAACGATTTCATCGCGTAATATAGGTAGGTAGGTAGGTACGTAGTTATATAAACTAGACTAAAGACTAGATATCGTCGTTGCGCGTGCAAAAGTCGCTAGGTTATGTGTTTTTAAATCTTTTCAGTGGTTTAGGCCGTTAGGCGTGAAAGTAATCGAGACTACTGTGGAGAGAGACTTGATTGTTTGGAATTAGATAGGCACCACCAGTCAGACGTCTGTGTGCCTGGCCTTGAATAGACTGTTCTGTATTACGTTTTAACTTAATTTTCGTGTAGTTTTTTCTATAAATAACTCGATTTAATTGTTTCGTTTTACATAAAGCATATAGGTTTCGTCTCAAATTGCGTACAACATTATTGATTTCGTTTTAAATCTTTTGTTTCTAAAGAATAATGTAATGCGAAGTTTTATCACGATAATGAGTTCGTGAATTATGACTAAAATAATTTTATTGAAGTATATCTGTAGTTTTTGATAGAACTGTTGCTGATGTGTGTTGATACCACTGCTCAATTGCTCATGTGCCACTGACCTGACAAGTAAGTACTTGTCTAATAGAAGTCAGTGGTAGATACCTATTAGATTTGTTTGTAAAAATGGCTGCAGCCTAAGACACAGGTGAGTTACAAATTTTATTGTATCTAAGTACTTAGTTAATGTTGCTACTTAGGTGACCAAAAACTTAATGATGATAACGAAGTACTCTATTCTATCGAAAATACTAAACCACTAAAACTTATCATGCCTTTTCACTCGCACATTATTCCAGTGCAAGTGAGAGGGCCATGAATAATGCCGCTATTTTCAATGCATTTGACGCCTAAGCACGAAATGTATTACTGTCAATGTTTTTGTGCAATGCATTGTTGAACCAACGACAAGCTGTGACTTCAGTTCCAGTTCTTGAGCGCCTCAATGGCCTGGCAATGGTCACCATGAAGCAGCTGACTTCAACCTACAAGGGCTATAATTTCACCATCCTTATTGAGGGGGACGTCCTGTTTAACCTGGTCGAAGAGAAACACTACTTTAGCATGTTCTCATCTGGACGCTGCAGGGGGTTTAACATGGACGGCGTGGATAATTCAGGGAGGAGGGTAAGTAGACGTAGGTCCACTGTAGAATGTTTCACAAGGTACGTGAGGTCAGTAGACCTTTACCTTTTTATCCTCCGAAGGGGAAGCCATACTACTATAAAGAAAACACCTTTTGCTTGCAGATACTTTTTTATTCGCACAACTGCACTGTTAGACGATTGAGCAACCAGTGCCTCGACTCTCCAATATGGCTTACCAACTAAATTCAAGTGACATTTGCCCCACCTTGAAATAACGAACGATGATGTCATAACCGTTATTTCAAAGTGTTGTCAAAGTAAAAATATATTTTAGGTTCCAATTGAAATTACATTTAAGAATTAGTTAAAAAAACAGTTACATTAATAATTCATACTCTGACAGTGTTGCCACAGTGAATATAATAATTATAATACAGTAAAATTAAACATTTTTGTAATCAAATTAAGGAAATCACAACACTCGGCCATCCGACTGCGTGCTAACTCCGAAGCACGCAATAATCACAACACTGAGGCAATTACATCAAAAGGAAAATTAAATAAATTTACATTACATAAAATCACAATGCTTATCACATCACATTGATACATTTATCGTATTCAGTTCATAAATGATTGAAGAAAAGAAGAAAAAAAAAAAAAAAAAATAGTATACATATCACTTTAAAAATATTAATATTATCCACTTTCTAACTACATAAATAACAATTTTAGTTTACATCTATTTGTCCGACACTGAATTATCATTAACAGAGGCGGAAGAATCAGATTCTGACCCTGACGATTCGTCAATTCCTAATGTTTGGATATGAATCCACGGTCGCATTCTATCGGCAGCTACTACACTAACATATTTTTTTGTATTAAACCCTGGCACATTGGCAATTTCGTATCTATCATTACCTAAACATTTTGCTATTTTATATGGACCGATAAATTTAGGGAGTAATTTCTTGCTTTTTCCATCATTATTAAAATTAGTTTTTGTAATTTTTACTAAATCACCTACTGAATAAGAAACAGCAGAGGATCTTTTAGAGTCATAGGTCTCTTTCATACGTTTTTGATTTTCGTCAATATTGTTAGAAGCTTCGTTTCTTATTTCATCAATGTTTGAAATAGGTGGGGATAAATTTTCTACCTCAAAATTAGACTCATTGTTTTCTAACATGTTTTCAGTTGCACCGTTTAGTACCGAATAACAATTCTGACGCACTTTTTTTTGTCGTTGCATGAATGGTGTTGTTGATGCCCCATTGTACTTTACCCAGTTGCTGGTCCCAGATGCGTTCGTCTTTACCAAAAGTTTGAGTTGACAAGGCCGTAAGAATTGTCTGGTTGAACCTTTCTGCTTGGCCATTTGCTCGAGGGCAAGCAACTGCGTTTAGCACATGTTTAATACCTTTAATAGCACAAAAATCCTTAAACTGTTTCGAGGTAAAAGCTGTCCCACGATCTGAAATTATTCTAGTCGGGACTCCAAAATCATTGAATAAGTTTTCGAGTATTTTAACAACATTTTTGGTTTTAGTATCTTTCACTGGTCTAGCAAAGAGATATTTTGTAAATGCATCCACTATGGTTAAAATATAGTTATTACAATTTTTACTGCGCACAAATGGTCCTAAATGGTCTAAGTGTAACGTGTGGAATGGTTTGGCAATTTTCTCAATTGGGTGCAAAAACCCACTACGAGTTCTTGCCGAATTATCCTTGTTAAAAGCACAATCAATACAAGAAGCTACATATTTTTTTACATACCGTCTTAGTTTAGGAAACCAATATTGACTTTGAATTCGCTCAAGTGTTTTTGTATAACCGAAATGGCCTATATCGTCGTGGTTGGCTTTACAAATTTGCCACCTGGCATTTTTAGGAATAACTAAACGAGTTTGATCTTGTATTTTTCTGTGTAACGCATGGTTTTTAATCACAAAGTTTGTTTTTATATCTATATTATCTTCGTCAAGATCGGGTTTCAAAATTTTGACAATTCTTTGTAGTTCTGGATCGGCCATTTGCAACGTAAGTATCCAGTTTTCTGTGGATATACTGAGGACCTTTACCGTGTCAGTTATACTAGTATTATTTTGGGGATTCCTGCTAAGAGCATCGGCATGGCTCATTTTGCACCCGGGTCGGTATTGAATATGGAAATCAAATTCGCTGATCTGTAGCCACCAGCGTGCAATGCGAGGAATTAAATCTCTTTTAGTTAATGTTGTCTTCAGTGCATTGCAATCTGTGTATACAGTAAATTTAAGGCCTAAGAGGTAAGGTCGAAATTTTTTTAGGGAGCAAACTACTGCTAACGTTTCTAATTCGTACGAATGAAAATAGCGTTCGTCGGAAGTGGTCTGTCGACTGAAATAGGCCACAGGTTTTAACATTCTAGGATTTGCTTGCCATTGCAGCAAGATCCCTCCCAATCCTAAAGAACTGGCATCTGTATGCAGCTCAGTTTCCAATGTTTGGTCATATAGAGCAAGTAGGGGGCGTTCTATTAAAGTATTCTTCAATGTTAAAAAGGAGTCATTTTGGTCACGTTCCCATTTCCAGGGCGTATTCTTTTTTAGCAAATTGGTAAGGGGCCTAGCAATCTCACCGAACCCCTTTACAAACCTACGAAAGTAACTAGCTAGTCCTAAGAATTGGCGCACCGCATGAATGTTACTTGGAATAGGGAAGTCCCTGACAGCAATTATTTTCCTTTCACTAGGTTTTATGCCTTCCGCAGAAACTTCATAGCCTAAATATTCGATAGTACTGTCGAAGAAACTACATTTGGATAGCTTTAAGGTAAGGCCAGCGTCACGAAGTAACCCTAAGATCACTTCCAGCTTTTCTAAACCCTCTTCAATAGTAACAGACGGGATAAGAAGGTCATCCATATAAGCAAATACAAAATCGAACCTTCTTGATCCCAACAATCTGTTAATCATCTTTTGAAAGACAGCCGGAGAATTTGCAAGTCCGAACGGCATGCGTTTAAATTCATAATGACCGTCCGGAGTAACAAATGCAGTGAGGTGACGGCTGTCCTTCCCCATCGGAATCTGGTAGTAACCAGACGCAAGGTCAAGCGTAATAAAGAATTTGTAACCACTCAAATTTGAGATTTGGTCATCGATTAAGGGTAAAGGATATTTATCTTTTACGGTTTTATTGTTAAGCGCTCTGTAATCAACGCAAAGTCTAGATTCTCCGTTTTTCTTTTTTACTATTAATATAGGACTTGCATAGTTAGAGTCCGATTCTTGCACAATGTCGTTTTTTACTAAATCGTCTACCATTTCTCTAACCTTACTACGTTCGTGATGGGATAGTCTGTAGGGCCTGTAAACAACTGGGGTCTTGTCATGCAGCTCTATATTCATTGCAGTTTCATTAGTACAGCCGATCTCACCAAGAGTAAGAGCAAAACATTTTCTATATTTTTGCAAAAGTTCATAGAGTTTTTCAAAAGTGGATTGATTAATATCTTGACCGGTTTTAATGTCTGATCTATTGAGAGGCATTAGTGCTTGATTATTAGAATCTGAACTGATAGATAAGGTTTTAGTTTCTGTAACGCGATTTACCCTAGCTATTAACGTATTTGCTTGGAGTATTAAAGGGACTGTTGTTAATGAAGTAACAAATACAACTGCTTTACTGTTAATCATTGTATAACAGCCTTGATGTAAGTGATATTCTTGATTTGGATTCATTCGTGTGCTTCCATCAAGATAGATATCGCCCGAGTAGGGTTCTTTGGCGTAGACTTCCACCAACCCACCTCTGACTATGGTCATATCCTTCTCGATAAATATACTTAGAGTTCCAACTGATACATCGGTTACTTTAGGTGAAGGAGTATGATAAAAAATCAATTTATTATTATCTTTTATAACAGTCACAGAAGGTAGTTCGGTGAAATTTTGCCCTATTAAGACTGACGCTGACAAATATTCATCACCAACCGCCAAGACCACTAATTTGGTTTCGATTTCATCAATTCGGACTTGTACAGTAGATTGGAATTCCGGTTTGGTAATAGAATTACCAAAACCTTTTATTATAGGCAGATCTATACAAATTTCTTTTAAACGAAGTTCTTTTGCTTTCGAACATTTAATCAACGTACAGTCACTACCAAAATCCACATATGCATCGATCATGGTTCCGTTGATACAAATATTCTTTAAAAACTTATCATGCGTAACAATAGCAGAAACGGTAGAATTAGATTGATGCATTAAGGTTGGACTTCTATCAACATTTATAGCTTTGTTATAGCCAATATCTGAATTGATTTTTAATACATTTTTGTCAACCGATTGCTGATTGTCTTTGCTTTTGGTGACATGCGATAATAAAGGTCTTCTATAGCAGTTATCCGAGTTATGACCTACCCTACCACATTTAACGCATTTAATTAACGGTTTAGGACAATTATTGTAATTGTGACCTCTCTCGCGACAGTTAAAACAAGATGGATCATAATTCCTACTAGAATTATTTGTTGAAGCTCCATTTTGATTATTTGTAACACGAAATTCTCTTTTTTTGACTGAATTAAATGTAGATTGAGTTTTAGGGGTTTCTTTCGATGTGCCAGGTTGTTGGGAAGCTAAATAGTTCAACAAGTTCTCCGGTTTTTTACACTGGAGTGCTTGTGCACCATTTCTTATGGAGCTATCATTGATTCCATAAATAATACAATCTACTGCCTTTCGGCCATCAATTTCACACCTACTAAGCAACGCTAACTTATCGTAAAAATAGTCTCTTAAAGATTCATCTGTACGGGACTTCCGGTTAAGCATCTCTTCTAACAGTTTTCCGAAATTTTCATCACTTGGGAAAGCCTTTCTCATTTTAGATTGCCACTTGTTCCAAGAGTAATTGAGCGTTGGCAAAGATTCATACCATTTTTTGGCTAAGCCACAAAGTTTTTGAAGTGCATAATGTATTGTTTGTTTCTCACTCCAATCATAAATTTTCGCACATTCATTGACTTTTCTTAACCATCGCTCAATATCTTGGGATCTATTATCAGGGTCAAAATCTGGGACTACATTAGTGGTTGGAACATTCTTACTTGAGCCTTTTTGTATCGCTGCTATGATTTTTAGAAGATCATCTGCAGTCAGTCCTTCCGACACACGCTTCGATTTGACAGGTATTTCTTCAGAACCACTCGAGGATGATCTCCGGCGACGCCTTCTAGGACGCTCTGGAGTGAAACTTTCTACACGCTCTGGAGTGAAGCTTTCATCACGATCTGGGGTGGAGCTGTCATTTCGTTGGCCTGAAATATTTTACAAGCACTTCAAATCTTTTTATTTATGTTGTGTCCTATCCATAATCGTCAAACCAAATCAGTTACTTCATTTCACAATCATTTCACAAAGTGGTTCACTATCACTATTAAATTGCATCGTTCTAACTCGGTACATGTACAATAAAATAAGAGCACATCTACAAGGTTCAATAGAAAGGACTCCTACCAGACTTTTCTAACAGTACTCCTACATGTTACACCTACATGACATACTATCTGTACACCTACATGACATACTATCTGTACACCTACATGACATACTATCTGTACACCTACATGACATACTATCTGTACACCTACACGTCATTATCACACCTACAGGGCTATTACTACAGCAGACCTACATGGCTATTACTATAGCACACCTACATGGCTATCACTACAGCACACCTACATGGCTATCACTACAGCACACCTACATGGCTGTCACTACAGCACACCTACATGGCTGTCACTACAGCACACCTACATGGCTGTCACTACAGCACACCTACATGGCTGTCACTACAGCACACCTACATGGCTGTCACTACAGCACACCTACATGGCTGTCACTACAGCACACCTACATGGCTGTCACTACAGCACACCTACATGGCTGTCACTACAGCACACCTACATGGCTGTCACTACAGCACACCTACATGGCTGTCACTACAGCACACCTACATGGCTGTCACTACAGCACACCTACATGGCTGTCACTACAGCACACCTACATGGCTGTCACTACAGCACACCTACATGGCTGTCACTACAGCACACCTACATGGCTGTCACTACAGCACACCTACATGGCTGTCACTACAGCACACCTACATGGCTGTCACTACAGCACACCTACATGGCTGTCACTACAGCACACCTACATGGCTGTCACTACAGCACACCTACATGGCTGTCACTACAGCACACCTACATGGCTGTCACTACAGCACACCTACATGGCTGTCACTACAGCACACCTACATGGCTGTCACTACAGCACACCTACATGGCTGTCACTACAGCACACCTACATGGCTGTCACTACAGCACACCTACATGGCTGTCACTACAGCACACCTACATGGCTGTCACTACAGCACACCTACATGGCTGTCACTACAGCACACCTACATGGCTGTCACTACAGCACACCTACATGGCTGTCACTACAGCACACCTACATGGCTGTCACTACAGCACACCTACATGGCTGTCACTACAGCACACCTACATGGCTGTCACTACAGCACACCTACATGGCTGTCACTACAGCACACCCACATGGCTATCACTACACATGGCTATTTAAAATGGGTGATAACATGTAAAATCAACATAAATCTTCATGGCTGTATCATAGTTAAAACTCATATTATTATACGCCATAATTATGTATACTTTCTGCACACCTGAATTACGTGGACTTTTTAAGAGGGTAGACATCTTTCTCTATTTCACGTTATTACAATCACCCCTATGGTGTTAAACACTATTTTCTACACTTTAATCTTACTGCAGAAAGTAAACATCATATCATAGTAGGATAAAGAAAAGGAAACAAATTACTTACGATTTTGCTGAGACATGGCTCGTGGTTCTTGTCACTTCTGATATATAAAGAAAACACCTTTTGCTTGCAGATACTTTTTTATTCGCACAACTGCACTGTTAGACGATTGAGCAACCAGTGCCTCGACTCTCCAATATGGCTTACCAACTAAATTCAAGTGACATTTGCCCCACCTTGAAATAACGAACGATGATGTCATAACCGTTATTTCAAAGTGTTGTCAAAGTAAAAATATATTTTAGGTTCCAATTGAAATTACATTTAAGAGTTAGTTAAAAAAACAGTTACAATAGTAATTCATACTCTGACAGTGTTGCCACAGTGAATATAATAATTATAATATAGTAAAATTAAACATTTTTGTAATCAAATTAAGGAAATCACAACACTACTCTCAGCATATTGTCACTAATCAGGTACAAAAACATTATTTTTATTTTGTTAATTTTGTATTTCACGAACTGTGTCCAAATAAACTTTATTCTTTCTTTGATTGAAACCACGATCATATTTTTTGTATTAATTTAATATTGTATAAACAGTACAGTATAACCAGTACCTAGAGGGACAATCTGGTAAAATGTTGAGTTTCGTTCAAGAAACGGTGTAAGTAATAGAAATTGTCTCGAATATTGAAATTGGAATCGTCAAAGAAGTTCATAATGTTTGGTAAATGCGCCCAATGTTTGTTTCCAATACAATTTTTGTCAGAATCGGGTGAGTACTGTAGGTAGCAGTATTAACTTATCAAACAGATGCAAAGACTTATCATGGCATTTGTCATCTGATAGAACATTAGTAAATCAAAATAAAACTACTCAAACACAAAGCATTTATTTCAATTAAACCAATTACAGGCACTTTTGAATTGTCATATAGTCGGTCAGTCAGAAAGATGAAGCTAGTTGCCCATTCCAAAGCGTAGGTACTTATGGAGAAGAACAGGCAAGAAACTCCACGGACACTTTTAAATCAAAATAATATGGTTACAAAGTCTTGGTTAGATCATTCATGTTAAAAATTATGCATGTGAGAACTATGCCGAACGAACGTTAAAAGCGTCCGTAATGAAAAGACGAAAAAAAAACCAATTCAAATATTAAATTCAAATAAAATAGCAGCAAAGAGATGACCAGTCCCTACTGACGGCGCCCGTTCACGAACATGACGCATCTAAGATTTGCACCATTCAGCTCAACCATTTTGAAGGGAGCTAATTGATCCAACACATACGCCACCATCAGCGAGACATTTGAGTACTTTCAGCCGCCAGGGCACATTAAAGTCAATTAAAAACGTACCCAGTAAATGGTAGCTTTATAGTATACAGTACATAGTACTCACGTCATGTGCTATGTAATTATACAATACTAGGAGATTGAATTTATATAATGCAGCAATAATTGTATTTTAAGGAGCAGGACCAGGCGTTTAGCCAAGCGTTTTTATCAGTAATGTAATCCCCCAATTTATAATATGCCTGGCTGCATAGTGTGCGTTTTATACAACATTTAAATTTCGTTTCATTCAGTTGATGTATGTGGGTACTGGGTAGGTATTTTACTGTAACATTTTACCATTAAACAGTAGCCTATGAAAGATGAGTTTACTTTAGCCAGCCTGAAACCTGGTTGAACTAATTGGTCTCTACTTCTATAAGTGATATAATTGCGTCTTTCACCTCTTTTACTAAAAGGATATAGATTTATCCTTATGTACATGATATTTTCATAGATATATTGACAAGGTACCGTCATGATATTAATATCTTTAAAAGTTCCCTTAGAGAGTCACGCCTGCGGAGGCTATATCCATGTACAGCCTCCGCAGGCGTGACTCTCTAAGGGAACTGTCTATTTTTATCCTACAGAAAAGAGCCTTTTCCTTTCTTTTCTATAGAATAAAAATAGACGCGATTTCTGCAGCCCGTCCCCATAGTAAAATACCGTACGACATGATACTATGAAAGGAACTAAAATAGACCAGTCTCGCGGTATCTACATCAGTAAATTGACGGATTTTTCTCACAGCATAATATGCTGCTGAACTTAGCCGTCCTGCAAGGGATGTTAAATGAGGACCTCATTGAAGCCTTGAGTCGAGCGTGATCCACAGAAAACAGTTTTATCGACGAATTCTAGTTTCTCTTGATTCAGTACCTACCTACTAAGTCTGAAGTCACAATTACTACTTTTGACATTTGGTAAAGAAAATCCCATCAAAAACATTTTCATGTAAAATGTTGCCAAGACGAGGCCATGGCTCGCATTGTCCAAAAGTTATCAGATCATCACATGTAGAGCCAAGCTTCTAACTCTTCACAATCTCTACACCTTAGTCAAAATATGTGGCTTGGCCGTTTCGTTACTACAAGAACTTTTGTATACACGGATATCTATGACTGTATAACAGAAAATAATGAACAGTAATACAATTTTCACCTTACGGCCATGTGACGGTAGCGAAACGGCTACTTAAATTTATTAGTAAAATTTAAATTTATTAATAAATAAAAATAATTGGGTTCACTGAATAACCAAACGGTTATTCAGTGAACCCAATTATTTTTATTTATTATCTGTCAATGCCATCTACTCCTTGATCCATATTTTCCCATTCTCGTGGTCCTTGACTACCTTTTTAGGTTAAGTAAGTATGTAAGTTTAAGGTTATATAAATTGTTTAGTACCTAACAAAAAATAAGTATATTA
Source organism: Luperina testacea (assembly GCA_927399505.1). Taxonomy (NCBI): domain Eukaryota; kingdom Metazoa; phylum Arthropoda; class Insecta; order Lepidoptera; family Noctuidae; genus Luperina; species Luperina testacea. Next base: position 23,704,873 of record OV656756.1, read on the forward strand.
AAACTATGCGCCAGGGTAGCCCGCGAAATTCAATTTTTTTTAGGTATTTTTTTCAATATGCTGGTCAGTATTAAGTTGTACGTTGATTAATATATGTTTCGCGGCCGTAACAAATATGTTTTTACAGAATTATAATTTATTAAAGTCATCAACACAACTCTCTAAGACCACGTAACTCCAAAGAATGATGATTTCATGAAACAGTTATTCTTTGGACTTACGTGGTCTTAGAGAGTTGTGTTGATGACTTTAATAATTATAATTCTGTAAATACATATTTAATACGGCCGCGAATCATACAGAATTACAGACTAGAAAATTGCAAAAAACCTAAAAAAAATTGAATTTCGCGGGCTAGGTACCCTGGCTGTTTTATTTCACTCGTGAGCGGAAATGGTTAGCAATAACCCTGTCTTTGACCCTGTCGTGCAGTCGGGTAAAAAAGGATGTTGTTACGTGTGATAGTGAATAAAATTTAAAAAGAAGAAGACAAAAAATTGGCTGATGGAACGAAAATCATTGAGACATGTTTGCTGGACCTTGGTCATAATCATTTGTAAATTCCTGAGAATGCAAACGGTTCGTTTAGGTACGAGAGCGCTCGCCCCGCCTGCTGCGTCACGGTTGTCAAAACGCGTCTAGACACTGCACACAAGGTGGGACTACCTACCACACCCAAAGCCCCAAAGCGGCCGTAAACGTACCCAAGGTGACGAGCCCAAGGGCGTTGTAAGGTCTCACAAAAATTTAATGGCTATATCATATTTATGTGATCCAAAATATGTAATAAATAACAAGAGTAATTTCTTGTGGTTGACTTCTGAATTTCAAATTAACCACGTGATGTACATACAAACATATAATCTAGTAATAAAATAGCGTCATCCAAATTGATACGAAACTGTGAACAAAATATTTTTCTTTTATGCACTTGACCTTCATAAGTCTGCACGATCCACTCGTTCTTTGTTAGTGAATCGAATTACGTAACATTTTGTTTGTTCCAACGAAATGCACGCAGAGTCGGTTTGTAGATAGCCACATGTAGCCTGAAAATGAAGCAAGACTTGCTATGCATGGTTAGTGTTAGTAGTGTTAGACATAACATTAATCATGTTATGTATTAAAGATTTTTGGTAGATAAGCGCCAGTCAGTCGCCATCGCCAGTGGCATAGAGCATGTAACCTTTTGAGCCAGTGGCGCGCCAGGAGTATATGTGTGTGTATGTTCGTCGGCGCCAGTCATACGTCTAACCTTGGACGGAACAGCCGCGCAAATAAAAATAAAACCGGTGTCATTCGAGTAGATTTATCAATAATTCGTTTTAATTAGCCCTATTAATTAGTGTTCAAAAGTTATTACCGTCTCAACTCCGCCCCTAAGACGACCCACTGACCCAAATTGTGCATTCAACAATAAATTGTGGTTTAAATCCTGTGTTAGATAATGTAAATAGTTGTTTATGAATGTGACTATCAATGATATTGAAGTATCTTTCTATATTTTTATTATAAGACTAGTTGTGAGTTGGTTTAAGATTTGTTTGTTTGTAAACAATGGCTGCTGCCCAAGTCACAGGTAAGTTGTATGTACAATTGTACATGCATATAAATTGGTAATACTGATAATATTAGGGACCATATTAATTTTACCTTTCTGTTGTATTTAAGTGTTTCTAATGCACTGATGAGGCTATAAAAGCTCGAATAACGTAAAATTACAGTTCCAGGTCTGGAGCGCCTGTCACAGCTGCCTACCATTATGATCCACCAGACTAGTTCAAACAATTCAAGCAACAATGGCAACAATTATACCATCCTCGGCGGTGGGGAGGAGGTCCTGTTAACCCTGAACGAGAATATCTCCAAAACCTTCTTCCGAGCTGGAGCCCGAAGGCCCTTTACCTTTGACGGCGTGGAAAACACAGGGAGGAAGGTGAGCAGACAGATCCGGTGTTTTATTAACAATACTATTTAAATGGGGTTAAATTTTCTAGTATTTCCTGTTGGCCTTGCCAGTGGAAGCAAGGTAGGTAGTGGGATTCTCCTAAAGTTACTGTTTCTCATAGAAAAAAAATAGCACTCCAGGAGTGCCGAAATGCCGACAGAAGTGAAAACAAAACACAAACAGAATATTTTGCCATCACTCACTGACATATTGGATATACATTAAAACCGAATACATCCCGAGTATTCCCGAGGACAGCCGAACACATTCGAAGCGGTGTCGGTCAGTGGCGCGAGTTCAATAGTTTTTTTCCACTGACCTCTATCATCTTGTATAATACAGGACAGTGGTTTTTTCCACACCAAAAAAATGCCCAACGCGCCTAAAGAAGTTTTCACTTCAAAAATCTGTCAATTGAAACAGTAGCTGGTCCAAAACTTCAGTTTCATCATGAACTTAGGACATCTGTATGACAAGGGCCGAGGTTTCTCCAGTTACATGGACCAGAATGAGAACGCTTATACTAAATACAATTACATGACAAAAAAACAAAAGACAAATTAACAAAAAAAAAAAAATTAATAATTCTATAACATAATCTGTTTTAGAATAGAATAGGGGTACCATGTGTATCTATGGTGAGATGTGTGATGTGTGTGTACTTGGAGACTCCAAGTACACACACATCACACATCAAAGACTAATTCTCTTTGGAGTCTATCCACTGGGTTAGATTACTGATAAGGTTTTCAGTATCATCATTACTATAACTTTCATGTCAAAATAAGATTTCCTTCTTTATCCGGAAATTGCTCACGTCATTTAAATAATTTGAAGTGGCTCAATTTGCTGTAGAGGCGTGGCGCTAAGCTGTCGTGGTGCTTTCTGGCAAACTGTCTCCTTGTTCATGCTACGGGATATCTATCCGTTATTTTTTTTTGTTTTTGAAAAGTCGGGGACTGTGAGCCGACGGTATCTCCGCAGGTTATATATCAATATTTTTCAGACGCAAAGAACCCGCGTCTGCTCATATACCAGAGTGGTAGGGGTTCTTAAGCACCTTCAAGACTGCACGCTAGGAACGCGCTATTTCTATCATAATGGGAAACCCCATCAGCATCACCCTAACACAAATATCATAACCAAAACGCAGTGCCACAAGGCTTTATACGTTTGTCTAGGTCGCTTATGACTGGCAACATATCTCAGAGGTTCAAACTATTTTTAGGGTTCCGTACCCAAAGGGTAAAAACGGGACCCTATTACTAAGTGGATCATTGTGCGTGACAATGCTGGACATTGCAAGTTCATAGTATCGAGGAATATGGGAAGTACTACATTAACACGACACTATAATATATTTATTTTCTTTTGCGAATCAGCATTGGCACAAATCCGCAGTACTTCATACTAATGATCGTAAGGAAGTATGGCAAGAATAAGAGCTTCAACGACGCTTATTCTGGACACTCCATGGACCTGTTGTAGACTTTTTGGAGCATGTACCGTAGCTGCGTATCGGCGACCACTTCGGGGAAATCGAAGATGTTGTCTGCTCGATTATGGATGAGGTTATCATGACGAATAAGTATCGGAAATACATTGTCAACGATGGTACGGTTGACATCTTTCAAGCATGCCACCTGCATCGTCCCGGTGAATCAATCCGAAATATTCTTCGATTATTATTGATCAAAGGACATATTGTTTCCGGTTGTCCTCGTCTTGCTAACGGCGAGAACTTGCATAGGCACAATTTAGTGGCTAGGATTATCCACCATCAACTTGCCATCCAGTACAACCTTGTAGAGTCTGAAGTACTCGTACCATACTACAGGTATGTGCCCGTCTTAGTTCCCGAGAATGGTCATCCTACATTATGTGGTGTCGATCTATCATGACTATTGTAGTAGCGCCGTACAATGATTGTTGATATTGCTGTCCCTCATGACGAGAATCTCGTTAAAACTGAGAAAGATAAAAAATCAAGCAGATAAACGAGGTTGTCGACATGTGGGGCGTGGACTCAACAAACATTGTACCGGTTAACTCAGTAATCGTTACGGTTGATGGCCTAAAAGCGGATAGCCTCGACCGATACCTCAGGAGGCTCTCGCAGAAAGAACTGGGGGGGTTCCTCTATCTAGAGCCCTGACCACCGGCAGCTTGGGACTCCTTCCTGATACCGTCGATAGGCTACTGTTTTTTTTTATAATTATGTGGTTTTGTTTTTATAATATTATAAAATCGGTGTGTAAACAAAAGTATAATAATTTTTAGATCAGAGAGGATAAACATTATATTATAATATACAATTTGTGTTTATATTCTTTTGAAAATTTTCGTTTTTCTCATTTTGCGTTTGAGTTACCTATGCTGCCGTGCTAAACGCAAAAGCGGTATCTCAGGAAAAGCTAGTTTCGAGAAAATTGAAGTTTTGTTTTTTATTCTGCCAGTGATTTGAGGTAAAGCTGAGATAGGGAACACTTTTCTAAGGACTTTTTTATTAAGATACCGTTATTTGGCTGAGCTCATTGGATGCATATTTCTTTAAGCTATCCGATGCCACAAAAATCAACTTTACAAATTTTTTTGAGATAGGTACCGCTTTTGAGCTTAGCACGGCAGTATGGGTTTTCAAACACCAAAAATAACACAACTTGTATAGATAAATAACATCTATGTACCAAACTACTGCCGGCCGATTCGGTAAAAATCTCACCGTGAAAACTTAGGCGATGTGAGTTTGTTTTTGCTAGGAATTGACATTATTGACAGCTCGCTCTACGCTCACTTCAACTAAGTTTTCACGGTGAGATGGTTACAGAATCGCACTGCAGGTTAAAACAAAATTCGATCTAAATAAATTTAGATTAACCTTACAAACTCCGACTAATGAGATAAAACCACGGAACAGAAAAAACAGCATAAAAACCTGCACATCGGAATCGGCAGAGGGCGAGAGGTTGACATGGTATAATGCCACAGTGCAAACTTTGAGAACGCTAAATGCCATTAGTTCGTCGACCCTTTACATGGGTAGGTAACAAAAAAAAACGACTTCCAAAAAAACACTACAAAGTGAAAAATAACTTTAATTTCGGAAGTCGGTGTCTTTGGATCTGTATTTCAGTTTTTGCCAACGACTTCCGAAATTAAAGTTATTTTTCACTTTGTAGTTTTCTTTGGAAGTCGGTTTTTTTTTGTTAAACAGTTTTTATTATACAGTGTGTTAGGTTAAACGAGGGACATATTTTAAGGGAGTGTAGTACTCATGAAAATGAACAACTTTTAATATGGGCCTGACTCAAATTATGAAAAAAAAAACAGCTGTTCCCTACATTTTGTCCAGTTATGCGAACAGAAATGTATAGAGAGGCTGGTTTTATTTTCTCGATTTCAATGTTGGTTTCTTAGTAAAAGTTCTTCATTTTTATGAGTACTACACTCCCTTAAAGTATGTCCCTCGTTTAACCTAACACACTGTATAGTACATATATGTATAAATTACAATAGCCTAATGTCAACTTGCCCATCACCTTTTACAAAATATTGCTTTTCCCGATGCAGGGATGTTAATTGTTGAGGAGTTCTCCTGGTATTCCACCATCAGCTCTATTTCATCATTAGCATTGTGACGAGCATTAATTGCTTAGCAGCCATAATATTAAAGTAATCGAATCGCAACCCGTGAAATACTTATTATTAAGTAGTTCCGGTGACCATTTGTGGTCTTCTTCATCAGTTCCACTTCACCAAATGGTGGTTTCCGAGAGCATATGCACGAGTTACTATAAAAAATACCTAAATCGCTATAGGTGTGCCTATAATCATCCATGATTCTAATAATCTTCATGGATTCCATCATCAGAACTGGATTTTGATAAAAATGGGACCATTCTGGAAGTATATCATTTAAAATAAAAAAAATCATTTTCCAAATGGCTAAGGTAACAAACATAAAAAAAAATACAACCGAATTGAGAACCTCCTCATTTTTTTGAAGTATTTATTTATAGGACATTCTTTCTTTTGGGACTGTCAAAAAGCCGATACCTACCCATCTTCTTTGAAGAGAAGCCTAACATATCTGTAAACTTATACATACATATACTAGCTGTAACCCGCGACTTCGTCCGCGTGGAATTTAACAAAAAGTTATTGTTCAGTTCGCATAGTTTACGATAAGTTATTAATTCTGTATTCCGCGTAAAGAAATACCTAGTTATGCTAATTTTAATGAAATTCTTCTATTTTATGAATCGATATTTTGTTTTTGTACACATTTAGTTCTTTTTTTCGTTTTTGCATTTTTAGTTTAATTATTATTTATTTTTAGTTTTTCGTATTAGCTTTATTGAAACATTTCTTTATATTTGGTGCACGATTTTCTTGGGCTAAAACAACAACACTACTGGCATTCTTCGCATGTGAACATGCCACGTATAGTTGCCCATGGGTAAAGCAACCCTTAGTTAAATCTATGCCAGCTTTGCTTAACGTTTACCCTTGTGGCTTGTTGACTGTCATAGCTAAACTGACATTGATAGGGAATTGCAATCTTTTGAATTCAAATTGAAAATTCGACGGTATTATAGGAAGTTCAAGTTTGTGAGGGGGTAGACCAGGCACAATTATACTGTTTAAAAATTCTGTTGGGTAATTAGCCACTTCATCCGGATTACAAACTGTATTGATACAAAGGTATGTTTGTTATTCACCAGATAGCTTATCTAAAATGCGCTGATTAAGCGCAGTAACCTTGTCGTTCATAGGTGCTAAAATTGATATTTCACACAATCACGAATCTTCTTTGATATTGAGATTGTGAATATCGTCATAAATACTATGTATTAAAAATTCAGTGTCCGCCACAACCTGACAAAGACTGGTAGGTAGTTCTATATCATGAGTACTATTCACTTCTGGACACTTTCCCTCTCCAACATCAAGAAGAATTATTTTTCTAAATTCAAAATCGGCTGAATGTGCTCTCATTACATAGAGACACTCCAATTTTATTTATTTGTATAGAAGATGTATCCTCAGTTACTCCTTATTAGGTACATCAGCTATCTGCCAGTGAAAGTCCCGTCAAAATCGGTCCAGCCGTTTCAGAGATTAGCCGAAACAAACAGACAGACAGACAGACAAATATTTTAATAAAATCTTATTTTGGTATATGTACCGTTTATACATCCAATGCATTTAGTAAAAGCGGTTATTTTAGTATTACAAACAGACACTCCAATAATATATTTATTTGTATAGATGTATACAAGATGTGTATAGGATTTTTTTATCACCATCCAAATTTTTACAGGGTGTTCTACCCATGAATATTAACAACTTTCACTATGGGACCAACTCTGAAATCACGAAAAAAAAATCTGCTGTTTCATACATTTTGGTCAAGTAGGTAGGTAGGTATAACTTTTGTATTAAACAGCTGATTTTTTTTTCTTGATTTCAGAGTTGGTCCCATAATAGTAGTGAAAGTTGTTCATATTCATGGGTAGAACACCTGTAAAAATTTGGATGGTGATAAAAAATCTTCCTGTATAATTATATTCAAAGTACTTATTCAAACCCATAGACATGTAAAAAAACTGGCCAAATGCGAGTCGGACTCGCACACGAAGGGTTCCGTACCACAAGGCAAAAACGCCGAAAAAAACACGTTTGTTGTATGGGAGCCCCCCGTAAATATTTATTTTATTCTGTTTTTAGTATGTGTTGTTATAGCGGCAACAGAAATACATCATCTGTAAAAATTTAAACTGTCTAGCTTTCACGATTCATGAGATACAGCCTGGTGACAGACAGACAGATGGACAGTGGAGTCTTAGTAATAGTGTCCCGTTTTTACCCTTTGGGTACGGAACCCTAAAAATAGTTTAAACCTCTGAGATATGTTGCCAGTCATAAGCGACCTAGACAAACGTATAAAGGTTCCTTCAAACAGGCAACGCGACGCGCGACGCGCCTGTTTGTAAATAAACAACTTTAATTTCGGAAGTCGGTGGCAAAAACTGAAATACAGATCCAGACACCGATTTCCGAAATTATATTTATTTTTCACTTTGTAGTGTTTTTTTAGAAGTGGTTTTTTTTGTTACCTACCCATGTTCCCATGTAGTATAGGTTCGACAAACTAATGGCATTTAGCGTCTTCAAAGTTTGCACTGTGGCAGCCCCGGATCTACGATTTTTTCGAACCGGGGCAAAACCTTGATAGTGGCGCCCCCTCCCTTCAGTGTTTGAGAAAAACTTGCAAATTGTTGATTTCCACTACGATAATATATGATTTCACGTTTGTTTTTCAAACATATTATGTTAAGATTCGATTACTTGTTAAAAACCTATGAGATTGTAGGAAAAGAGGCTTCGAGGCTTGTTCGATATTTCGAATTCTTGTCCCAAGGATTTGGCGCCCCCATGAAATTGCCGCCCGGTGCAAGTGCCCCGGTTTGCCCCCCCTTAGATCCGGGGCTGCACTGTGGCATTATGTCATGTCAACCTCTCGCCCTCTGCCGATTTCGATGTGCAGGTTTTTATTGTTTTATTTCATAAGCGTACTTAAAGCTCTTAGTCTTGCCATACTTTCTTACGATCGTTAGTATCAAGTACTGCAGGTTTGCGCCAGTGCTCTTTCGCAAAAGAAAATAAATATTATTAAGTGTCGTGATAACGTGTTCTTCCCATATTCCTCGATACTAGGAACTTGCAATGTCAATGATTCACTTGAAGGACTAAGTGCGGAAACCAAACCCCATAAAATAGAACATCGATGTCCAGCATTGATTACTTTTCATAACATCACGCCAGTGTTCTCTGAAGGGGAAGACATAGTACACCTATATTTCGCCAGCTACAGACTTATACACTAATATACTACATAAATAGTGTGACATACCTAATTCATTATCGTTATCAACCTGCATTTTCAGGTGTGCACGTTCCACCGACCAACCGGACGCATATTTACTTCGGATAAGGTGGAGCTGTTCATGAACGAGGAGCTGGTCAGCATTATTCACTTGAAGAAGAAGGGTTTCACGACGCTCATCTTCAGCATCCACGACGCTCACGACAACCCCACCATCAGGCTCAAGGGGAACATCACTCACATTAGTTACTTTGAGGTAATTAGGTTACATTACTTTGGTCCCTCCAATGCCTTTCAAAACACAACCATACTAATATTGTAATAGCGAAAGTAACTCTGTCTGTCAGTCTCTGTCCGTCTGCCTTTCCCCTCCTTTTTTTTCCTTTGCGTTCTGTTCGTCTGCTTTTTTTCGGCTGAACGGATTTCGATGACATTTGTCACACAGTAGGACCATGACCTGGCTTAGTACATAGGATACTTTTGATCCAAGCAGTATATTAACGTGGATAATTTTTGACCTGCACGCGAGCCTGCATAGGGCGATGCCGTGGGTAACAGCTAGTTATAAACAATTCTTCTAGACATAAGTTAATACTAAGAGGGAGGACTGTTGTATATTAGTCGCGCTGCGACCTATAATAAACTAGTGATATTACATGATTAAATATAATAATCTTCGATTCCAGCTGCAGACAAACACTAAGACTGTCATAGGCGGCCTACAGAAGAAGTCTCGCAACTGGCGAAATGATATGTTCTCCTTTAAAGATGACTACATCATCAGCTTCCCCGCTGATCTCGCTGTGCAATTCAAGCTAGCTGTTATCGTAGCCTGTGTGTTCATTGTAAGTCTATAACCGATTCTTTTTCTAGGGAGTTAAGTGAACTTAAGGCGGCAATGCAATTAACCTAATATCATGGTGTCCTCATCATCATCATCTTTTCGTCCCATCCTAACTCGGCCGTGCACAAGTTAAAGTGCTAGTAGTGGTAGTCTCAACATGCTAAGTGTAAGACCCAAGACAAAAAGCTGTCAACGTGTGTATTTGAGCAGCGTACTCAAATACACGTGGACTCGTACAGTTGTAGTTGCCTCTGTCGTTGACAGCCGTCTACGCGTGTATTTGAGCAGCGTACTCAAATACACGTGTACTCGTACGGTTGTAGTTGCCTCTGTCGTTGACAGCCGTCAACGCGTGTATTTGAGCAGCGTACTCAAATACACGTGTACTCGTACGGTTGTAGTTGCCTCTGTCGTTGACAGCCGTCAACGCGTGTATTTGAGCAGCGTACTCAAATACACGTGTACTCGTACGGTTGTAGTTGCCTCTGTCGTGTCGTTGACAGCCGTCAACGCGTGTATTTGAGCAGCGTACTCAAATACACGTGTACTCGTACGGTTGTAGTTGCCTCTGTCGTGTCGTTGACAGCCGTCAACGCGTGTATTTGAGCAGCGTACTCAAATACACGTGTACTCGTACGGTTGTAGTTGCCTCTGTCGTTGACAGCCGTCAACGCGTGTATTTGAGCAGCGTACTCAAATACACGTGTACTCGTACGGTTGTAGTTGCCTCTGTCGTGTCGTTGACAGCCGTCAACGCGTGTATTTGAGCAGCGTACTCAAATACACGTGTACTCGTACGGTTGTAGTTGCCTCTGTCGTTGACAGCCGTCAACGCGTGTATTTGAGCAGCGTACTCAAATACACGTGTACTCGTACGGTTGTAGTTGCCTCTGTCGTGTCGTTGACAGCCGTCAACGCGTGTATTTGAGCAGCGTACTCAAATACACGTGTACTCGTACGGTTGTAGTTGCCTCTGTCGTTGACAGCCGTCAACGCGTGTATTTGAGCAGCGTACTCAAATACACGTGTACTCGTACGGTTGTAGTTGCCTCTGTCGTTGACAGCCGTCAACGCGTGTATTTGAGCAGCGTACTCAAATACACGTGTACTCGTACGGTTGTAGTTGCCTCTATCATTGTTGCCGTCAACGCGTGTATTTGAGCAGCGTACTCAAATACACGTGTACACGTACGGTTGTAGTTGCCTCTGTCGTGTCGTTGACAGCCGTCAACGCGTGTATTTGAGCAGCGTACTCAAATACACGTGTACTCGTACGGTTGTAGTTGCCTCTGTCGTTGACAGCCGTCAACGCGTGTATTTGAGCAGCGTACTCAAATACACGTGTACACGTACGGTTGTAGTTGCCTCTGTCGTGTCGTTGACAGCCGTCAACGCGTGTATTTGAGCAGCGTACTCAAATACACGTGTACTCGTACGGTTGTAGTTGCCTCTGTCGTTGACAGCCGTCAACGCGTGTATTTGAGCAGCGTACTCAAATACACGTGTACTCGTACGGTTGTAGTTGCCTCTATCATTGTTGCCGTCAACGCGTGTATTTGAGCAGCGTACTCAAATACACGTGTACACGTACGGTTGTAGTTGCCTCTGTCGTGTCGTTGACAGCCGTCAACGCGTGTATTTGAGCAGCGTACTCAAATACACGTGTACTCGTACGGTTGTAGTTGCCTCTGTCGTTGACAGCCGTCAACGCGTGTATTTGAGCAGCGTACTCAAATACACGTGTACACGTACGGTTGTAGTTGCCTCTGTCGTGTCGTTGACAGCCGTCAACGCGTGTATTTGAGCAGCGTACTCAAATACACGTGTACTCGTACGGTTGTAGTTGCCTCTGTCGTTGACAGCCGTCAACGCGTGTATTTGAGCAGCGTACTCAAATACACGTGTACACGTACGGTTGTAGTTGCCTCTGTCGTCGATGCGTGTCGCTCATGTGTATATTGCAAACTAAATCAAGCCACATAATATTCCCGAAATTGTGTGAATTTTGTCACGACCATTTAAAACGTTAAAAAGCTTTAACGTAAAATTACAGGGTGGCTCGATTTAAGAGTACGGGAGTGTTATTCTCACTTATTCATTTATTGCATTTCAATGTTTGTAATTCTAAATCTTCTAGCTCATTATGTAGATACGAGGCGTTGAGCATGCAGATTTTTATTAATAAACCATTGTTTTTTCCTTCCAGGACTTCAGTTTATTCGAGGGCAAGTGACGGAGCGCTATCGCACAACAAACAAGTGTTTTTTGGTTCCGTACCCATAAGGTGCTAACGGAATCCTATTATCTACTAAGCCTCCGCAGTTCGTCCGTCTGTCTGTCTAGCGGGCTGTATTTCAGGAACCGTAATAGGTAGACAGTTGAAAATTTCACAAAGTTTGTACTTATTTGTATTGTCACTTCAACTAAAAAAAAAATAAAGTACCTACTTAAATAAATAATAAAAAATTAGAGGAAAAAAAATTAGGTACTTAAAAAAAGAAAAAAAATAAGGGGGGTCTCTATATAAGAAACGTGTTTTTTCAGCGTTTTTTGCTTCTTTGTAAGGAATCCTTCGTGAGCGAGTCCGACTCGCACTTAGCCGGGTTTTTTTATTGTATTTTATGTACTCTACCACAGTAGGTACCTACTCTACTTACTTTTAATAGGTGTTTTTATCATGTAAACTGGAACGCAACAATTGGTCGCTGAACTTAAACAACGCATCATCATAAATAGTTATGAAATACAATAAATGTAAAAAATTTGTCTGTCTACCATGACCTGAAAATGAAAGTATTCCTCTCATTTTTATGTCATGGTAGACAGACAAATTCTGAAAATGAGAGGAATAAGCTCTTGACGAAGCTGGAGCCAGTTTCAATAGTCTATTATAGAGAAAAAGTATGGAATATCTAATCTCCAATCGTTTTAAATAATTTTGCAGTGATAACATATTATACAAACACATGAAAAGACTAATTGCTTTTGATCGACCAAAACTTAAGGAATAGTAGAAATCGAAGTGGGTAACTTACAGTTTTCTGATAACAGTAAAACATCTCCATTATAAAAGGCTTTTATCATTCTTTCACATCTTTTAAATGATAAATGATTTTATTTTTGTAAGTTTAGTAAGGTTTGCACAAACACTTTTACACGTCAATCATATATTTTTTTAAACTAGATGAGGTCGGCGTTTCCTATATGACTACTCTGAGAAGAACGGCCGAAATAAACTCAGAGGTCACAGTCTCTTTTAAAGTCCAGACATAGTCTTGGTCAGGTTATATGAAGACCATGTAGATCGATGTCTGTTGAGGAAAGAACCACATAGATTGAGAGGACCTGTCCAGTCAGTGCACGCATTTGTCAGAAATCGTGCAGCTCAACTCAGCGCTAAGGTAGCCCGCGAAATTCAAATTTTCTTACGTTTTACGTGTTTACAGAATTATAATCATTAAAGTCATCAACACAACTCTCTAAGACCACGTAAGTCCAAAGAATGATGATTTCATGAAACAGTTATTCTTTGGACTTACGTGGTCTTAGAGAGTTGTGTTGATGACTTTAATGATTATAATTCTGTAAACACATATTTCTTACGACCGCGATTCATATATTAATCAACGTACAACTTAATACTGACCCGCAAATTCCATAAAACCTAAAAAAAATTGAATTTCGCGGGCTACCCTGGCGCCAACGATTCGACGCACAATACCAAAGAAAGGACATTTGGGTAGGCCACATAAATTACTCAAACTGCCAGACCGTAGAGAGAATAATAAAAAAATATAAAATGAATAAAATAAATGACCCACATCGTCTTCACATTCACAATAATTAAAATAATGTAATACTTTACAAAGTAAGCAAATGTCTTTGTTTAAAAAAAAAAAATGTCAATGTGTATATTATAAAAAAAAAACAACAAAACCACTCAAAATGCAGAAATTGGAAGCAGCTCAATCCCAGCCTTTTTATCCTCAATACATATAATCTTTAGAATAGAATAGAATAGAATATTTATTTGCCAGAAACATGGTGTTTTCATAGGTGTTCATAATACATTGCATAGTGCTACACGTCTCACCGTTTTAACGGTATGCAAAAACAAATTACAATTTACAAAATTAAAGGCAGGCACAAAATACCAATTTAAGTGCATTTGCATTACATTCATTTTAAAATTTAAATATTATTACAATTAGTATATTACCTTGTATAATACCTAGATCCTACATACATACTTCCATTTTTACTACATTATTATTAATAAATAAAACAATACATTTAACAATTATTTTCACATAATTTAAATAATTTAAATAATTATTGATGCCTGTATTTTGATGCCAGATCAAGAGAAAAAAATTTACAGGGACATTTTACAAAAAACTCATGAATTAAATAAAAACATTCCTGCAACAACCACTTCCGTAGTGCCGATCAAAATTTTTTGAAGGGTAGTTGGGTAATTGACTTCGGCAGAGCATTATAAATTAGGGGAGCCATGTAGATACAACTCTTCCGGAAGAGTTGACACTTAGGAACAGGTATCTCGAAATCTAAATGTGCAACTTTCCTCTTATTTGTATTATCCCTTCTTTCGAATAATGCAAGATTGGATCTCAGAAACTTGGCAACTTCAAAGATATATATGCAGGGTACAGTCAAAAGGTTATGTGACTTAAATATAGGTCTACACGAATCAGACCATTTCATATTAAAAATTGCGCGGATACACTTTTTTTGAGCAATGAAAATTCGATCTATTTCTGATGAGTTACCCCTTACAACTATGCCGTAGCGAATGACTGAACAGACATAAGCATGATACACCATTATGGATGTTTCTCTCGACGTTACATTTTTTACCTTTCTTAGAGCAAAAACAAATTGGTTGATTTTCTTGCTGAGTATCTCGATATGATTCTTCCATGTTAAGTGTTCATCAAGTGTTACGCCAAGAAACCTTGTGTTATGTACCTGATTTACGCTAATATTATTATGCGCAACATGAAGATGAACGGGTTTACTTTTCCCTGTTTTAAAGTGGAGTACATTCATTTTAGCAATATTTAACTTTAGTTTGTTGATATCTGACCAACTTTAACAGTAAGTTTACTTTAACTTTAACAGTATAAAAGGCTTTCTTGCACAACTTACGTTTGATTAATAATTTAAATTTATTAAGGCTTAGATATTGAACGTGGCTTGGTAGTTTATTATAAAAGCGTATACATTATTGGCATCTGAACGAGCCACCTATTTTCTTGAGCCTTGTTGTGGGTACAACAAATTTGTGTTTGTTTCTAGTATTTATATTATGGATATCACTGTATTTTTCCAATAATTTTATATTTTTATGGGCATATAAAAGATTTTCATAAATATACTAAGAAGGCACAGTCATTACATTAATCTCTTTAAATTTGTCTCTGAGAGAGTGTCTCGGACTTAATTTATAAATTGATCGAACAGCACGCTTCTGCAAAACAAAGATAGTCTGAATATCGGCGGCATTTCCCCTCAATAGACGTACGTCCGTACGACATTACACTATGAAAATAACTGAAGTACACTAAACGGGCAGTCTCTATATCAGTTAAATTACGAATTTTTCTAATAGCGTATGCTGCGGAACTTAGCTTTTTTGACAATTTGTCTATATGTGGACCCCACTGAAGCTTAGCATCCAAAGTTATGCCCAAGAATACTGTGCTGTATTCAGGATTCAATTCCTTGCCCTTTATGGTATTTATATGTCACATAAGTACAGATTATATTATTATAACGTAGGTACATAATTACATTTTGGACCAGTGTCTTTATACCAGTCGAGCTTGCATTTACCTTTTAATGAAATTGCATTTACATTTTTTTGTCTTTTTTACCTGGGTTTTCTTATAGTTTTTATTTCCATTAGATTATGGATAATATAATTATATCTCTTGAATTTATGGTGCAACCTCTTTAATCTTATTAATCTTATGCTTAAAAAAAATTGGAGTCAATTGTGTAAAATTATGTGGTAAGAGTGGCTTGGTACAAATATTTATTGCCATTCATTAAAACTAACGAAATGGATAATCCTCCATTTTATTATACGTGTAAACTTTTTGATAGTACATACTAATTCCATGCCTTTACTATACTTTATTTAAAATAAGTCATATAACATGTACAGACGCCAGCACATCAACCTATCACAATCTGTCAGATTTTCCCAATCAACTTTGAACCTTATGCTTTAGCGATAAAGTTGAAAATCTATTAAAGAAATCTGACAGATTGTGGTAGGTTGATGTGCTGGCGTCCGTACCTACCTAAAAAGGAAATACTTTTTTACAAAAAAAAACAACCGACTAAAAAAAAAACACTACAAAGTGAAAAATAATGCTAATTTCGGAAGTCGGTGTCAAAACATGAAAATGCGGAACCAACGACATCGACTTCTGAAATTAAAGTTATTTTTCACTTTGTAGTGTTTTTTTTGAAGTCGGTTGTGTTTTTTTGTTGTAAAAGTGTTTATTTTTTACATTTTATTTGTACCTGCCCCACACAAATTCATATAACACTACTTGCTATGTAAATATCAGTTAAAACATCGTCAATATAAACTACTTAAGTGGCAAAAAAATCGTATTGTTGAAGTTAACTGAAAAACTGCCCAAGCAAAGTTAATCAATTATATATGGGAGCACCCCTGAGGCATACCTTATCCAAAAACAATACATAGAAATACAATTGCAGCCAAACGGTGTTAAGCTAAGGTGCATTTGAGAATTGAAGACACCGACTTAGAAGAATCACTAAAATTCGCATAGAAATGCCGGAGATGCAGTATATTTTTATGCATATAACTTCGTACATAAGAATATATACCTAATGTATTATATACTAAAACCTTCCTGAAAGTATGTAGATCACGTTAATTAGACATCAAAATTGGTTCATCAGTTTATGAGAAAATGGCGGACATACAAACATACATACCTACATACAAGCATACATACATATACGGGTCGAATACAGAACCTCCTTCTTTGAAGTCGGTTATAAAGTGTTAAGATTTATATAACAGCCCCCACATCTAGCTTTAGGTTTCGTAACTTCAGTGCCACAGTGCCATAGACTGCTATGAGCTATGAGCAAAAAAAAAATTATAATATTAAATATTCTTAAAAGCCCTAGATGTCGCGAAAATGCGCACAATAAATGTATTTCTATTATTAATAAAAGCTTTGTTATTTTTACGTTTTCGTGAAAAAAATATTAAGAGTATTTAAGAGAGATTTTTCCAAAAAGATATTAAAACTGTTAAAGTTCCTTAATTTGTTTTATTTTGTTCTTATGGTCAAAGGAAGAATGAGCAAAAAAAACATAACCTTCCTTCTGAAGCAGTCGGGTAAAAAGGAAGTTATGTCTATCATAACCACAGATTACTAACATCACTTCTTTTTTTTGCTCATTCTTCCATATGTTCCAAAATCTATTGCCACTTTCGAGGACAAGTGAGAAAGGAAGAGGAAACCGTTGAAGAAACGACAAATACCTACTGAGTCATCCGTAGGTAGGTACTGTAGAGACTGTGTAGAGCAGCTCTACCTTTAGCAGTAAATACAGACTGGTTAAAATTGCCGGTGTGTTCCATTCGAACGTTCAAGCAAGTGTCAAATATTTTTAATATGGTTTTCTTGTTTAGGTAGGCAGTGCTAGAAATAACGTGACCATATAAAGTCGTGAATATATTTAATTCAAGTTGAAGCGTTCTTTCAATTATATCGTTACGCCCCCTTAGAAGTCCTAATAGTACCTACCTACTAGGCACAGGCCATACTTTCATACTAAGTAATACCTACTTATTAATGCAAAAGTACGTAGAGTATTATATTAACTGTCAGTGGCGAAAGTAACCTCATTGATTTGTTGTAAGTTTTATACTTACAACAAACAAAGACAGACCATAACCTGGGTTAGGACGTAGGATACATTTATCCCAGCAGTAATAAAAATATATAATAAGTAAGTAGGTACTTAATAATCGTGGGATAATATACGATCTCCTCGCGGGCGAAGCTGCGGGCAAAAGCTAGTTTTTTAAAATAAACCTTTTACGAGCACTCACTGCCTGCAGCAATATCGTGTGAATTCGTGCGGTTGGCAACAAGCGTCTAGACTAGACCACGCCCACAGACCCAAATCAGCCGCCAACGCACCCAAGGTCTCGAGCCCAAGGCCGTTGTTAGGTACCTATCACAAAAATCCATACTAGCAAGAGGAATTTCATGTAGTTGACTTTTCAATTTAATATTAACGTGGTGTTCAAACATAGTAAGTAGGTACCTACCTAGGTACCTATTCTATGTACCTATTCCCTTCTTCCAAATTAAAACGAAATTGTGAAAAACTATTTTTGTTATACCTAATGCACGTGATCTTCATAATTATGTGAGCACTAGGTATGAACTCATAGTGCGAACTCATGATCTCATTTAGTTATGCGACCACGACATGTTTGTTCCAACGAAATGCATGCAAAATGGTTTTCTGGCATAAAAATGAAAAGTACGCACTAGTGTTAGTCAAAATAATTATGTTGTGTACTAGAAATTTTTGTTAGGCCGGTTAGGCGCCAGTCAGACGTCTAGCTTGGGACGAAGCAGTCGCGAAATTCAGTGCACGAAAAGAATAATAATTCGGTCTCGTTCGCTGACCCCTACCGATTCATGTTTGAGTTGTATAAAATCCTAGTTGTTTTGCGATTTTTAATCAGCAGAAAGTTTTTGCGAATATAACCATTTTTAAAGGACTACGTCTTGTGTTGATTTTAGATTTGTTTGTTTGTAGAGTCGTAAGTGATTGAGTTCGAGTTTGACTTTGAAAACAATGGCTGCTGCCCAATTCACAGGTAAGTTACACATTAATATAGGTACTTAGTAAGGTGATTGGGTAGGATACTAATTTATTTTGTTAGGGAAAACAAACAATTGCACATTATATATTACCTACATCTTAGATTACATTAGAAGTGGTAAATTACAATCCACAACGTTTCCACAGATTACCTAGGTTAATGATACAGTGAAGACACAATATTCAAGTTACAGAAACACAAAGAAGAAGACAGTAAGAGAATAAAGAGGCTGTACTTATTTTAAACTAAAACAAAATAGTACTAAATACAATTACTTACTACGAAAACAAACAAAAAAAAAAAAGACACTAAACATCACGCAAATGTAGACTATTCACCAAATATTTCTTAAATTTTTGGCGATCTAAAGCGAATATATCCAAATTCACAAATGTTCATTGCAAATTTTAGCCAGTCTGTGGAGAGGCGCCCGTTCACCCGCGCGTAGTACGACAAGGTGTCGATGTCGTGGCAAAAAGTGGGTAAACGCGCGCCTCCCGTCGAGTAATAATTGTTCTGGGCACTACATAAAATATAGGTATTATTAATTAGGTCTGAGCAGTCAATCTTGTTGTACATACAACAGATCATAATGCATCAGACGCCGATTCCAAGGTTAGAAGGTTAAACTTTTGTATGGACTGAGTGTATGAAATACGTTCCATATGACATTTAAACTGCATTGATCTTAAGAATTTGAACTTTTTCTATAGCAAGATTGTATTTAGCATAGTATGGATCCCATATCATGCAGGCGTACTCAAATTGTGGTTGAATCAAAGAATTAAAGAGATTGTTTTTGATTTAAAGAGATTTGAGAAGAGATAATTGTTCATACATTCTTTCGGGGTCCAAATCTCGTTACATAAACGATTTTTGCAGAATAAAAGCACGTATATTAAGTTGTCCTGGTTGTATTATTAACGCATATCGTCAAACACCTATAAAATATATTATGTGATGTAACTAAAAATTTATGGTTTTCGTAATTTTTCCTTTATCTATGCTATAAGACGTTGCTTCGTACCAAATTTCAAGATTCTGAGTTCACGGGAAGCACCCTGGTGGTTTTGATTCCCTTGCAAGTGTCGAAAATTTGCGGCATAAACGGCTGTATCTTTTGATTGCGTTGGCTTAGAAGTTTGATTTTTTCACAGCTTCAAGGGACAGTAGACCTGAGTAATTGATATAAATTTCAGCTTCATACCTCCACGCGTTCCTGAGAAAAAGGGTCTTGACAGACGGACGGACAGACGGACAACAAAGTGATCCTATAAGGGTTCCGTTTTTTCCTTTTGAGGTACGGAACCCTAAAAACATCATTTGTAGGATATCTAGGCCTGACAAAACACGACAAATCTCCGTATATGTGTGCCGGGCAGAGGCACGCCCTCTACAGGATCATAGACTAATATAATAAAATTTCATGAACCATCGAGAAGCAAACATTATTTTTTGCTGAGGTTTCGTTAGATGGCGTTGTTGTAAACCGTCGCAAAAGCTGGCCAATTTTATAATATGCGTGATTTTGTTGACAAGTTTAGTTGCGAATCGTAGGTATGGAATTTTTAACCGACTTAAAAAAAGGAGGTGGTTCTCAGTTCGTCGAAATCTTTTTTTTATGTATGTTACCCGATTACTCGAAGACGGCTAGACGGATATGCACATTTTTTTTTCTTTCTTTCGCGCCGCGCATTTTAGTTTATTGTCATTATTAGTGATAAATGTGATTATAACCATTTGTATTATATTTTATAGTAAGCACTTACCCAAACGTTGCCTGCCCCGTTGGTGTCGTGGTCACAAGCGCGAGCTGTGCAAGGGGTCCTCGGTTCGATTCCCAGGTCGGGCAAACTGAGTTTGGAGTTTGGATTTTGGCGGTGTGATACCATACCCCCGTACCTCGGAAACAACGTAAAGCCGTTGGTCCTGCGTCTGATCTCTCCCCGGTCGTGTCGGATTGCCGTCCCATCCCATCGGACTATGAGAGTAAAGGAACAGAGAGTGCACCTATTTTTGCGCACACACTTGTGCACTATAATATCTCCTGACCCTCGAGACACGGAGGGGTCACGGTATGTAAAGATGGTCACCCATCCACAGACCAACCGCGGCAAGCGTAGCTTAACCTGATCTATCGACCTGGGCGGCTGTTATTATTTAGCCACGGTCCCCTCACAACACACGACAAAAGCACCCTTAGAATAATTGAATAAGCAACTGACAACCCTTGTAGCAATCAAGTATTCTTTTTTCTGTTTTACTTTATTGAATGATGGACACTGACCTGTATTAGTACTTGTATGATAGAGGTCAGTGATGAAAGACAGTCATCATAAAAATCTTTTATTTTAATTAATGCCATCTGGACTATTTATTTCAAACCAAGTTTATGAATACAACGCCATCTAGTTCTATCGAAAGTAAAATTAGTTACTGCACATGATGTGTGTAAAGAAATAAAGTGAAACGGCTAAATGTTTAGGGGTAGAAATCTTTGTATGACACGAGTTAACAAGCAAAGTGAATATCTAAAAAAATAAGTTAATGCGTTAATTGACGCATATAATAAAGTTGTCCCTCAAAGGTTTCTGAGTTAGGCGTAAAAATTGAAAATGTTCTAATATGCGAATGTGCTGCCATCTAGCGCGAAAGTAGCTGGGATGTCATCTACTCAATCCTCATTAGCGACTATTATTATTACCTTCCTGTTGTCTTTAAGTGTTTATATTTTATTATTGAAGCTATAAAAGCTCGTATAACGTAAAATTACAGATCCAGGTTTGGAGCGCCTGATGCAGCTGGCTACCATCAAAGTCCACCAGACTAGTTCAGGCTTTAATGGCAACAATTACACCATCCTCGGCGGTGAGGAGGAGGCCCTGTTTACCCTGGACGAGGATGTCCCCGACAGCTTCTTTCGAAATCGTGGAAGCCGCAGGGCGTTTAAATTTGACGGAGTGGATAATACAGGGAGGAAGGTGAATATACATAGATCCGCTGTAGAATATTACATAAGACACGTGTGCTCAGCACGGGTGTATAATACACGGCATAATATAATAAGAATAACAGATAGTATAATATCACTTGAAATAACGTTCACATGATATAATTTTCATATGCTATAAAAACGTATAGGTAGGTACTTAACCTAATTTTATGTGATCGAATGTCATATATTTTATATATGTATAGCCTCCCATACGACATCGTGGCCCGCCTCAGTTGCGATGTCGCCCAAGCGTCACCGCAACCTACCTGTTGGCCGCTACGTCGTCAGCTTGTCGGCAAAAGCCCTGACGAGCGGCTCTTCTTCTGGTTCCTCTTCATTTCACGGTTCACCGTGGGTGACCAAGCCACGGCTACTGAGCCCCCCCGCCTCGACAATGCGGGAACCCACCGGGGGGAGCGCGTTTTAACCTAACCTGACCTAAAGAAAATAGCAGGCGTTTAAAATCTAATCAGTTTTTGCTAAATATACAAAACAAAGTAGACGTTTCTAAATTACATCAAACGTGACTTATAGATTTTGAATATTATTGGAACTGAATATTAATTCAAATGTGCATTATAGAAAATGTCCACTAAACCATAAATAAAATTAGGTAAAATAAAATTATATCAATAATTCATTATAATATCATTTCATCGTTATATTAAATAAAAGTATATTAAATGAAATTAGGTCTTAGGATCATGAGAACTTTTGATATTATATTTCAAACGTTACACACCTCTGAAGTTTTCAGGCTCCATCCTGTCTACAGCACAGGGGTAAGTAATCATCATCATCATTTCAGCCGAAAGACGTCCACTGCTGGACATAGGCCTCCCCCAAGCACCTCCACTTCGACCGGTTCTGTGCTTCTCGCATCCAACGGGTTCCTTCCTGCTTCTTTCACAAGGTCGTCGGACTACCTTGTGGCCTGTGGGAGGCCTTCCAACGCTGCGTCTTCCGGTCCGCGGTCGCCACTCCACCTTTCGGTCACATCGGCCATCTGTTCTGCAAGCAATGTGCCCTGCCCACTGCCAGTTAAGTTTGGCAATTCTTCGGGCTATGTCGGTTACCTTGGTTGTCCTACGGATCCTCCAAGCATAGCCCTCTCCATTGCCCTTTGGGTGACTTTTAACCTTCTTATAAGGCCCATTGTGAGCGACCACGTTTCAGTGCCATAAGTCATCACTGGCAACACGCACTGGTCAAAGACTTTCGCCTTAAGGCACTGCGGTATGTGGGACGAGAAGATATTGCGTAGCTTCCCGAACGCTGCCCAGCCGAGTCGGATTCGACGAATGACCTCTTTCTCGAAGTTAGACCTACCTAACTGGACAGTTTGTCCTAGGTAAACATACTCGTCCACGACTTCGAGTGTAGCGTCTCCGATCTTTATGAGAGTGACATGACTTTAATTTTTTCCATGTTCATTTTAGGACCCACTCTTTCGGAGGCTCTACTGAGGTTAGCGAGCATTGTTCTGAGGTCCTCCATAGTCTCAGCCATGACTACGATATCGTCGGCAAACCGAAGGTGAGTTATGTACTCGCCATTGATGTTAATGCCAGCCCCTTTCCAGTCCAGAACCTTGAAGACGTCCTCCAGTGCAGCGGTGAACAGTTTCGGAGAGATAACGTCTGTCTGTCCCTCGCTGCAGAAGGATAGGTTCGGAAGGATAGGTTTGGGTAAATAATATATTATATAATTACAAAACCTCTAATATTTACAAGATATAACAACTGAACCTATAATTGTATTTGATATAATGTTCAGTTAATATAATAAACGATTGATATAATTTTAAAGTAACTAATTTCTATATGCATAACAGACAGTTAATATAAAATCGTTTGATATACCACTCAAAAGCCATAAAACCTCCTAATCCTCTCCTAATCCTTTTCTGTTCAGGCCGCTCGTTTATGGAATGCATTGCCAGTTCAAACAAAACGCGAGACTCGTGAAGGAACATCACTTGTTGTTGTGATCTTGTTTTTGTAGCTGCAATAATCTATAGTCATCATTTACTTTCGTTGTTTAATTTATATTTAGTATGTATTTATTTATGTATCTAATATACAGCATTATATATATATATATATATATATGTATCTATTATTATATTATTTCGCACCACTGACAACCCCATTTTTCATATCCACGCAATCACTGTTCATTCCAAGGTTGCCTGGAAGAGATCGCAGAAAGCGATAAGGCCGCCCATTGTATGTTTTGTATTAATATTCGTATTTTTTTTGTTAACTATGTATTTTATGGTGTAAAATAAAGTATATTAAATAAATAAAACATATTTAGTCTAATATGATAAATGAAAATAAATAAATGTTCAGGGTATAGACCGGAATAAATCTTATTAGGTATTGTATAATGATATTTACCTAGTATTAAAAAAACCGGCCAAGAGCGTGTCGGGCCACGCTCAGTGTAGGGTTCCGTAGTTCCCCGTCCGTCACAATAAGATATGTAAACGAAGTTAAAAAAATGCTTGCATATACGATTATACTACAAACCATGGACTTATTATACAAACAGGACTGAGCACTCGTCCCGAAAAAACGTGCCGACAGAGATGGCAAATACCGAGGCTGTTTGTCTCTTTCTAACAGGGTGACCAAACAATTTTTACACACAGGAGACTTCAAGGACTGACATTCAATACATTGGAATTTTAATGCAATATGCGTGCTTTGTATCACACAGACATGTTAATAGTTTTCAGTTTAAGTACAATATTTCCAGGGCTGGAAGTCTCGACAGAGATAGCGACAAATTCGCTAACTTTCAATCGCTGATTACTCACGAAAGAATTCGGTTGCAATAACGATGCTTGCGGAAAATGCAAGTCTATACGTCAAAGATGCGATTATCACAAGCATCATTATTGCAAACGAATTTATTCGTTAGTAATTAGCAATAGAAAGTTAGCGATTTTGTCGTTATCTCTGTCGAGACTGCCGGCCCAGCTAATATTATCGATTCATATTTCAGTTACGTGAACGATACTTATTTACCATGCCATTCCTACCGCCTTAATCAGTGCTAGGGCTAATGGTGTAGGATAAAATTCGCTTTTTTGATACCATATCGCTAGCTAAGTGTTCTAGCCAGCAACATGGTATCAAAACGCGTCATATGAATACCTAGATCATAATCATAAGAGTAGCACAAGCAACCTTATTGCGTTACAACCTCTGAATGAGAATCTCTTTCACTTTGGCAAATATATACCAATCTGTGGTGCTTCGTAAAAAAATATCGTATTGACTTTATACTCCATCCGATTAGGTAGTTAACAAAAGGTAAAGGCAGGTTTTGACATGTATTTTTAGTTAATAACACAGTTTAAAAATAAAATGCAGCTGAAAACAAATTTAAATACAACAAAAACGATTACATATAAGCGTTTATGTAAAAAGACTTGTCAAGATTGTTTACCTTTAGTTAACTACCTACTCGGATGGAGTATAAGGTCTTACAACCAGGCCATAAAACTATTTCAGAAAAATGTCTTAACAATGAGTACCTACCTATGATCGATTAGATTGTCTGAGATTGGTGGGATCGGTAGGTAGTGCAATTATGGTGCGTGCAGGTGATACAGGGTTCTCTCCTTCCAGCGTTCACCCCTAAGAGCAGGTTTTAGGGCATTTAATTAGAGAAAAAATGGAAATAAAACCAAGCCATATATAGATATATATACATATATATTTAATAAATTCAAACATGGCTAAACAAAATTGTTTTATGGAGCTTCTGCCTTCTTCTTTCTTCTTCTTCTTCTTTGCTTCTGCAACATGTACGTAATATTAGTAAGTAATTATAGTATATAATCACAAATAAACAAAGCTATTAATTGTGGTCTTAAGTTAACAAAACGTCTGCAGCATGGTCACTCTAGTCATGTGAGTAAACAAAATATTTATTATCGCTTACCTGTGAAACGATATGCCACATCGACCATAGGATTCACTTTTGCACGATTTTACGCAACACTTTTTGACCATTTTGGCAAAAAAAATGGTAAAATAACGTAGTATTTATATACTGCTCGCTTTCACAAAACAATATTCAACGTCAACAAGTCGCCATGACACATAACAGGGTTACCATAGTAGTTTTTACGAAACTTCTAAAGCCGTCATTATAAAGAAGGTTTTTATTGACCAACCGATCAAATAGCTTACATCTAAGTCGCGAAGGTAGCAATCAAGAAAATAATTACTTTATTAATATTCATTCTTGGTTACAAGGCTAGGAAACTCACTTATTTATTTTTTCTTTTTTTACCAATCTTAACATTTTTATCTCCTGGCAATTGAGAAAAAGGGACAAACGGCCTCGGTACCGGCTATCTCTCTCGGCTCGTTTTGCCTCAGCTACAACAATGTATATAAAATAAACCCAAAACTTAACTCTTTATGGTTCATTTTTCAATGACGCGATTTTTCTAGTGCTCAGTCCTGTTTGTATAATAAGTCCAT
This sequence comes from Luperina testacea, assembly GCA_927399505.1. Taxonomy (NCBI): domain Eukaryota; kingdom Metazoa; phylum Arthropoda; class Insecta; order Lepidoptera; family Noctuidae; genus Luperina; species Luperina testacea. Next base: position 23,730,974 of record OV656756.1, read on the forward strand.
GCTACAAACTTAGTCCAGAAATTAATTTGTCCAACTTTTTGTCTTTTTTGTACAAAAACTGTTGTTTCTATCAAGTTCAAAATAATTTTCCTAGAAAGTCCTTATAAAGTTCTACTTTTCAGATTTTTTTCATATTTTCTAAACTTATGGTTCAAAAGTTAGAGGGGGGGGGACACATTGTTTTTTACTTTTGGAGCGATTATTTCCGAAATTATTGACATTATCAAAAAATGATTTTAGTAAACCCCTATTCATTTTTAAATACCTTTCCAATAATATATCACACGTTAGGCTTGAAATAAAAAAAAAAATCACTTCCCACTTTACATATAGGGGGGCCACCCTAATAAAACATTTTTTTCCAAGTTTTATTTTAGCACTTTGTCGGCGTGATTGATATACATATTGGTACCAAATTTCAGCTTTCTAGTGCTAAAGGTCACAGAGATTAAGCGAGGACGGACAGACGGACAGACAGACATGGCGAAACTATAAGGGTTCCTAGTTGACTACGGAACCCTAAAAAGTAGGTACTTTTAATATGTAATCCTTGTTGCTATGCTGGTGAGAAATACACTATTTTTATTTATTTATGTTCCTACTTAAATAACTAACACGCGAAAGCAGAAAACAAAAAAAAAAAACAAAAGAATGTCTATCCCCCAAGGACTTATTTCGGCTTAGCTTAGTTCTTCCCATACTGCTTGAAAGTATGAGAAATGGACATTCCGTTCATTAGGTACAATTCGACAGTATTCTTCGAAGGAGAGGGCACACCTACATTTGGCCAGCTATATCATTAAAGTAATATAGCGAGTATTTTATCGTTAACAGGTTAAAAATTATCTGACTATTAGAGCGAATTGCTAGATTATTCAAATTCCTCATCAATGTGCTACATTTTTAGATGTTCTCGTTCCTCCGTCCAACCGGACGCATATTGATTGCGGATAAGGTGGAGCTGTTCATGAACGGGGGGCTGGTCAGCATTATCCACAGGGAGAAGAACACTTTCATGACGCCCATCTTCAGCATCCATGACGCACAGGACACCCCCACCATCAGGCTCAAGGGCAACGGCAAAGCTTTCTTTGAGGTAATTAGGTTATATTCCTTTGGCCCCTTGTATGCTATGCAAAGGTTCGGGACCCCATGATACTGATATAGGTAAAGAAATCTACTTAATAACAATCTTAAATTGATTCATTAACTGATAGACAACGCACAGCATAAACCGCAGGATCTAGTAGAAGCACGAAACTTTGCACAAGAGTTTTATTACATAGGTCAGTCCTAAGGAAGGATTTTTAAAAATGCATCTCCTTTTAGGCAAATTGTAATGTTTGTATTCGTCATCTTTGTCGATCAATCAATCAATTCAGCCTATCGCAGTCCACCGCTGGACATAGACCAATCCCAAGCTGCGCCACAACATCCTCCTCCGCCTTACGCAGCCAGTTCGTTCCAGCCATCGTCGGTTCATCTGCGTCTCACGCTACGCTTGCCGATACGCGGTTTCTCCAGGACTCGTCTGCTTCACCGCTTTTGCTCTTCGTCTTTACACTATAGATTATTATTATCTTTAATTTCAGCTGCAGACAAACACCAAGACTGTCATAGGTGGTCTACAAAAGAAGTCTCGCGGCTGGGCCGACGAGTTTTTCTCCTACAACGATGACTACATCATCAGTTTCCCTGCTGATCTCGCTGTGCAATTCAAGCTAGCTGTCATCGTAGCCTGCGTTTACATTGTAAGTTTGTAACAATTTTGTTTAAGAACTTAACCTATGCATATTTACCTATAAAATATCACGGTGTCTTATCTTTGCTGGCTGTCCTGACTCTGCATAAGCACAATAGTGTGGTTGTTGCCAGTACCACTGCAGTGACTAAATCCATGCAGTAAAATAAATGAGAAAAAATGTAGATTTTTAACATTTTTTCTCATTTATTTTATCGCTTGCTAGCAAACGTGAGTGGACTCGTAGGGAAAGAAATTATTATTAAAGCTCCATTTTACAGGCTTTTATTTAACTTGCGATGTATGTATGTAACTATGTTTGTTCGGGTGGACCCTTGTAACTCAATTTTGAAGCAGATATATCTTCAACCGATTGAGCTGAAATTTTGTTATAGACTGTATTGCTAGAATACAGTCTTTTTTAACTTAATGCTATACATATAGTACTTACTGAATGGAGTCTAAATATACACTCAATTCAATTCACGATCATTTAAAACGTAGACCTATATACAAAACATAACGCTGTCCGTGTTGTCGCGCAGTCGGAAGGAACATACGATTTAAGAGTAAAGAGAGTGTATTTTACTTAATACTCATTCAATTGCTTTTTAAACTTTGTATGTGGACTTACTGTGTAGTTACGAGGTTGAGCAATTGAGCATTCAGATTTGTATTATTAACTATGCCCTTGTATTTTCTTTCCAGGACTTCAAATTCCATGAGGGCAAGTGATGGAGCGCTTTCGTACAACTTATTTTAATGTTTTTTTTTAATACTTACTGTATTTTATGTACAAACGCAACATTGGTCGCTGAACTTAAACATCGCATCATCTTCATTATTGTTATAAAATATGAATGTATAAAAATTTGTCAGTCTACCATAACCTGAAACTGAAACAGCACAACCGCTATTGACGAAGCTGGAAAAAATGTCGATTACAGAGAATACCTAAGTATCGAATATCGAATCACCAATCGTCAATCATTCAATCATTTTGCAGTGCTTGATAGCACATTATCAAAGAGATGAAAAGACTAGGTACTTTCGATCGACTAAAAATAAATGAATGAGAAAAACCCGAAGTACCTACCTCTGTAATCTGATAACAGAAAAACTATCTACATTTTGTATAGCTTTTATCGTGGCTTTTGTAAATGTAGTCAAATCAATTCTACGTATTATATAATGCACCTAGGACTCGTACATTTTGTACCACCATAATTACTGATATCATTATTTTCTTTTTTACCTTAGTTTTTCTACCTATTTTTTTATTACGATTAGAATAAGGTTAAAGTGTCCCTTGATTTTATGGTGCAGCCTTCCATAAAATATCAAGTAGTGGTAGAAATATTTTGTTCCTTAAAACGATAACAGCCCCATCTAGCTTTAGGTTTCCGAACTTGACTCGTGCTTTGTTATGTGCCTATAATAATAAGCGTCACTAGATGTCGCTAGAGAGGGTACAAATAATTATTAATATATACTATGTGGTTTATACATTTTCGTGGATTAATAAGTTTACATTTATAAATGAGATTTACTTTAAAAAGTTATAAAAACTGTTAAATATTTATTCGTTTTATTTTATTTTAGTACTTAGTCAAAGTTAAATTAGTGAAGAATGAAGGGAGGCCTTTGACGAAGAGTGGGACAAAGAAAAGTTTAGCTATAAAAGAAATACCGTTCAGAGATATTTTTTTAATCTTTTTAGGAAGTAATCAAATCCCTTTGAATCGGCGATTTCAGAATAAAGGTTGATAATTATAGCTCAAAGGAAATCATTCAGGTTTAGAACATTTTGTACCCAAAAATTAAAGTTACACCGCCAGAAAAAAAAGCGTGTCCTTATGCGAAATAACACCCTAATTTTTATGTGATTAATCCTTCTTCTTCTTCTAGCAGAAGAAAGGTTAATCACATAAAAAATCTTATTTTAACTTAAAACTTTCGAGCATTAGGACTACGTTAGTACCTACTATTTTTATTATTCTGTGGCATCACATTAATGTTTAAAACGAGAAACAACCTAGCCTCATCCTCAACCTCATCATCATCACCATCATTTCAGCCGGAAGACGTCCGTCCACTGCTGGACATAGACCTCCCCCGAGCATCGTCACTTCGACCGGTTCTGTGCTTCTCTCATCAGCGGATTCCTGCGGTCTTCACGAACTCATCGGTCCACCTTGTGGGAGGCCTTCCAACGCTTCGTCTTCAGGAACGCGGTTGCTACTCCAGAACCTTTCGGCCCCATTGGCCATCTGTTCTGCGAGCAATGTGCCCTGCCCACTGCCACTTAAAGGATGATGCCACGAAATTGAATGTATGGAAGCTGGTACCCGCCCCAATAGGAATAAAATGATTTATCATTAGAAAATATTAAGATTTAGTACAAGAATTCCAATGACGCTTGTCTTGATTCCTTGAGTAATATAGGGTGGAAGTTGAGCCGAGGCAGTGAGGGAAGCTATCTTAACTTGTAGCTACAGAAAAACGTTCTTGAGACTTTCCTCAACTTCTTGAGTAAGTAATTGCGACGTGCATTCACAGATTTTGGAAATATGGTCAGCTAGAATAATAGTACATTATGATACATGTGTGCTGCTATCTTGATCATTATACCCGAGGCGGTATTATCGATAAGGAAGCCGAGTGTGCAATGATCAACATAATTATATATACGTTTTTTGCAATTTGTAGGTCAGTGTCAGGTCTTATCTTGATTAAAATATGATTCGCGACTATAATAGATATGTATTTACTGAATTATAGTCACTAGAATCAATAAGCACTTTTCCTTATGAGATTTGTTGTCATGGTTCTACTCAGTTTAAACAGCCAACTATAACAACAACAAGCTATCCAAGAGTGTATTGCACGTGGTTATTGGAAGGGGGTGCCAAATGTGAGGTGAGCGGTGTTGCGTAGCGTCCCGAACGCTGCTCAGGCGAGTTGGATTCGACGACTGAACTCTTTCTCGAAGTAGGACCTACCTAAATTAAAATACCCCCGAACCATAAAGATATTCTCCATCAGTGCAGCGGTGAATAGTTTCGGAGAGATAACGTCTTCCTGTCTCACACCTCGCTGCAGAATTATAGGTTTCGAGGTCTGGTCCTGGAGTCGGACTGACGTAATATGTTTTCACACAGACACTTTAGCGCCTCGGTTTTTTTTTTGTCTACGGTGCTAAAGCCTTTTACAGAATCCGGCTTGTTCGAGAGGCTGGAAGTCGTCAAACCTGCGCGCGAGACGGATAGTGATGACTGTTGGAAAATAGATTGTAGACATGGCTCAGAAGAGAGATGGGCCTATAATTCTTATGCAGGGCTGAGTTCACTTTGATTATCAAAGTGAACAAAGACGCAAAACAAGAACACACTCTTAAATTTGACCACATTTTTTTGATATAAGTTGGTATACTGATTGTAATTTTAGTCTTGGGGTAATAGTTTAGTTATAACCCCTGATTACGATGTAAGTTACAACCGCAGAACAAACCCGAACTTCTTTCGCATAAGAAGTGAATTAGCGAGGAAGTGTCGTTAGCGCAACTATTAGTATAATTGTTCGTAAGACAATATGCTAAGCGTTACTGCGGGTTACGATCAAAGTTGCTCCAAGTTATCGCTTTTGAACACATCACTTATTAAGATACAGTTGTGTTTGTGTGACTTAATGTAGGAGAACTAGAGTCCATGTGTGAATAAGGCTTGGCCGACGAAATTGTAATTTTTATTTGAGTTCAGTACATTACACATTACATTACTATACTACTTATACATTACATTAGGTATTCAATGTAGGTACATCCTTTGTTTCGGGATTGGTCATGATAGCTGTCTTTTCTACCGCTCAGCAGCACCTGCTGTGTTTCGAATGTTCCTTTTTCAGGAAGTATGAGTACCGAATTCAGAAACTTTTCAGTCTCTATACCTACCTTATTGAAAGAAATAAAGATAATACACTTATTTCGTGAAATTGAAGTGCCATTTCCGCTCTGATTTAACTAACCAATCGGAAAACTATGACAGTTATCGATAGACGGCGGTTACCACTTACCATTAATTCCGTAGACACCTAAACTATGTACTTATTGTAAAAAAAAATCGGGTTCATTTATCTTAAGAAACGTAATTTTATTATTTAATACATATTTATTATGGTACTCGGAAACTTGACTCGAACCTTAGATAAACGTAAAGACTAGAACGAAAATATTTATCTTATTGTTTATAGGCACCTATGTACTCTAGCGAACTTATCACTTGTTACACTGCTGCAAATCGCAAACAGCTATAAAACTGCATAAAGTATCTTCCTATTTGTTTAATTTTTCCTCTAGGTATCTACTGTATACGGTGTGCAGTAGGTAGTAAAGTATTTTCTACCTATCCAACTGTTTATTTGGAGTAGTGAGCGTGTCAATGGAGTCCCCTCAATCCAGTCCGGTACTCAATGAGTTAATGTTAGACCTTCGTTCTTTACCGCTGCTTGCTGCTGTCGAGGTATTTGTTGTATTAAGATCTTTCTACATTAGTTTACGCAAGGAGAAAAATAATTGCTCATACTTGCTCTTTTTCTGACACGCTGCCAAAACAGATTGCGTAATTTTTTTTTTTTAATTTCTTTTCATTTCTCATAAAATCATTTGTTATCTATTAAGGTCAAATTTAAAATTGGAAAGTTCATTACAGTGATGAGTATTATTAATAGTTATTTGTGCTTTTGATACAGTTTTGACCACCTTACTTGATGAAATATGGTCACTTGTCTATTAGGGTCGAAATAAAAACAAGTTGGTTATGGAAAGAGTTCAAATTATTAGTATCTTATCTTTTTGCACATAGCACTATTTCATAGGCCTATAAAAGGATGGTGAGCTCTGATACATTCACAGTTGTTGGTCAAACATTCAGTTGCCCTAAAAAGCAGGTATTACCTATTTTCAAATATTCGCAAAGTTGACTGATTTGAAAAATGGGTGAATTTGTTTGTAGTAAACAAGAGTTGTGCAATTTGATGATAAATGGGCATAATATAGTAGACTACTTTCACTACGAAAGAATTGAATCGAATGTACATAATACTACGAACTAAGTATATCATCTGGAATGGCTATTAATTCAAAAATTTCGGTGAATTTGCATATGTACGTAAATATTTATAATTGGTATTACATGCTTTCCTCCGTGCATAAAATACTTATTCACGGAGAAAAAATCATTGAGTACCTACCTACTATGCTATTTTACCTATCGGACAATTGTCCGAAAACGCGCAAGAATCCCGAAATAAAGATTACAAAAAGTTTAGACTTCATCATTCCAGAAAGTGTTCAAGAGCAGCTATCAATGAAGACGTGTCCCATACCTTATTGTACACATCTGATCCATATATAACAAGTTGAGAAATACCTCAGAAACAATATCGAAAGTAATTTTAGATGAAGCCAAGCCTCTTATATTGCTATCAACGAAAATCTGTAGGAGCTTCCTGAATTTTGAACTTATTTTTCTCGTTTATTTCATTTTACGTAAATTGCAAAGAAAAACACAATTTTGTTTTCTTATAGAATGTATGTATTTTTTTAAGTAATATTTTTTAAATTTATCAATAAACAGAATTTTCAAAATCAAAATTATTTCCATTAAACTTTATACATCCAAGACTATGTGTGCAAAATTACAGCTCATTTTATTTTGAAACAACTGAGATACGGAGTTTTGAGACGATACACGCGATCTTCCCATAAGTAGTGCGCCGGTAGTTTGGAACCCTGTTCCCGATACCGGTGGGCTACTATTTTTTATATTTTTAAATGTTTTTTTATTTTTTATATCCTAAATTTTATAAAATATAATTTATGTCTTATTTATTGAAATAAAGGAAATAAAACATACCAATAATTAAATTCAGATTTTTTATTTTTTTATTTTATTTATTTATTAAAGATGGTAAGTATACTTATAAACTAAGCCCCACAAAACCGTTGTAAAGGTTTGACTGTGGGGTCGGTGAGTCTCTAGACACTATACACTAGTTACACTAATAAGATAAATGAAAGTACCGACTATAGTTAGTATTAAGTGTTAGTAACAATGGTGCTTAGGTACTAAGTTAGTATTGTTAGTATAATCATCAGCACTCTTGTGCGTGGGCGAACCCCAAGCTCAGAGATATACATAACATATACATATGGTTACATATGGTATACATATGGTTGGACGATAGGTGATATATATATATATATATCACCCACCATCCAACCACATGTATATATAAATGTATATAACTCACACTCAACATAATATATCTAAATAATATTTTTTTAATTTGTTTCTGAACCTATTTTTATTTGTTTCACTCCTTATGCCTGCCGGCAGACTGTTCAATAGATATGGTATTCGTTTTTTTAGGGTTCTGTCACCAAAGTAATTGGTGACTCTGGGTACATTGAATCTGCCAGCAGCCATAGATCGTGTGTTATGCTTGTTGAATACGTGAGTTAAGCTATGCTCTTGGGTACCTTGATGGTTAACTGCTAAAAGATATTTATGTTTGTAAGTGATAGGTAGAATTTTACATATTTTAAATAGTTTCCTATAATCTCCTTTACAACTGTTTTTAGTCTTTTTGGTAACAATTAGTTTTAAGAAACGAATTTGAAGAGCTTCTAATTTATCCAAGTTAGTTTTGAATGTTAATCCATAGCTGTCAAGAGCATAACTCATAATAGAATCTACTAATGACATATAAATACATCTTAATACACTAATAGGAACTTTAAAGCTTAGTAGAATAATCAATATTAATTAAGTTCAAAATAATAACTAACAAAATGATATTTCCTAACAAAATAAATCAGATGTAGCAGGCCTAGCATCTTTCATTTAAATAGGTACTCATTAATATGATAATAACATTTCGCAACAAAATATTCGCGTATTTTGGTTTTAAATAGATCTATCTATATCTTTAGTTTCCATGATGTGTTGTGTTTAGGTAGTTTATTGTAAATTTTGGGTGCCATAACTATAAGATTTTTATAGAACATTTTTCGGCGATGTACGTGTGTGTGAACTCCAAATTGTTAACTTCTTGTAAACTTTGGTGAAATATAAAAGTAGGTACATTTATTTTCTACTTAAGACCTGTTGCAAAAGCAACAAAATGTTAACCCTATTCAGGTCAAATAATGAACCCGGGGCCGCAATAATACCCGGTGTAACAGCCCGCATACTATAAATTCATGGGAATTAGGCAGGCCCGTCAGATAACTCCCCATTTTTGCCTAAAATACACGATTCAGCTGTAATTTTTACCGACCGCTCCTGAAAAAGCTGAGGGATGAAAGTGTTAAATAGATTTCAACAACTTTGTAGGGTCTTCCGTTTTTACGATTGTATTTTTTATTTAATTTCTGTGGGAAATGGCGTTGTGAAGCGGGCTGAGGTGTTGGGACACTTGGGACTGTGATTGGATCTTCAAATTTTGCTCTAGAGGATTCTTAAATGAAATCAATTCTGGGTTCGTCAAGTTCTTCGGTTACAGGGTGGACACAATGTTATTTTTATCACACCTGCTCTGAAAATACATACTAATTATACCAATTAGAGGGAAGAAACGCCTTTATCCCGCCCTTCAAATCCTTTCATCCCAAGGTATGGAAGTTTGAATGAAAATCCTTCCGACCCAAGGGTGGGAAGCATACTTCCCACCCTTTCCACCCTTTCCTTTCATACATATATGAAATTCCATTACATACCCGGTTTTTCTTTTTTTTAATTTGTCAGCAGTCATACTGCCAAGAGACTTTAACTGTCTACTAATTAAATTTAAAGTAAATTGTTACTGGCCACATACAGTTTTTTTTTTACCAGTTACCAACCTCCTTGGTGCATACAGAAAATTAAAAACGAAATTATTTATAATAGCTGCACTTTTAATAATTGTACTTTTAACTAAATATAAACATTTCTATGCATTTATGTCCATAATTTTCCTCGTAGGTGTAATAAAAAGCACTATACATCCCTCAGGATAAAGTACAGTTCCATACCTCAAATGGTTTGCGCCCCTCGCAAGCTCGTGGCGCAAATGCCATAATCTCGGTATGGAACTGTCACTTTCTTCCCTCTGAAGTAATGTACTATTATTTATTAAATAGGTACGATAACAGCATATGTACAATACATTGTAGGTGGTTTGTGGTGGTGGTGATGTGGTTACATACCCACATAACCACCACCACAAACCAATACCAATTACAGGTGTACAAAACATTCACATAGAACAAAGCAACATTTAAACGTACATGCTGAAATGATTGCTTCCTGAACTCTTCCGGTAATTCGATATTGGTCCTATTTTGTGTCACGAGCACAACAATAAATTTTAAGTGAAAACAACAACATTGTTACGGGGAAAACGAAGTGCCATGTCGAAATTCAACAACATTGTTCTGTTGTGGTATGTACCTATACGTTTCTTAGGTACTTACCAATTCTATGTAACCTCCCCATTTAAAATAACCAAACACTAACCAGAATGCAATCAGTTATTATATTACTAAAACAACATTCTTCCATAATCACAGTAATGCAAACTGTACCGACAGATTTTAATTATAGGGCTGCGCGCTCACGTGCGTGTGAGCCTCGCAGCTATGCAAGCGGAATCAGTGTATTTTATATTTTACGGCACGGAAAGCGTATAAAAGTGATTTTTATTTAGATGCCGTTATTATTTATGAGAGCCGAGGGTCGGCCTGATTTTAATATCTGATGGCGATATTCAGAACCTACCTTCATGTAGGATGCGGAAAAGATACGGTATCTTTTTTGTTTGCTTTTTTTTAATTTTGGTTGTGGCGGAATGTGGCGACATGTTTTTGTTGATGTTTTGCTGTGTAGCAGAATTTTGTGGACTGCTCTGGGAATGGAGGCAAAGTGAATCAGATGCCACGGGCACGTGCTACTTCTTTGTGGAAATAAAAATGTAATTGCCTGAAACTTTTGAGATGACGCGTCTCACATATAGAACATTACGTTCTATAATTGTTAAGATACTATTTGATAGGCGCTGTTGCCTGTTTGCGGTCTTTTTTGTCAAGAATGCAAGTAACTTGAATCAAATATTTCAAAGGCTACGCTCATTTTAAGAAGGCAGATACATCAATTTTATAAACTTGCATAGAGCCGATTTCTCTACTTCAACTCTGAGTTTGTTTCAGCTTTTCTTCTCAGATTAGTCTGATAGGAAACGCCGACCTCATCTAATTTTTAAAATATGATTGACGTGTACAAACCTCCTTTGTACAAACCTCCTTACAATAATAAAATAATTTATCATTTATCAAGAACAGTATTATAGGTAGGTAGGAAATTCTGAGCTTTTAAAGCTGTCACATCCACTCTCTTAGTACTGCCTGCACTACATTTTACGGCTGGTATGTACCGGCCCAGTGTGTGTACGCTGTACACCACTGTTTACATACATGTACACCAGTGGCGTGAGTTCGCTAGTTTTACACAAATGGCATGTGTAGAATCAGCCTTAGACGTTTTTATTTTTTTGCCATCTTGCAATGTACATAGCTGGTACTTACCTACTTAGAATTCCTATGAATGATAGGTTTTCAGAAAAATAAACCAACCAACCAACAATATTGTACGAGGTAGATTACAGGTTTACTTTTATCTTCAGTCAATTACTTACTACGAACAATGTCTGTGAATGTGGGCAAAGTCAAATCATTTATTTCAAATAGGCACATAAAAGGCACATTTGAACGTCAAAAATTACAACAAAAAAGAATTGATTCTAGGGCGGGATGTCTGATTGTCAGACTATTACAGAATTATTTGAATAGGTCTCGTTCTTACGTAGGTAACTGATAAGTTATACATAACTACTGAATTAGTAGTTACCTATAACTTATCGGTAACTTATATAAGAGGCATGCTACTAAGTCATTATGGCTGATTTTTCAATCAACAGATAATTTTTATTCGTGGAAATTGACGTCTGACAGATTTTGTATAGAAGAACTGTCAAAAATTCAAAATTATTCCTAGGATAAAATTATTTGGCGTTGGAAAAATCAGTCCAAGTTGAATAGTATGGTTTAGTAGGTGCTATTGTGTTTTTCCATCTGGAATTTCTCAGTAGCAGTCCGATGTCTGGACTTGTGCCCTGTTGATCGCAATAGCCTCGCCTCCTATTACATGGGACTTAAACATAACAGGCGAAATGTGGGTGTAGGTACCTACTATGGCTACACCTCTGCCTAACCCTTCTCAGACTACAGGCGTGATGTCATAGGTAACAATAGCTGCTTGCTTACATAGGTAACAATAGCTGCCTATATATGTAACAATAGCTGCCTACATAGGTAATAATAGCTGCCTACATAGGTAACAATAGCTGCTTACATAGGTAACAATACCTGCCTACATATGTAACAATAGCTGCCTACATAGGTAATAATAGCTGCCTACATAGGTAACAATACCTGCCTACATAGGTAACAATAGCTGCCTACATAGGTAACAATACCTGCCTACATAGGTAACAATAGCTGCCTACATGTAACAATAGCAGCCTACACAGGTAACAATACCTGCCTACTTAGTGATAACATCCTCAGTTTACCTGATCAAGTAATACCTATTAATTTATTCGCTAGTCATAATTTAAAATATTTTCAGATTCATATTTCAGTGTAAATTCCCCCTAACAGTGTATTGATAAAAACCGATAGATTCCATGTAACGGCTCGTATAAGCTGGATTTATTAATTTTGATAACAAAATGTCCAAAAGATGCGCACACGCGATGCGCTGATGATTCCATTTTTTGCCTTGATGGGGTCCATAATGACGGGTGGCGCCATTCACAGGGTTATCGGATTTGCAGAGCTGGAATTAAAGTAAAGAGTTAATGTTTACAAATGGAATGGATTCTCCTAGTTCGGAAATTGTTATGGATCATGTTACGAAATGGGTTTCTCGCTACCCATTCCCATACGATTGTCAACATTAATTATTTGGATCAAAATACGAAAAAATAATAGTTTTGTTGTTGATGTTCGTGCTCGTACTGTTCATTTATTTTGGAGACGAAGTCAGTCTCGACACACAGATGAAAATTTCAATCTCAATCAAAAGTTCAATTGGGAAGGTATGGTTTTTCAATTTATTTAGGTATTCAGTTGCGTTAGAATATAATCTAGTCCAAAATATAAGTATTAGATATAAAAGGTATGAATTGTTATAATGGGTATAATTGTATAAATGGTATAATGGGTTATATGACCTCTCTGAGCTAAAACTCAATATCACGTGACAATCATAATAAGACACTTCTATAAATAACCAATGTCCTATCTACTTCATGAAATAATCGTCATTTATCCAGAAAAATCAGATATAGGTACGTGTTACCATTAAGAATAGATCCACTTCAATCGGCTGCTTAGGCGATGTAACGTCGCAATCCGTCTGACAAAGAAGCGATAATACTCACATATATTCCTTGTACAACGGTAAGTTAAATTAGGCATCTGATCAACTACCTCTTGAAGGGTAATTGAGGCGGCGGGGGTACTATTAGTCTAGGAGATACTGGTGTTTGAACTTCAGAAGAGATCTTCAACTGTTTTCCTACATACCTAATGCGGATGTTCGAAGCTTAAGGTAGGTATTAACTCAGTAGTATCAAGAAATGGGGTGTATTCACTGATGTTGTTAAAATCTGTAGCGTAAGTAATGAGTAGGTAATGATAGTCCTATCAAGGGTTTGTGGGCAAGCTTCAACTTTCTGACTAACTGACGGACTATTTAAATGTTGACAATTCAAAAGTGCCTGTACAAGGTTTAATTGAAATAAATGCTTTGAGTTTGAGTTATGGGGGATCTAACAAATCTTTTTAACATGACCTTGAAGAAATATTCTGTGCCTCAACCCTAAGCCGATCGAACTCTCATTTGTAACGTCATTAAAATGGGAAATTCCTGTTTGTTTATAGTTTACAAAAGTCTGCGGTAAGCTCGGGTACCCGCGCCCCATTGTTCAGTTCCCAGTTACCTAGCTCTAATCTTATTCGGGTCTATAGTGTTTGCGTAAAATTTTATGTTAATTTTCTAGTTATTATTATGTTGGTTTGGGAATAGGGTTTTCACTATGAAGATACAACATTTCACTATGAAGATATTTCTACTATAATTTATTTGCTTGAAAAATGGAATGTTATCTTGCCGAAATGTTTCTATATGAAGTATTCTATCTACACAGAATTTGGGAGTCTTCAATGTCTAATACTTACTTTTTTTTAGCTGTTAAATCCAACTAAAGTTCGTTTTTTAATCCCAGAGACTAATCTGACAGGTGTAATGTCAAACCTCTATACAAAAAAAAAATGCAAACACAAAAGACTTAAATGTCAGATTAGTCTCTGAGATTAAAAAACAGACTTTAAGCGTACTACGTTTTTAAACATTTTTCATTTTCTATCGTCCGTTTCGCATTCTTCGAAGAAACCTGCGTTTTCCGAACATCGTTATAAATAGCGATCCCACGGCAGCCCTGCATTGAAACTCGCTGTCGCGGCTATAATGAGGGTCTATAGCCACATTACACTTAGTAATAGCGTGTGCGCATACATCACTGTGTGCATATATAGGTATACTTAGTAACATTGAGTGGGTTGAGAGCCGCTATTTGAATGACATATTTTAAGCGGACTCTGGTCTGTTTGTAGGTATTTTGTGTTCTATGGGCTGATTTTTTCAACGCCAGAAAATTTAATCGGAGGAATAATTTTGAATTATTGACAGTTGTTGCTTACAAAAACTGTCAGACGTCAAGGTTATTCCACGAATAAAATTTACCTATCGTTTGAAAAATCAGCCCTTAGTCTACTATCAGTTCAACTAACGATGTATCATTAAATGCGAAAGTGAATTTTTATCCATTTATTTCAGGCGACGCAGGCCCATATTATCATATGAGCCTGCGTCGTCTATTCGTCGGTATTTAGCTATCTAACCCTCTGGGCTACCGTCCAGAGGGTTAGATAGGTAAATATGTACCTTAACCTAAGCATAAGCATTGTTCTATATTGGGGTCGGCTTCTGGCTTAACAGGATGCAACTGCTGCAGTTGCTCCATATAAAATAGTGGTATATATATGCATATACCACTATTTAGCAACTGCCTATCTCTACAACCCAGTTACCTACTGGGTACTACCTATAACTAAACATTATTGGAATATAACTCTCATAATATTACAATTCAGGTTGAATTTAAAAATATTTAATCACCATCAATCACAATCAGAATGATTTTGAAGGATATTGCTAATTCATTAATTCTTATGTTCGAAAAATGTGTCTGCTCAACAACGTAAACAACGCAATGAATGTTGTTGTACTGTCAAAATGAAAGCCACTGCTTCTGTTCGTGTGATACGTAATGACTGCGCAGATTCTATTGTTTGCCATCATTTAGATGAATACAAATGGAGGATTTCTATTTAAATGGATATTTTATTGATTTATTATGTATGTATTTATGTAAAGAGTAAGAGCCTCTTTAATATTTTGATAATACTGGCAACTATGGCCATAGTGTTAGAACTTGACTTATGACTTTTGATGTCTTGACATTGTCAATCAAATATTGTATTTCAGTTACAATTATTAAATTAGATATTAATGTACTTAGGGAGATAGAGGCATTAAATGTTGTTTCTTTGATTTTACAGGTGAGATATTTATTAGTTATTTTTTTTAAGTGTTGCGTTACATTTATTTGTTTGTTCGAAAGTGATGTAAATAAAACTTTGATTTTACAGAGAAACGCAAACGTCTTTATTTCGACCTAAAGAATCTACATCATTATATTTATATAACAAATACTATACCTACGAACTTGCAAATATTAAGAGTTCAAGATAGGCATCAAACTTGGTAACCGAGATGTCGAACGCTCCGCCTGTGACAGACTACCCACCACATTGACTTGTAAACCAGCTGCAGCCTAAGTTTACGACTCCATGGTTAACTTGTTCCTAGAACTTAGTATGACTTGAGGAGGTGCAAGCTTATTCATAGATATCTGTAATGGTTGTATTGATTGACTTGCCTGTAGCGTGAGTACCGGTGATGGACATCTTTCTGCTGATATCCTAATGTCTCTTAGACTGATAGATGCTAGATGAGAAAATCAACAATATTCGTCATGATAACTTAAGATAACAGCATTACTTGACTGTTGTGTGCTTGAAGGTGGTTTTGATTACAACACTAAACAAATTTCAATGAATTATGTTTGTCTGTTGTCCGATACTGGTGAAAACTTTTATAATAGAGTTGTTTTTCAGGAAATCTACTGCGACAAAGAGATCATAGCTAATATTTTATTAACGTGCCTCAAGCGGGGTACGCAAACTTTAGGGCCATTTTCACACGTGGGAGCGAGCCCAGTTAATATAATTAATCTTCGTTGAAAATTCATAACCAACTAAACTCACAGCAGTTCCCAGGGGTGTAAGCAGGGACGTACTAAAGCGGTGCGTTCAAATAAATATGTAATGAATTAGTCCGTCGCGGTCGGCCCGACTGGCTCAGGGGACAACGATTTTGTTGTGACTAATATCTGAATTGTTGAAGGGTTGTGTCTCATAAAATGTCAGGTATCTATGTATGTTGTTGTTCAGTCTACTGCCGTTTTATGTGAATAACGTAAAAGGTTCGTGTTTTTCTCCACCTACTTGTTTTCCTCAAGTCACGTAAGACATGTCAAAAATATGTCGTGTATGAAACTTGATTCTGAAACATTTCTCCGACATTCGTTTCGCCGTTGAACGGTTCACCGATAGAACGATTCACTTTTCATTTTTTCACCGATAGAACGTTTCAATGATGAACGATTCGCCGACAGAACGATTCACTTTCCATTATTTCACCGATAGAACTTTTCAACGGCGAACGATTCGCCGACAGAACGATTCACTTTTGAAAATTTCATCGATAGAACCTTTCATTGGCGAACGATTCGCCGACACAACTGTTCGTCTGCCACTGGGGTATAAAACATAGGTATTCGACATGTAGACCTGTTGTTTAAAAAAAACACACAAATATACAATCAATAGTACAATACCTATAATACTAAACACATACCTAAATCTAAACTTTGCACTCATAGTCATTGCGAATGATTTTCTACATGTCGAATGTTTTATACCCCAGTGGCAGACGAACAGTTGTTTCGGCGAATCGTTCGCCAATGAAAGGTTCTATCGATGAAATTTTCAAAAGTGAATTGTTCTGTCGGCGAATCGTTCGCCGTTGAAAAGTTCTATCGGTGAAATAATGGAAAGTGAATCGTTCTGTCGGCGAATCGTTCATCATTGAAACGTTCTATCGGTGAAAAAATGAAAAGTGAATCGTTCTATCGGTGAACCGTTCAACGGCGAAACGAATGTCGGAGAAATGTTTCAGAATCATGAAACTTGTATCACACATGTGTTGACGGGGTATCTTCTCTATGTATTAGACAAATCTTGTTCAACTTTTAGTCATTTCTAACATGTTTCCTACAATCTTTGAGTAAGTAACCTTTATAGGTGTAAACGATAAACGTAAACAATAGACACAACATGCATGTAGGTATACCACGGTGTACCTTGGTGACATTGATTGAGAAATTCAAATAGAATATACCTACACATACACCGGTACATGTCGTCGTCCGAGCGTAGAAAGGAAAGGCCACATCGTGATCTGCTTGGCCATTACACAATACCTCGCCATTTCATGATGCGACCAACTAACATCCGCCATATCGTTCAATGCTCAGTGTTCGACGATTTGCTTTTTGCCGCACAGTCGGGTAATAACTCCTATTAAACCTATTCCTGCTCTCACCGGCCGTCGTAAAATGCAACTACTTTAACTCGTTATGCCCAGTGGTCAGCTGGGAATATCTATAAATAGGTTGCTTTCGCCCGCCTTTCGATTAGGTGCATCGTGATATTACCGGCCAAATCATGAAATGGTGGCGTATCGTGGAATGGCTAGGCAAATCATGATATGGCTATTTCTACGATCGGACCACGACATATTAAATGTATAAGTTGACACTAACGCAACAAAATGTCCTACAAGGGGTACCTAGACCTACGTTTCCAGGAGGCACGGTTATTAAGTTGAAATGTTCGTCCAACAGGAACTTGGTGGGATGTCTCGAATCTAGGCGGTTGGGCAGGCTCAGGCTGGACACTGCCAGCTAGATATCGCAAACAACATCGACACTGAAGAAATAACTGTGTATTTAAACCATCACTATCGTTGCACAGTATCTAAGTTTAGTGTGTTTTCTCCGAACTCGTCGTGCATCGTAATTTATCTATTTAAAGAGTAACGGTATAAAAGCAGAAATTACTTTTAAACGTACGTTATATCAATTTGACAATCGTGGTAATCGGCGAGCGGTTTTTCTTGTTATTCATCATATGAGAATCTAGATTACCTGCCTGAAGGAATACAATCTTAAACATACATTCGAAAAACATAATCCTCCTTCTGGCGCAGTCGGGTAAAAACTAAACCCTTTTGACTAGAGACTTCTTCCTTGATTTGATAATGTTATAGTAAGGCTCGCACTGGTTGTCTTACCATAGGTACTGGCGAAGCAACTTGCAGCCAGTGTCCAAAGAGATGGATACAGAAGGACAACTCGATGCTTAGCACAACATGTAGTTTTCTCGCTTCATTATCAATACCTACTAATTAGGTATAAAAAAGGCCCGACCCAAGCTTCTTGGATCTAGAAAGCTGAAATTTTGCAAAGAGGATCAGAGGTCCCCTTTATGATTTAGACAAGGAATAAGGCCGGATTTTTCGATATTCCCACGGGAAAGGCAATCTATGGCGAATGACGTCGCTGGCTAAGTGCTGCTAACGTATACGTGAGAAGCATTCATTGTAGGTTCTTAAAATTGACTATTTTCCTCAAGAAAATACTTAGTAAATAAATTTTTTGTTTGAGTGTTTTCTCGAAACGTTACGTTAGTCATGTTTTGATATTCATCCCAGTCTCTTGTGTTGTTCTAAACGAGCCCACTGCATGTCCTTGTGTTGTGTATTAGTGGCGAGTACTCGCCCGTCAGCTGACTCGACAATTTCGTTTAATTCAATTTCGCTCTACTTGTGTTAATTACTCGCCCGAGATGCTTAAGGCTCGACGTTTTCATTTGTAATATTAAATAACAAATTCAGTTTGCTTACAATATTCAATAATTTTATACAAATAATTAAGAATTCATAGGTCATTTAAGTTATAACTCAGTTTAAAATGACTTTATGTTGGAAAACAAATTATTTTTGGAAAGGCTTTAGTTTCCATGATTTACTTCGAAACTTTTTGGGATTCTTCTATTTATGGCTTACCTATACCATCAAAATAATTTAAGTTTAATTAAAACGTTCACAATTTCCAAAAATATTTTGGTTTGGTAATCTGCTCGTTGCTATCTTCACCCTAAAATCTGACAATCATAAGAAAATGAAAATGTATTTGAAATCGTGACTAGCCATAACGAAGATGGATCAACAACGGTGATGATGGAAATATTGGCAGTAAAAAGTATGCGATTATATAGTAATCGATCTAACATAACTTGACGCCTGTAATCCTCGAAGGATAAGGTACTGTGAGGGGCTAGAAGAGAGAAGAGCCCCCAAAGTACATAAACAACGATAGGATTTTTTAAAATATAAATTGACAGAAAGTCTTTACTTATTCCGGATTAAACTAGCACTGAATTTTCTTAAACAAAAATACCTAATAAAATATTTGACACTCCGTTATAAACTTGCTTGAATGTTCGAATGGAACCCGCGCTAAATTATAACCAGCCTGCACTACATTAGGTTAGGCTACATAGGTAGCCTCAACACTACCTACCTAGTACACCCATATTTCGCCAGTTGTTTAAGTCCCATGTGATAGGCGGCGAGCCTCTTGCCATGGTCAGCGGGATTGTCCGAAAGGGTTACCGCTGGTCCGGAACATAAAGGGCGAAGGAAGGAACACGGGTGGGTTTTAGTCAGTAAGAGTCCGACACTCGGATCCCTTCCGCTCCACCCAGAGCTGGTCATTTGATGATTTCCCATCCTGAAAGAAAAAAAAAAGCCTCTTGCCATCAACAGGGCACAAATTCAGACTCCGGGCTGCTACTGAGAAAGTCCTGATGAAAAATCCAAGATCAATTTGTCTAACCTGGGATTCGAATCCAGGAGCTCATGCTCAGCAGTAACGTTTGCCACCACCACCAACGAGGCAGCCCGTAATCGATCTATCACCTTTATTATCATTAATACATACAGCCAGGGAAATTAATTGCTTACCAAATTGATACGCTACGCAATTAACCGTATCATAGCCATTTCATACCACTGTTGACAGTTTATGAATTGTATAATACGGACAATTTAAGTTGGAAGTCAATTTGATAAACAATTATATTTTTCCCTGACTTTATCTATTAAGATACTATAGCGTGACACAACAAACAAAAAATTATAATCTCATTTATTTGATGAGTTTCAATATCTTGGTGACAAGGCGGTATGGTAATCTTGACCCTTAGGTTCTCAGCCTCGCCCTCTGAAAAGGACCTCTAGTCCTTCGCCTTAACTCGCGAAAAATCTCATTTGCTTTAATATAAAATTAAAACTTATCTATTTTTGCACGGCGGACGAGTGAAGCGTTCTTAATTATACGGCTTCGAGTAAACGCTTCCAATAGTTTTATTTTTTTACTTTATTACTAGATACTAAACTTTATTGAAATACTTATTTGTTCCAACTACCTCCTTAACTTTGTTTTATTTTACTTTCTTTTACTATTGTTGGAGTTTATGTTTGTTTTTAGATTCGTAGAAGCTTTCAATTTATTTATGGTATTAAGGATAATTACGGGTTGAAGTTTTTAGTTAATAATAATAATAAATTTTATTGATTCATAAACAAGTGTTACAATATTTAGATATGACATTGGATCCCGCACTAGGATACCATGCGTCACAGGGTTCAGTTTCTTTCGATAGATAATAAACATGCATAGAACATAAGTTAACAAATGCAACGGTTTCAGGTGTGTGTGTAATGAGCAGTGATCGGAGTAGGTAGATTGAACTGGGGTCATTGATCCGAAACGTATATAATTACTATGGACATTGGACATTGCTCCGGAATTGGTGGTAGTCAGAATTTCATTAGTTAGCCGAAATTTATATCTATCTATAAAAGATCTAGCCATAAAAGGCTAAAAATAAAAAATAAATATTAAAGCTTCGATCGGAATTCGATTGTTTTTATTATTCAACAGATAAATAATGAATTAATTTAGTTTTGATACCTCCCTTTAAATTTTGAATTGAGTAGTAATAATATCACTACCAACATTAACAATATTTAATTGAATCCGGAAATACCGGAATTACTTTCCGGAAAAATGGCTTATCCATGTTATTCTTTCTGTGTGCATTTATGATACAAGTACCAAAAACAATCTACCTAGTCCGATCACTGGTAATGAGTGTAAGTATGTATGTGATGAGTATGAGTGTGTAGGTATGTGATGAGTTTAAGTATGCATGTAATGATGATAGATGAATACTATAATAGTCGAATGATAAAAGATTTTCCATTTCGTCATAATTAAGCCCAAGCAGTCAATTCTGAACCTGTTTTTTGCACCTAAACTTTGCATTTAGTTAACTTTTCATACAAGTATGGTCCAATACGAGAGAAAGCCTTATTGCTAAATTTAAGTTTGCAGAAAACTCTGTTCCACTTAGGTTTTGTACGTGTACTCTGATTCGTTACCTCTGTGGCAGCTGCTGTTTTATGACATTTAAGTAGCACTGATAAAATGTACAGTTGGTGCACCATGAGCACTGTCGTTCCTCTATGTAACACATCAGTGGGGTGTCGGATTCCTAATCTATGAGAGACCTTAAGGATAACTCTTGTGCACTTTTAGCAATAATTAGATAAAATTTACCAGCGAAACCCCATGATATATGCAGTAACCAAGCACAGACTGACATAAAGCCATGTAAGTCATCTTGAGAGTATCTTTGTCAGCTATAGATCCTTTAAATATGTCCAAAAGCTTCGTTACGCGCGAAGTAACCGATTGGATTTGCTTTCCACATGTAGGTGTTGGTCTATGTAAATACCAAGATACTTGATACTATTAAAATGTTCAAAAACAGGGCGGCTGGTGTTAGTTTGTTACAAATCTTATGGATAAATTGTTGAAACAACTCACTCAAATGTACCAATAGGGCATTTATGTGTTGTTCCTGTTAATTTATTACATCTCACTTTACACTTTTTATTTTTTTATCTCATGTATATTATATTGTGTGCTTTTTAGTCTGCTAAATAAATGAGTTTTCTTTATTTTTATTTTCTATGTTTATTATGTATTTGAAATTATAATATTATAATGTAGGTGGATTTCAAGTTCATCAGCATCGTCTTCCTCGCGCCCTTTCCCAATTTATTCCGCGTCGGTGCTGCATGTGCTCCTTCCGTAGATCTCAAGCTTAGAATAGGACAACTTTTTTATAAATCTATACTAATATTATAAAGCTGAAGAGTTTGTTTGTTTGTTTGGTTGAACGCGCTAATCTCTGGAACTTTTTGCATTTGATAGCCCAATTCTTGAGGAAGGCTATAGGCTGTATTTAACATCACGCTATGACCTTTAGGAGACGAGCAAAAAGAAAAAAAGTCGGAAAGAACGCTAAGCAAAAACGAAGTAGCGCGGGCAGGCGATGCGATGCGACGGGGTGGGTCGGAGTAACAAGATATTTCACGCGGACGAAGTCGCGGGCAGAAGCTTGTGATAAATAATGGTGTTTATTTCTGTAGGCTTATATAAACACTTTTATACGTCAGTAATATTTATAGTTGTACGAGGATCTTTTGTCGTGTGACAAAAATTCCACCACCCTCTTTTTCAATACATTTCACAAAACAATTACAAAAATGTTCATCTACAGCGCCCAGTAAGTGTAATTTGGTGCTCGATAGACATTGTCAGGAGACAATGTCAACCGAGCGCCAAAATATACTTACTTGTAGCAGTGTAAAAAACAAGATGAGGTCGGTGTATCCTATCCGACTACTCTGAGAAGAAATAACGAAACAAAGTTAGTCTCTTTTAAAGTCCTGACATTATTTTGGTCCGAATATGTGAGGACCATGTAGATTAGTGTCATATATAAGTATTTTTTTCGTTTTCGTGTCCGGTTTTCGGCAGAAAGTGAAGATCAGGCCGAGTTTCGTTTTCGGCCGAAAATATCAACAAATTTTCAGTTGGACTCTGCTTGTTTAATAATATCATTAATTTCTAACTAGTTATCTATTATTTGTTGTGCCTATTAGTGGTCCATTATGGTTTCTCAGTGATCGTATCTAGATCAATATCATAGCTAAGTTAACAGAGGCATAATCAATTGAATAATAATAATAATTGTCTTAGATCAATGTCAGGCACTTATCTGTTTGCTCTCAGCTCAGCCTACAACTGAATAATGAATAATTACTTTAGTTTAATTAACATTTCAAATAATTGATTGTTGCCTTTGTTAATTGTTAATTTTCATCTTACATTTTTGTTTTCAATTTTTTTTTGATTTATTGAATATTGGAAACCTATTAAAAGGCTCTCCTTTTCATTATTCAGATGGCTAAATAATAACAGCCACGTGGGTCGATCGAAGGTTAAGCTACGCTTTTCGCGTTCGGATCGTGGATGGGTGACCATCCATTATATATCGAGACCCCTCTGTGCCGGTCAGCGGGATTGTCCGAAAGGGTTACCGCTGGCTCGGAACATAAAGGGCTAAGGAAGGAACACGGATGGGTTTTAGTCAGTAAGAGTCTGACACTGCCTTCCGCTCCACCAAGAGCGGGAGGGGTCATTTGATGAGTTCTCATCCTGAAAAAATAAAACAAAAAAAACCCCTCTGTGCCTTGGAAAGCACGTTAAGACGTTGGTCCCGACTGTCATGCGTAGATAGATCTTTGACGGTCGACAGTCATTACGGGTAGTCAGGCGATAAGCGACGCAGCCAGTTAGACTGGAAGCCGACGCCAATAGTCAGGCGATAAGCGATGCAGCCGGTTAGACTGGAAGCCGACCCCAATAGTCAGGCGATAAGCGATGCAGCCGGTTAGACTGGAAGCCGACCCCAATAGTCAGGCGATAAGCGATGCAGCCGGTTAGACTGGAAGCCGACCCCAACATAGGAAAAGGCTAGGCAGATTGATTGTATACCTATTGAATGTTTTTAATTGCTAGCTGCTGCGCATATTTAGTAGCTATATAGCTGCTAAATATGCCGCATATTTAGTAGCTATATAGCTGCTAAATATGCGCAGCAGCTTTTTATAGACGGATTGGTACGACATCATAACCAGCATGTCCCACAGACTAATTAGTTATTTGAGCTTGATGTTATTAGCATACACAATAATACTGTAGCGTAACCTCATTCCTATTAATCTCTCATTCTTTCTATATTTTCTCACTTCTTGGATTTAGTCTCAGATTGCGATGGGTTGAATTCTGCTAGTTTTCCCTCCACTTATCACTACACTATCAGGAAAAAATCGTGCTTTTATAAATATCAGGAAGCTTAAAAACAACAACAACGTTCTGCCTCGACAACCATCACTAAAATATTTCAATATAAAGCAGCTCTAAAATTCAATACACAAGGTACAATTCAAAACAAAACCGAATTGAAATGAGGCGTCTGTCAGTAATAATTAAGTGCGGCTCTCAATATGGAAGGTGTTCAGGAAAACAAGGCGGAAGTTTAATTTCCTGTGGCAAACACCGCGGTTATTCACTGCCTCAATTACTAACAAACGAAATACTACAATGGCATTTAGTTTCAGTTTGTCCTATGAACATGTTTATCATTATCCTTAGTTGAAACGCCAATGTTAATATAATGATATACAGCCTGTAATTCCTGACAAAAATCTTTCATATTTCTTACTAGCTTCTGCACGTGACTTTGTCCGCGTGAAATTTCTTGTCCCTCCGACACACTCCGTCGCATCGCATCGCCCAACCGCGCTATTTCCTCATATTTGCTTAGCAGTCTTTCCGATTTTTTTTCTTTTTGCTTAACTCCTGAGGTTCGTAGCGCGATGATAAGTAGCCTAAAGACTTCCTCAATTTTTCCAAATCCGGTAGGTGCAGAGATTAGTGCGTTCAAGCCAACAAAAACAAACTCTTCAGCTTTACCTATTATTAATAGATTTAAATACATTGTTTGTAATCTGCGTTTACTTACTAGTGGTCCTTTTAATGTTTCTGACTTAGTAAAATGCTTCTACTGAGTGCACGAGTGAATCTATCCATGTAAATGGGCAACGCGTAGAGTCTGAGCTCACCACCTGGCATTCGCCTTGTTGGACTATGTTCAAAAAGTAAGGTGACTTTTCAAATTTGGCGGGCAACGTACTTTCGATTATCGATTTTTTTATTTTTTTATGTTGGTACACTCTTCCAGAACATCTGTACCAAGTTTCAAGTGTATAGCATTTTTTGTTTGGTTGTGAGAGGCGTAAAGGTTATAAGTGTTTTCCGTGCTCGGCGATTTCTTGCTATCGAAAAATATGGATCAAAGGATTTGCATCAAATTTTGTGTAAAAAATAAAATAAAGTGCTCCGAAACACTTGAAATGTTGACAGTGGCATACGGTGAAACTGTTCTGAGTAAAAAAAATGTTTACAAGTGGTACAAACTTTTTCAAGATGGCCGGGAAGATGCCAATGACGAGCCTCGCTCTGGACGCCCAAGCACGTCAACAACTGATGAAAACGTTCAAGCAGTGAAGAAAATGGTTCTGGAAAATCGTCGAATCACTATCAGAGAAGTTGCTGAGGATGTTGGTATATCGCTTGGCTCGTGCCATGAAATTTTTTCTAACGTTTTGGGCATGAGACGTGTATCAGCGAAGTTCGTTCCGAAATTGCTAAATTTTGACCAAAAGAACCGTCGCATGAGCATCGCTCAAGAACTGTTGAATGACGTCAACGACGACCCAGATTTACTCAAAAGGGTCATAACTGACTTTTTCTTGTTTCCAAAACTAAAGAGACCTATGAAAGGACGGAGATTTGCATCGATTGAAGAGATAAAGACTGCATCGCTGGAAGAGCTCAAGGCTATACCGAAAAGTGCTTATGAGAAGTGCTTTGAGGATTGGAAAAACCGTTGGCATAAGTGTATTGTATCTGAGGGGGATTACTTTGAAGGGGACAACATAAATATTGATAAATAAATAAATATTTTTTCTTAAAAATACAAAGTCACCTTACTTTTTGAACACACGACGTAGGTATAATATTTTTATCACACGAAGCGACGCGCGCTTTACTTGTGGTTGCCAAGTGTACAAACGCTGTGAATGTGTGTGTAAGCGCAGGCGCACTCGGTACCGACTAAGACAATGGTAAAATCGGAAGTGTGTGCGTGTGTGTGTTATGTGCCGACGCTACTCGTCTTCATCTTGGTTCATTTGTACTTTTATATCAGTACAAACTATACAGGCTCCCATTAAAATAGATGGACAAATTTTAACACAGCGCTCAGTTCGTCTAACCAAAGGTATCCAAGCGAAAAAAAACACTGATTAAAAATATGTATTTTATTTTGACTTAAAATAATAAACTGCCATTAGTGTATGCACATTAGTGTATTTTCGTTAGCTGATTATTTCTCTTGTTAGTATCTATGCGTTTTTCTTATATATTTTTTTACCATCGTCCTTATTTTGGTGGTCTGAATGATTTCTAAAAGTTTGTCCATCTATTTTAATGGGACCTCATATAGGCTTATCGTGCTTTCTGAAGCTCGGGGGCATCACACCGCCAACTTCTAAACTTCGGGCTGTTACTAAGAAATGATCGCCCTATCTCTCTCCGGCTGTGTCGGATTGCCGACCCATCGGACTATGAGAGTGAGGGAAGAGGGAGTGCAGCTGTGCTTGCGCATACACAGGTGCACTATAACATCTCTCCGTTGAGATTGGCCGCCATGGCCGGTCTGGAGGGCTTTATATCTGTAATGTTTATAGTGTACATAATGAAGAGTATTCTATCTATCTAACTCATCCCTCAAAGTATTGATCCAATTACAAAAAATCTTTCACGCGTGTCGTGGGCGCTACACTATGGCCGAGTGCTATGAGTAATATATATGTTAAAACTAGTCAGGAGCTAGTAATAGATAAACCTATTTCATCTCCATTAAGTAATATTGTCAGTCGCTGCCTATTGTCTGACTTCGTGTCTATTTTCGTGTTGTGGTCGGGTGTGACCTTCACGGCGAGACGTCTAGTGGCTAGGAAGTGCTTGTGGTCTCCGCGAGAAACTCTAATTGGGTCAGGGTTAAGATTTCTAGCATTATACGACAATGGGCAGAGAATCCATTCTTAGAAAGGCCTGATTGCATAGAAGTATGTTACTGCGTTATAAACCGGTAACAGTCGCAATACCCTACACATTCAGTTATCTATGCATCTTGAGCAAAATATTGTAATTTATAATTATACGTTCACCGGTTTGTTCAGTTTTCATTGCAAGTACGTACTTAGAATATTTTCCTGTGTAGGTATTATGTTAGATATATTTATTTATTAAAACTTTATACACAAGTAAAAAAATACTGTGCAAAGGCGGACTTAATGCGTGAGACATTCTCTACCAGTCAACCTTAGGGTGATGTAGCGACAAAACATGGCAGGTGCAACATACGGGATAAATAACTCGGAAATTACTATAAAATACAAGAATTAATACTAATACATACATACACACATATAAACAAAATGAACTGTCAGGAGAAATAACAATCGGTAGACGAGAAAACCAATCCAGGAAATCAGCACTGGGATGTGTCGGCCAACTTCTGACGGAAATGTTCACGCCTTAACTTCTTATAATATCGCGCCTTCTTATAACATAGGTTCCTCTTAGCACGTAGCGTTTCATGGTTTCTGTGCATGTGTTTGTTTGTGATGAGTTTACCTTCTGTATCTTCTTGTGTCATGTAGGTAAGAAATGAGATAAAAATGTGAGCCAGTTAGAAACACGTTCGTTCTTTCGTTATATTTTTATCAAATTGTTACCGAGTACCTTGCCATGTCATGCCATGTTTACCATGTCGATTTAAATGGATAATTATTTATGATGATTATGCATGATTTGATTAGCCTTACCCTTAAAGCATCAAGCGTGAAAGCTCGTAGGTACCTACAGTAAGTAGAGGAATGCAAAATCTAGAGAATTGTATTATGTAACAAGAGCATGGTTAGATATCCTACCTAGATATACATGAGTATGCTTCATAATCTGTACTCGTTAATTTCAATAATTTAATAGGATGATCAATCTATGCCGCATACGTATAACTAATTATATCAATGCTAACTGATTCAATTAAGCTGAGAGTACGTGCTTGTGTAAAGAGCTGCTGTACGACGCATTAATATGTCAAACAGTGATACATCATTATCGATCCACTCAACGGTCCCCTGCAGTCATTTTTCGGGAAAATAACTCTGTCGTACCTGTTAATACCTCTGTCGTACCAAACAGCGTTGCTGTGATTCTTTGTGATACAAGTATCGGTGAAATAATTGGTACAGTATGCAACACGTTACTGCACTTTGAGTTTAAGCAGGCCTAGCGTGGTAGTCAAATAGTTCGGGAGTTTCAACAGAATATGGCTAGCTTGTACTGGTTTTGTTACCACTATCGTGGGGCCTACTGTACAAGATATTTTTTAGATAATTCATCCGCAAATCCTTTGAAAGTGCATGCCTGCTACTCGTAATTAGGTTCCAACAGACTACCAATTTGTAAATAAGACCAGTGGTGAAAAGCAATAGGTTTGTCTTTTGTTTCACGGATCTCGATATCAATCGGAACGATTTATTCCGGTCGGATACGCGATCTGATTCCCTGCTAGATAGTCTTGTTTTAATTTCTGTCTTTATCCACTATGACTAGGTCTGATTCCCTTACTCTTTTAAGGTGTATGTCGGCGCATCATCGCCGTTGTTGTCACGTTCACACATAATTTTTACGAAAGTTCACACAAATATAGATGTAGATAATAATGGCGTAAAGGAAAGCACTTACTTATACTTGAGGTGTTTATTCACTGCTGAGCGTACAAAGTCTACCCTTACTGGCCACATTACGGCCTATTTATACAGATTTCTCACAACGGTTCACAATCAAATTCGTCAAAACAAAAAGCGGAAGTGATATAAAAATAGAATAAACCAATCGGAAATGCTGTCGAAGTCAAAATAAAATCCTAACATACTAATTTAATTCTTAAACGGAAATTCAAAATAAAAACTTACTTTTAAATTAAATCGCAAACGGAAGTTCAAATCAAAAACTAATAATTTAATTCACAAACGGAAATTCAAAATAGAAACTTACTACATTTTAAATTAAATCGCAAACGGAAGTTCAAATCAAAAACTAATAAAATACAGTGGATGTGACGTAACAGGACCGATATTTTAAATCAACCGGAAGTTAAAAATAAATAGTAAAAGAAATACAGTGGATGTGACGTAGGTAATATGAACATTATTTTAAATTGACCGGAAGAACAAAACAAAATGAAGTAGTTACAAGGTGTGAAAACTAAAGCTGTCAAAACAAATACCAAGACTTTAAATTAAATATATGAAAAATAATCAAATTATTACAATTTAAATTCAATTATTAGTTCTGCGCCCATACGGCCATTCTGGTCCAGCGCGCTCTCTGCGCTGTATATAAGTTCAATAAGCATGACCTATATAGGATCAGCTCCATTACATGGCATCACCCGCCTTGGATCTAGCCATACCACATGGCATCACCCGCCTGGGATCTAGCCAAAAACCCTAACATGGCATCACCCGCCTTGGATCTAGCCAATCATATGGCATCACCCGCCTAGGATATAGCCAAAAAAAAAACCCTAACATGGCATCACCCGCCTTGGATCTAGCCAATCATATGGCATCACCCGCCTAGGATATAGCCCTCAGACCGGGAGTAAGGATACGCTTGGTGGCCAACCAGCGCTTAAGGAAGGAAAGGTGGATAGGTTAGCTACAATATTTTTTGCAATTACAATATTTATACAAACATTACAAAGGCACCACACATTTAAGATCTAGCCTATCTAGATGGCATCACCCGCCTTGGATCTAGCCATACCACATGGCATCACCCGCCTGGGGTCTAGCCCTAAGACCGGGAACAAGGATACACATGGTGATCAGCCAGTGTTTAAGGAAGGAAAAGTGGATAAGTAAACTAATTATTTTTTTTGTCCGCCCATACGGTCGGTTAATCATGAGCATTATTATCAATACAATTAATATCATTACAATCATCCATAAATGGATCTTTTTGAGCCAGAGGTGCTGGTCTCAAAAATCATGACTAGCGATCTTTTCGGAACAACCCCGTAAATTGACATGCTTAACTTTATAACGATTGTTTGGCAAAATCTCTAAAACTTCTATAGGGCCTTCATATTTAGGGCCAAGCTTAGTAGTATGTCTTTCATGTTTGTGCATTAAGACAAAATCTCCAACTTTAAAAGGATTTACACGAGCTTTACCCTTATCAAATCGTAATTTGTCCTGAAATGATCGCTCGTCCATCCTTAATTTACACAATGATCTTACAGCGTTAAGATCTTCAATTGGTTCATCACTGTCAATTTGTAAGAGCTTAATACCTGGTGGTGAACACTTTTTCCCAAATAACAACTCCATCGGAGATATTCCCGTACTTTTAGATATAGTAGCGTTAATAGCCAACTGTAAATCTCGAATAGCACTATGCCAAGGTTTATTAAGCTCTACAACCGACATATTATCTTTAATTATTTTCATAATCCGTTCCACCTGACCATTTGCCCGACTAGCACCTTTAGCTACTACGTGATGTTCAATACCGAAGCGCTGGCAAAAGTTTTTAAAGTCAGTTGAGGTCATACTTTTGTCCTGGTCTGTTATGAGTCTGTTTGGGGTACCAAAAATAGAGATTACTTCTTGTAAACAAGATATAGCTGTATCTGACTTTCGATCATTGGTGTAAATTAAATGAGTATATTTAGTGAAAGCGTCTATAAATACAAATGCATATTCAGTATTGTTACGTTTACCATTCATACGTCCAGTTATATCAGCATGGATGGTGTGAAAAGGGATAGCGATTTTGTCTATAGGATGGAGAGTGACCTGTTTAGCACCGGACATACCTTTTCGAATTCTACAACTAACGCAATTTTCAATAAACTTTCGAACTAATTTTGACATACTTGGGAACCAATACTGTTCTCTTAGTTTAGCGAGTACTTTCTCCCAACTAAAATGCTGAAGGTTATCGTGATAATGGGAAATAAGATTCCAACTGTAATTTTGAGGCACTATAAGAAGTTTACGAGTTTTATTATCAATCTGAACTTTACGTCTTAAGAGTTTATCTTGAGATATGATATAAGTGTCTGCTATATCTTTTGGAATTGTATCGGATCCCAGTTGTTCAACTATGTTTTTAAGAACAGGATCTCGCTTTTGTTCAATAA
The DNA here is from genome assembly GCA_927399505.1 of Luperina testacea. Classification (NCBI taxonomy): domain Eukaryota; kingdom Metazoa; phylum Arthropoda; class Insecta; order Lepidoptera; family Noctuidae; genus Luperina; species Luperina testacea. The sequence goes on from OV656756.1 coordinate 23,762,449, forward strand.
GCAGCCAGTTATGATCTAATGTAGAGGAGTTTACTGAAAATTCTAACGGAACATTTTCACTATGAGTTTTATTAGCGCCGAATTCTACGGGATTACGGCTAAAGAAATCTGCATGAGAAAGTCTGTCACCCTTCCTATATTCAATGTCAAACTGAAAATTTCGCAGGAATGCCCACCAGCGGTGCATTCGTAAGTGCAGTACATTGCGTAAGTGAATTAATTACAATCTGTTATGACTTTGAAACATCTACCGTATAAGAAATGGCGAAAATGTTTAATAGCTATAACTACAGCCAATGTTTCGAGATCATATGAATGATATCTGCTCTCAGCACTGGTTGTTCGCATGCTGAAATAACCCACTACATGAGGATTATTAGCATGGCGTTGAATTAGAACAGCACCATAACCAAGAGAACTAGCGTCTGTATGGAGTTCACACGGCAAGTCGGGATCAAAAATCGTCAGTCTAGTAATTACGCAACACTTTACAATTGCTGTTGTTTACCAGGGAAGCACTCGGTACCAGAGTCAAAACATAATGAAAACGACTCACCAAATTAAAAAGACAATAGATCTGTAGCTGGCTTAATGGCTATAGTGGTTGCAATCCACTTTGTCCTTGGCAAAAGTCTTGAAACTCCTCGCTCGAAAAGCATCGTCCTTGATCAGCGATTGTTCGTACAGGAGATCCAAAGAGTGCAGCGCTGTCCCCCACTGTCATCCTACTTGCATATGTCCTTGTGTGTTAACCTGTAACCAAAAAAAAATCAACAGCAGTGCATGTTCCACTCGGCCAATTCTGACCACATTTGGTCAGTGGGTAGTCTTTGGGACGGAGTTGTTATAGCTGCCTTTGTCTTGGTCTGTGCTGAATAAACGCGTTTGACCAATACCAGTTAACGCAACATTTCAACATTATTAACTCGTTTGCCACTTAATTTGGCTGCACAACTCGCTTTTACTAATGAGCATTCAGCATCAGAATCGTAAACAAAACAACTCACCTTTATTTTCGTGCCTGAGGGCAGATAAACGAAATCCACTCGCCCTTCACTACTTCTAGCATGTCGTCCACCGTCAGCTTGGCTGCCACTTCTCGTGCACCGGACCACGACATGCACAGGATTCCCTCACTTGCAGCACACGAAGGGCTTCATTGACGGCTGCGGGCTGCTTGCCTGCTCCGATGTGAAGTTGCGCCACCGCTGGACGTCGTCAGCATACCGGAACTCTTCGCCAAATGTCTGGATCAGGTCGTGTTTCACCTGCTCCCATGTAGTGGACTGCAGCGACCATATGTCTGCCCAGGTTTTCGCTCTGCCTTTCAACTGCAGTATTGCCTTCATACGAGCTTCGTGGGGCGATATACCAATCGTTGAAATAGTTTGGTCAACGTTGGCACACCAGTCCCTGATGTCATGTGAGCGTACATCAGGGTCAAATGGTGGTAGGTAGAAATTACCACGATCTCGAGACGGCGCTGGAGTAGCATTTCAGCGCAGCGGTCACAGCGCTAGAGGCAGCGCTTCATGCAGCTTGCTTCGTAATGGAGGTCACGAGGCTCATCACTTGCTCCAGAGAGAAGGTGGGTTCCGGCTGCGTAGCCGGGGCGGGCTTACGGGCCCTGGATCCGGAAGACCTCAACAGGGGCGAGGTGGATCCCACCGCTGCTGTCGGCGCATCATCGCCGTTGTTGTCACGTTCACACATAATTTTTACGAAAGTTCACACAAATATAGATGTAGATAATAATGGCGTAAAGGAAAGCACTTACTTATACTTGAGGTGTTTATTCACTGCTGAGCGTACAAAGTCTACCCTTACTGGCCACATTACGGCCTATTTATACAGATTTCTCACAACGGTTCACAATCAAATTCGTCAAAACAAAAAGCGGAAGTGATATAAAAATAGAATAAACCAATCGGAAATGCTGTCGAAGTCAAAATAAAATCCTAACATACTAATTTAATTCTTAAACGGAAATTCAAAATAAAAACTTACTTTTAAATTAAATCGCAAACGGAAGTTCAAATCAAAAACTAATAATTTAATTCACAAACGGAAATTCAAAATAGAAACTTACTACATTTTAAATTAAATCGCAAACGGAAGTTCAAATCAAAAACTAATAAAATACAGTGGATGTGACGTAACAGGACCGATATTTTAAATCAACCGGAAGTTAAAAATAAATAGTAAAAGAAATACAGTGGATGTGACGTAGGTAATATGAACATTATTTTAAATTGACCGGAAGAACAAAACAAAATGAAGTAGTTACAAGGTGTGAAAACTAAAGCTGTCAAAACAAATACCAAGACTTTAAATTAAATATATGAAAAATAATCAAATTATTACAATTTAAATTCAATTATTAGTTCTGCGCCCATATGTACTTACCTGTCAAGAGAAAAACAGTTGTTCATGTAAAAAATGCCTCACTGCGACACCTCTCGATTGCGGCTTAGCTCGCTATCACCTCCATGTAAAACAAATGCATGCCAATAGATACGTAAGCACTGCCGACGGATATTTCACTGAGATATATCATGGGCTGCTTGGGGGTTTATATCGATGCCCGGCATGTGCCTGCGTGTCTACAATATGTGTGCATCTTCGACATGTAATTACCCTAAAACCTAAAATACTTTTAACAAATCAAACTTGCAGTCAGTCAAACCCTCCAAACATCTAAATCTTTCAACTATGGCAAAGTTGCCAACTATTCACAAGAGCAGCTCACTAAACGTTCTCAAGATAAACATGCTCTCAGCGAAAGGTAAACTTGGTGAGATAGGAACCAATCCACTAAGTAACGCCTGTAACATACATCGAACCGATATCCGTCAGATAAGTAGATTTAGGAAGGAAAATATCGCGAGGAAAAGTGGGAGGACTTGATTGAATTGAATGCAATGAGCAAGCGAGTTGAGCAGTGCATGTTGCTTCTCTGCTCTAGAAGAGAGTGTTGCCCGTAGTGCGGCGACCAAGGTTACTATTTGATGTTAAAAGGGACTGTTGTCCTATCAGCTGCACGTTACAGGAACTGGTGGACGCTGGTGATGGCGCCAAACAAGTAGCCGAATTCTGGGCCGAGTTCATTTAGATTGCTATCGGCAGGCTAAGTAGAAGAACGGACTGTCAAGTCAGGCAGTCAAAAAATGGTATCAAGAATATTGGCATTCGTACTACCCACATTAATGCCCCATTCACTTGACAAACGTAGTGGAAACAAAATAATTTAAGAGTAGGACAATATTCTATATACATTTATGTGGCTAGTGCTGTGGTCATCTATCTATAGTAATCTATATACCTATATACTAATACGAATAATAAAGCTAAAGAGTTTGTTTGGATGCGCTAATCTCTGGAATTACGAGTAACTGACGGATTTGAAAAAAAAATATTTTGGGCAGTCGTAGCGTGATGTTAAATAGCCTATAACCTTTCTCAATAATTGGGCTTCCGAGCTGTGCAAAATGAAACAAGTCATAAAAACGCTAAGCTAAAATGAGGTAATAGCGCGAGCAGGCGATGCGATGCGACGGGGTGGGTTAGGGAAGCAAGAAACACACTGACGAAGTCGCTAGTACATAATATACATACAGGTGCGTTGCTAACTTTCAATGAACAAATTATTATTATTGCTGCTCGAGGGTGCTAATTACTATAACTTTAAATCTTCATATATGATTTACTAATCTACATTTTATTGCCAAATATTAAAAACTACATAATGTTTGGGAGTATATTAATGCATTAGAGTCCAGAATGATCATAACGATACCTAAACCATGCCAAAAACAAAAATTTTTACGCCATTTATCATTGAATTGTTATAGTACAATACTCTCAGGGCGTTTGAATGTTAATAGGTACTTTTTTATTAAACTTATCTTTTTATTATTATATTATACTGAACAAGCCATTGAAGTTAAGTATCGATTAATAATATTTAATGTGTTTATAAAACAACAATTTATTATCAATATCATTTGTCTTTTGAACTCGTACTACTTTTAATAAGAATTTTTTATTTATGATTTACTATAGTGGGATAATATATTTTGTTTAATTATGTTGTGTTTGCATAAATGACTTTTACGGTTATTATTTGATAAGATAAGAGTAATAGTATTGTATCGGTCCTTTCAATATAATTTGTTTTGTTTACTTTTTAATGATTCAGTTCTGAAGCGATGACTCGGACATTATAAATAATCACTAACTACGCAAGATTATAATGCGTAGCACTCTCCGTAGCATTACGAATGCTACGATCTTTTCCTTCGTAGCACTTACCTATACAATGGCGCTACAAGAAATCTTATTTCGTAGCAGTGTTACCAGATGTTCCCCTATATACTTGAATTGCCAACTCAATTGACAATACAATCCCATCCTATTCATCTAATTTCTATTTAGCCTATTACTGTCTCAATTTACCAAAGATAATTGGAATCCTGTCTACAATAGTATATGTGTCCACGTAAGCTAATATATCATCCAAAAACATACAGAAAAAAAAAACTAGATAAAAGTAAAATTCTTCATCAATTCTTTAAATATCACAGTAACCAAACACGATTTCAACATTCACCATAGCCATAGCTAAGTAGGACGCCATGCATAATGTAATCCATCAATAGCAGCCAAGTTCCCTCGCCGTCCTCATCTGTAGAGGCGGCGGCGGTACATCATCTACGTGTCCCATATATTTCGGATGCATTTCTGCCAAAATTCATTATTTTTAACGTTTACTTTCCAGCAACGTTTCTCGAGAGCTCTTTTATGTTAAGTGTATGCTGTTGAAGTATGAACGAAATGCATGGAGAAGCACTTTTGATGCGAGATGAAGAGAAAATGCTTCGCGTTTTAGTGGATGTTTGTGATGTTAAGATTGCCTATAAAATACTTTATTACTCGGAATTTTTCACTATGTATTTATCGATAAATTAGTAAATTGAAAATGTGTACAGTGTAGCTGTATGGACAACAATAATGTAGAATGAACTGCCACAAATAAAAAAAAATACAATTACGTTACATTAAGCTTATATCTCACTAGGAGACCAATGGCGGTGCAACCATGGTCGCACTGTCATAAAATGTATGGTTGGTTGCGCAACCGATCGGACACCTGGTGAGATACCTACCATAAAGCTGTGTATATTTCACTGGCAGCGCGACCATAGTTACGCCACCATGGTGTCCCAGTGAGATATAAGCCTTATACGTTAGAACGATTTAAAAAGTACATAATGTTTGGGAGTATATTAAAGCATTAGAGTCCAGAATGATCATAACGATACCTAAGCCATGCCAAAAACAAAATTTTTTACGCCATTTCGAGGTACAAAGTAATAAATAAAGAAAAAACTTCGCGAACAGAACCGGCCATGAGCTCCGACACCTCATTCTAAAACTTAGCTTTTACAAGCTGATTAACGAGCATCGAGCAAGGAAATCTAAATTAAAAGAGTAACGCTTTCAACGTTGGCTCGGCAGCAAACAAATGCTAAACAATAAAAGCCTGGTATCACGGTATCAGGGGCGTGGGCCGCGGAGCGCCGATGGGCGATACGCCGGCCCGGCCCGTCTGCCCAGTACTTACACTCACCGAGGGCGGAGCCGCCACGCTACAACTTTTCTGTTATCTTCGTGTCTACAAGTTTTCTTTTCAGCGAAAAAGGTTACTTTGTGGACTCGCAAGGGAAATTTTTAATTAGGTCACGTACCGACTTTTGTTAGTTTTTTTTTTACGGATTTTAATACGATAGTGAGTTCAACCTTGAGGGTCACGGCAGAACAGTCGAGACGGGTTTGTCATCCTATTTACACTTCGATTCTCACCTCACAGCGCGCAGCGTTTCAAACATTAATCTAATATTTTGCGGTTTTCCTTAGTACATGCACTGGTATACTATTTTAAAAAGCTCCCCATTGCCTACAATTCACATTTATATCAGTTTCACTTGTAAATATTACCCCTATCCGAATGATATCCTCAGTATGAGCTGCAGTGTTAAAACTACGATTATGTAAGTCCGTGTGCTGTCGTGATTGTGAAAATCCTTTTGTTTAGGTCACTGGAAAACTCATAAACCTTAAGGCTAATTAGATGTTGAAATGGCATCGCAAAGGAACTGCTCTCATAACTCATGCGTCGTTAAAATCTGTTAGAGTAGCTCACATAGGTACACGATTTATTCTGGTCTGATCCCCTCAACCCCCCTCCACCACCACCCCCCGATCCCCTGCTAGTGCTTCTTCTGTTTTAATCTCTGTCTTATCCACTTTATCTAGGTTATTCACGGCTACGCTTAGCTGTTACGTAGTTAACAAAATATTGACGTTGTGTGCTCAGGAATGCAGGAGACTTCAAGAGGTCGTCGAGAATGCCACTAACATCGGCTCGAAGGTATACGAGTGCACACAGCTGCATACCTGGCAATATGCCTGCATACCTCCGATCTGAGCTCGATATTGTTGCACTATTTTATGAAGCCTTACTTTTTGGAGAATACTTTTTGGTACGCGGATGGAGTAAAAAGGTTTTATAGAGTTTAATAGGGTGGAACGGCTAGTATGAACTCAGAGAAAAGTTATTTCGGCAGTTTTTAATAGATTCCATCCTTAATAAAGCTTTTGGATTTTACTTTATGAAGAAGTTTAGAAATAACTCAAATCTTCAAAATTAAAACCTGCTGGAAGCAAAATAACAACGCAACAAAACACAACTTCTCGTAATTATGCCTGCGCGCGCACGTCTACTGCTTACTGCTTTAACTTTTAAATACATTCCGTTATTCTTTAACGGCTGTTATTCCAATTTAACTTTACTGAAAGAACTAGGCACTACTTAGCTACGTACACACAACAAAACGGATAAGTATGCTGGCAGCTAACTGTAACAGATTTTTCGCGTAGTTTGTTGTGTCAAGTATTTGACATGGATCGATTCCGTTCTGAAAAGTTACGCTTACAATTTGAATGAATATAATTAAGACTTCTCTGTACCTATAGTAAGAGCACGTTTTCTTATGTGCAACAATTTCAAGCTGGTATGAGTATTAGGTGTCGTGATGGCTCAGTGGTTATGGCCTCGCTTCTCGGCGTTGTGGGTTAAAATACGGGCAAGAACCAATGTGACTTTTTCAATTCATTCATTGTACTTTCTGATGTTATCTTGGACATTACTGAAATCGGTGAAGGAAATCTAGACCTGTAGTTAATATAATTCGGAAATCGCCAACCTATTTTGAGCAAGCGTGGTGATCAATGCTCGTGCTGTATCTGTATGAGAAAATGCCTCTGCCTTGTAGTGGGACAGTAATAGCAGTAGTATATATGATAGTTTTGTAGTCATCAATAGAATAAGGCGCCGTCCTATTGTCGACGCTCGCGCTATGATGAGATGCGATTTCATCGTACGATGAAACCGCTAGCGCGATAAGAAATCGTGTCCTGTTTTGGAGCGATGCGATCACACTCGAAATTGCTCTTAACAGAGATGCACAGTTTTTGCTGTCGGGCAATATTTCTTTAATCGTAAATAGCATTAAAAAAAGAAAACGTGGTCCACATAATATACTCTACAAAAACAGAAATCAGCTCGGTGAATTTCACAATCAGTATTTCGCCGTACGGAAAAAAGAAGAAGATTTTTACGAATATTTGTCTATGTCAACAGAAACATTTGATTGCATCTGTAATGGAATACGAAGTGATTGTACTCGATATACTCGTATTAGTGTGGAATAAAGTTGGTGGTTCCTTGCCCCTCAACATGGTCGCACGAGCGCAGCGAGCGCCATTAGGACATTCGGTACTGATCAGTATGTTTGATCGGACGATTGTCCGATCAATAACATACGTCGATGATCGCGCAACGAAAACTAGACAATTTGGCCGCATCACATGATATCAGTATGTTTGAACGTACGGTTGCACGATCATTTTCGTCGGACGCACGCATCATTGCACGAGCGATCACAATGCCGTCCTATTGTGATCGCTCGTGCCTAAGCGTATTACTTGCCTGCATACCAACCTGTGCTGTCGACTTTATAATATACTTGTTGACGGATCTAGAATTGGAGTAAAAAAAACATAATTTAATTAAAATTCGTGATCGCTCGCTCAGCTCCGCTCCGAGTGACGTCAGCTGCCTTTGTGCTGATATATTGTGATAAATCGAGTCCCAACGCTGTTTGTCGCATGTTTTTGTGTTCGGGGAATTCATTTTGGTTGATCTGGGATTGATGCCTTGTGTGTCGTTGAGTTGAGCGCCTTTACCATTACACGTAGGAATCAAATGGATGTGGATTAATACCTTCCCTGTCTTGTTACTGGATGAAGTGTAGCATAGGTGGCTTTGAGTTGTGATATGCGGAAAAAACGAAAGTCCCATTCAGTCAACCAATTTGGCCCTCAACGGCACGCGTCCAGGGCATCTCGCCACACTTATTTTATTATTAACATAAGTTTTCTTAAGCACTTTCTGCAACGGAATGCATGGCTGATGCTGACATAAATACATCTAATACTACGTACACAAAACATGTAGCCAATTCTCTTAAATTATAAACAAAACAAGCGTTTTCTTCTTATTTAGAACCTTATTTCAGACTTATTAAACTAGACACGGTTAACCCGAAAGACAAAACTGTCACGCTTGACAGTCATCTATTTTTTTCATTACATGACAGTTATTAACTATCATAGATATTTATAATAATGATTACCGTCACCTGTATGACTTTCCGAGTTAGGGTCTCTACACACTGGTACGCGGCTCACGTCGCGGCGGCGCAAGTTGTGGGGTAATTACTGCGCCCTACTAAAATCATAACGATGCTGTAAACGACTTTCGAGATTTGCCCACCTGTGGGACTAATAGTGTCGTTTGAAGTTATAATGGCTGTGTGTAACTCCTTATTGTATTGCAAATTGTAAAGTGGGAACTTTCCTTGTGTTACGTACGGGTTACGATACATGGAACAAAAGTGAGTAGCGTGCAGTTGTGCGCAGATTAAGCTGATGTAAGTACTACAAGGACTCCTGGGTCCTGTTCTATCTGGTCGGTTCATTAAAATACTTGTTTAGAATTAATTGTTTAATTAGTGAATTCATTTTATATATTTTTATGTGATGACATGCGCTTGTCAGCTATACTGACTCTTAATTCCTTTTTCTGCCTTTTAAATTAGTATTGTCGTTTATCAAAGTGCCGAAATCGTCGGAAGATAAAAGTAAAACAATAATTACATTGTATAACAACAAAAAAAAATGGGGCGTGGCTGTGTCATGGACACGGCAGTGTGGTATACGTGAATACGTTTACGTAACGGGATTGATCCGCTCGGCCGCATTCATTCTTCGTTCCCGGCACTGCTTCACTCGGTCATATGGTGTTTTATTGGTACCATTCGATTGCTCTTGAGAAGCCCTTTCCAACCGTATATGATCTTTGTATTTGCTTTTTTTTCTTTGTATTTACTTTCGAAATTAAACTTATTTCATAATTTTGAGTTAATTCCTTTTTGAAGCCAGTTTAATTTATATTTTTAAATGTTTTTATATTCTAATATTTAAAAATATTATTTATATGTAAATAATGAAATAAAGGAAACAATAATTTTAATAGGTTTTTATATTTTACTAGCTTCTGCCCGCGACTTTGTCTGCGTGAAATTTCACACTCCCCCCATTCACCCTCTTAGGGGTGAAATTTTGAAAAATACTTTCTTAGTGGATACCTCCTCTTCACAAAGAACACACCCTGCAAATTTCATGTCTCTAGGACCAGCGTGCAGCGGTTTAGGCTGTGTGTTGATTTATCAGCCAGTCAGGCCTTTGAATTTTATACGTACGAGTACTTAGATTTATCTTTTTGATAGATTCTTTTCTATTTTGTGAATGTGAAAACGTTGTAGGCTTGAAGATTTGTAGACTATTTTCTATTTTGTTAAGTACCTGGTACCTACTTGTTGACAGACCTACACTGTCCTCTTTTGAAAACATTATAAAAGCCAATTATTTTAAAAGAGTAACCGTGAAGTTTCTTGCCGGCTCTTCTCCATAGGAAACGACCAATTGGAACCGTGCACCTAGCTTCGGACGTTTCATAATGTGCCCATGTAGGTTTATGTGAAATAAAATATATTGATTCGGAATATCTTACCTTAAAATCTTAGGAAAATTACTAGTTCCCACTCCCAAGTGAACTTTCAAAAGCCATACACTCTGCTTTCCTGTTCGCTCTGTTTATCTAGCTATGTTTACAAGAGCGTATTATCCTCTCAATATCTATGTCGTGTTAACTAATTGAACTGATTACCTCGCGTGCACTACAGTGTTCTACTAGCCACAACCATTGTTCTTGTGTATTGTTGAGCCGATCAATCGGCGGCAGCTGCTCTAATTACTAATTAGTCACTTATTAATATTTGCTTGTTTCAATGAATATAGTATCTATTTGATTGGATAGATAGGTAACGCATATAATCTAAACATACGCTGGGCCGCAAAGAAAGCAGGTCGGTAACAAAAACCTCAATAGCTTCGAAAATATTGGACATAATTTTAAATTGCCTAAATCAATATCATAAAAGTTCAAGATTATGAAGTTTATTTTGAATAAAAGTAAGTCAAGTAAAAATTTACCATTTTTCTATTTCGTAAAATGTGCTACGGTATCAAGTATACAATTTTTACACATTTTAGTATTTTGTATTCCCACCACGAGCTGTTATAGGGGAGAGGGGGGCAATATGGGGTACTTAACGTTTGATACTCAAGAAGACTAACATTTTCGTGGTTATATTATCATTTTTATTTTTATAATCATCTTTGGCAATCAGTCTTCCATGATTCAATGTAATTAGGAACATATGGTATGTAATTAAATAAAAAATTCTCAAAAAGTAGAAAAAGTCAGATCTCCCCATCTTGCCTCCTACCTCGGGTAAGATGGGCTACTCTAAGAGGCAAGATGGGGTTTGTAAAAGTCAATTTATTTTTGCTGCCAAAATTCGCAAGTAAACGTCGCATCTTCATCTTCATCGTCTATACACAGCTGCAGTGAGCCCATTTGCCGCATTCAGTACATGCAGCCCAGCCATCATTTGACTCAAAATAACAACCATTAGAATACAAACATGGTGTGTTTTCAACTTCACTTTCACTGCTCTCTATTGAAAAGCTAAACTTACATAATTTTTTCTTTTTGGTCACTCTTTTTGGGGTTCCGTACCGAAATGGTAAAAAGGAACCCTTATGGTGCGACTCAGTCTATCTGTCCGTCTGTCACAGCTGGATATCTCAAGAACTAGTATTGCTATCAACTTGAAATTTGAAAAAAAAACAGTCAGTGATAAAGAGAAAAGATTTGATTTTTTAATCGACTTCCAAAAAGGAGGAGGTTATATGTTCGACTTTATGTATGTTCACCAATTGCTCCGTCATTTATGGACCAATTTTAATATTTTTTTTTTACCTGAAAGGTATACTCTCGAGGTGGTCCTATTGGCATCAAGTTGGAATCTGATGAGAGAATCCCATGGAAATTGAGGGAATTTTTTAAAGTAACTTAAGTATTTGCTCTCGGAAATCATCATTTGGTAAAGTGGAGCTGATGATGATGACTACAGATAGCCATCGGAACTACTCAAAGATAAATATTTCAAGGGTTGGATTACTTTAAAATGGTCGTCACAATGCGAATGGTGAAATGGAGCTGATGGTCAAATACCAGAAGAAATTCTATTCAACAATTAACGTCCCTGCATCGGGAAAAGCAATATTTTGTAAAAGGCGATGAGCAAGTTGACACTATGCCATTGTAACTTAGATACATTATAAGCAGACCCACTAAAAAGCGAGAAATAAAAAAAATTAACAAAAAATTAAAAAACCGACTTCCAAAAAAACTACAAAGTGAAAAATAACTTTAATTTCGGAAGTCGGTGGCAAAAAACTAAAATACAGATCCAAAGACATCGTCTTCCGAAATTGAGGTTATTTTTTCACTTTGTAGTTTTTTTGGAAGTCAGTTTTTTTTGTGTTTGTTTGTTACGCTTTCACGATAAAACGGTTGAACAGATTTGGATGAAATTTGGCACATGGGTAGACCATGAACTGACATGAAGAGAGGTAACTTTTCATCCTAGATCGCAGACGAAGTCGCGGGCAACAGTTAGTGATCATATAAAGAACGTACCATCTTTTAAGGGGTAGGTGAAGTTCAACCTAAATTTTTGAAAGGATATCTTCCTTAGAAGGATTTGTGTACTTAAAGCTAAATGTCAATTCCCTCTAGCGTGCAAATCGCTGATATAGAGAATGCAGTTTACATTAAAGTCGTCAGCTCGTAGACGTAGCCGAATGTTTCAATAGTTTCACGACCTGCACTTAATGCACTTAAGACTAATGGATCACCGCTCATCCGATGCCGTCTAAATCCCGTAAGGGAGGGACGTCTACAAACTGATCAGATGTTCTATCTGATCTCTGTTCTGTTTTCGATGCTGTATAATTCAAAAGAGACGTTAACTATTATTCTTCAAAACTCTGAGCAATATCAACTGTCTATTTGGCAGCTTGTTCGTACACCAAGTTTCTCCTCCACGAGTACCTACTGAGTGAATTTCTCAGACAGCTAAAATCTCGGGCTGAGTCGTGAATTTTCGAAAGCTTAGGGTATGCGAGTCTATTTCATTTACTCGCAACGGACATGGGAATTCACGCTCCTTTAAATTTGCGAGAGGAACTGTAGGTAAATCCAGCTATTCTACAGGTATTTTAGGAAGCGATGTACCGAACTCGAATTATCTACCTATTCACTCCATTCCCCATGTACAGACGCCAGCACATCCAGCTACTACAATCTGTCAAATTATTTTCAACTTTATCGCTAAAGTATAAGGTTCAAAGTTAATTGGGAAAATTTGACAGTTTCGGGTAGCTTGATGTGCTGGCGTCTGTACCTAATCACCAAAACGTCGAAAATTAAATCCCCACTCTAAATTCAAATGTTCGTTAAAGACGATTGGGAGTGTAACGGATCGGATCGGTCGGGCCGGGTGCCGGAGCGCCGGCCGTCAAACGGGATGAATCTCCCATTTCCTAGCGGTATTGATCATGGCGTGTCATGGCGGTGCGTGCAGCCCCTGATTCATTGTCTGCTGGAGGGATATTACGGTCATTGTGGCTCGCAATTTTGGGGTTTGATGGTGTGATGTCCGCTAATGTGTGAAGGGTGTTCCAGTGATGGTTTTAAAGAGATTTTATTATTTGAAAATTACTAAAATTCCGTTTTGTGTGGGCGTGTTTTTAAAGCCTTGGAACTGCTCTCAATTTCATGTAAAAGGTTGGCTTTTACAAAGTTTCAAAGGTCAAATGGGATTCGTTTTTGTGTTGACCCAGAACAAGATGAAGATTATGATCCACTCATTAGCAACTTTTGGGGGACGTTCCTTTATTAAAGCGGACGTTGACAGAAGGATTCAGGATAACACTTTCCGAACACAAACTGTATGTCAAGGAAGTTTTAAAGGAAGTTTTAAACTCGTAATATTGCATGTAATGTACATTAATTCTTTAATCGATATATTCCTCTATCGAGTGTTGTCTGGATAGTCCGACACAAGGTTCGACTGCGATCAGCACTTTGTCTGTACACATGTCTGTCTGTGCGACAACCGCGCCAAAATTATCGTGCTGGGCCGCACCGTGCCGCACAGTTCCGTGCCGGCTCGAGCCGTTTGTCACTCTACGCGCGCTTTGGTTTCAGTAAAAGCCTTTTATGTGGTGTTTGGTTTCTGGCGTGGTCTCTCGAATAAAATACAGGCAAAATATATTAGCTTTGAACCTGTGCGAGAACTATGTTTGAAGTTTGTGTGGGGTATGTAGAAAGTGAGGATGTATTTTTATGACAGTGGGTGATTTTGTATGATTTTTGTGAAAATTTTTACTTGATTGATGTACATTGAAACCTCAAATTGTTTGTCTACGAAATGCAATTGAAGCGATTGATAATATTACTACAATTACAATTGATCAATTGCGATCGATCGTAACGGGGACTCTTAACAATATTTCGTCTGTTCCCGTATACCTAGTTGTTAAAATAAACTACCTATATCATTAATATTTATGAATCACAAAGTTTTATGTTTCGCTGAAATTGTTTAAAACGGTTTCGCTTCAGGCTGTGCATTGGAATTTAAGTCTGTCTTGATAGACAGACTTAAGTGAGATGTAATTTATTTTTCGTTAGCACAAATATTTTTTTAAGACTAATGGTTTTATAAAAATGTTAACGATACTGCAAAGAACTTTGATATTCTATTACATTTGAAATTTTTCAGGAGTAATCTCTTTGCCAATTCAACAGCTGATATATATTCTTTAATGTTATAGGCATAAAATAAATCAAATCAAATCAAATCAAATCATTTATTTTTGCAAACTTGGGTATTTGTGATGTGACATCAACTAAATCAACTAGGAGTGGCGCGTATATAGATTGGATACCATCATACCACTAAATAAATCATAAAATATGTTTTAAAATGAAAGGGTAATGTCCCTTGTTTATTAACCGACTTCTAAAAAGGAGGAGGTTATATTTAGGTATCTACTTGTCTGTAATGGGTCGAAAAAGAAATATTCAATTGATATCTTTTGAGTCAACCGCATTTACTAGTATCTAGATTGAATATAATCTGATTACATGATTCGTTATTCAGATGATTCAATTGTTATTCAGTTTTTTTTCTACTTAAAAACAATTTAGGTTTATTTATGGCGCGGTTTGTTATAAAGATTTAAAAGAGGACACCTTTTTAGATCATAATTATTATTATTCAACCAGCTGATTCTGCCATTCAAATAATATGCTGTACTATGGAAGACCAGAGTCTCCTAACGCAGGCATTGTTTGCCAAACACTAAGCCCTTGTTGTAAACTGAAGCATAAACTTTATTTATTTAAATAATCCGCAATCTGCTTCATTTAAGTGTATTTGTTAATATACCTTCTTCAGAAAACAACATGATTTCCATGACAGATTTCTACTTGTTTTCTAGAATTAATAATGTAACATGTTCACTGCCAACAAATCTTTTATACTAGGTTATCCAAACTCAAACTCAAAGCATTTATTTCAATTAAACCATTTACAGGCACTTTTGAATTGTCAAAAAGTCGGTCAGTCAGAACATATGAAGCTAGTTGCCCATTCCAAAGCGTAGGTACCTATGGAGAAGAACGGGCAAGAAACTCTATGGACACTCTTTTAAATTATATTTTTACAAAAGTATTAGTTACATCATGAATGTGAATTTATTTTAATCTTTATTTAATATATATATGAGAACGATGTAAAAAAGACGTACGCCTTCCATTGTTGATTAAAAAAAAAATAACACATTCACTGATAACCCCTTTAATATCTGTCCAGTTTAGTTTAAGTGTATATAGAGGTCAAACAAAGTTAATTGCTAAGTGTCGCCTAAAACCCAATAGCGCTGATATTTGAAATACAGATATTTTATATCTAGTTTAGAAGAAGATGTTCAAAATCTGAATGCCAATTTCATACTTAAAAAACGTTCGAATTCAAGTCGTAATCTTATCTCAGCGACGATCAATATCACAAACTTTGCCAAAAATGTATGTAAATTGTTTGTATTTTTGACAGATTGCGACTGAGATTAAAATAGCTAAAGCTACCATTTACTGAGTACGTTTTTCATTGACTTGAATGTACTGGCGGCTGAGAGTATGTCCACTCAAATGTCTCGCTGGTGGTTGCGTGTGTGTTGGATTATTTAGCTCCATTCAAAATGGTTGAGATGAATGGTGCTGATCCATACGTCATGTTAGTGAACGGGCGCCGTCAGCAGGGACTGGTTACCTCTTAGCCGCCACGGTTTATTTTAATTCCTGAATTGTTTTTTTTTTTGGTTTTTATCTTCTTTAGTAAGTACGGGCGCTTTTAAAGTGCACGGCTTTCTACATCGTTCTCACATTTATAATTTCAACATGAATGATGTAACCATTATTTTGTAACAATTTTATAATTTAAAAGAGTGTCCATGGAGTTTCTTGCCCGTTCTTCTCCATAGGTACCTACAACGCTTTGGAATGGGCAACTAGCTACATCTGACTGACCGACCCCTTGACAATTCAAAAGTGCCTGAAATTGGTTTATTTGAAATAAATACTATGAGTTCTTTTTTAATGCGAAAATTCTTAAAAATACGGGAATTGCTTTATAACACTTCGTTTCTGAGGGGTTCATAGAAATGAGTGTCATGAAGTGAATCGCCATACTAATTAAATTGTTGTAAATTTTTGAACAAAGAAATTATACTTATATTATTTAATTAAAGATACTAGCTTCTGCCCGCGACTTCGTTCGCGTGGAAGTCGTTAGACACCACAATATACTAAAATATCAGCTGCATTTTTATAAAACTTTCTTGTTTATGTACCTACTATATTTGTAGTTTTTTGTTACTACTGGAGTCAGGACTCCCGGTCAGGTGACCCGGGAACAAGCCTTCAGTAGTCATTTCTCATTGCTTGCGAAGTTTTTCGTTTTTAGTCAATTGATTAACGCCGGCGTTTCTGCTTATACCTGATAGCACAACACTGATACGCCGACTTATGCATTTTTACAGATTATTCCTGATGAACAGCTATCAGTAAATTAATACTAGTTAATAGTTTCGGATAAATGCGTGGACAAACATACATACATACACCTATAAAAATGTGCGTGTGTGCGGGTGACAAAAAGTATCTCCTGATAATTCTGCTCGCCTAGTACCATGCTTCACAAAATGTTAATTTGGTCCGTGTGTTATTTTTCTAATAATAAGCTCTTTTAGCGTTGAGTGTACTTTTAGGTAGAACGGCTGTAACGCAACTGAACTGAGAAAAAAACACGTTACGTGTAGCGGACGTAACGGGACTCTCTCTTTTTTTTTACACACCCCCAATTTTTTTTTACATACCATCTGTCTCGAATCTGAAACAGCTTTTGCCACAATTATATTTAAACATGTAATATTATATTTGTCGTAAAGTAGGATATATAATTCAGATTTATGGGAACATCTATGAAAATTTGAACAAAATCTATAATATAGATTTTGTTTAAATTTTGAAAAAAAAAATTAATTACCATATTATGAAGAAAAAAAAAAGAAAAAAAAAATTACCATATTATGGTAATTTTTGCGTGATGTTGGAACATTCATTCGGACAAACAGACAAAAAATAAAAAATAAATATATTCGGCATTGGAATCGTTCTCAGGCATCTCAAAAATTATTCAAAAAATAAAAAATCGATGGTACAGTTTTGACTTCGCTTTAAAAATATTATATGTATATGTCCTTGCTGTTCTCCTCATCGCTGTCACTGTGGCGAAGATGTCAACAGCCTCGGACACAACGCGAACGGCCCGTCTTGCAGCCGAAGTACGGGTCGTTCAGCGCGGCACGCGAACATTAATGACATCATCCGACGAGCTCTTGTCGCCATCGGCGTCCCAGCTGTATTAAAACCAATGGCTTGGCACGCGACGATGGCAAGAGACCGGACGGTATGTCTTTATTTCCATGGAAGGTGGGTCGGCCTTTAGTGTGGGACGCAACGTGTGTCAATACTCTTGCGCCATCCCATCTTCCTGGCTCGGCATGCTGTGCTGGCGCTGCTGCTGCGGCTGTGGAAAACCTCAAGCGGCAAAAATATAATAACCTTATCGGAAATTATATTTTCGAGTCGTTTGGGGTTGAATCTCTCGGGCCTTGGGGTCCAAGTGCTCATGGTCTTTTTAAAGAAATTTTTAAACGGCTGGTTGACACTTCCCGTGACCCAAGGGTTGGCTCATACCTTGGCCAGAAGCTAAGCAGCGCCATACAACGTGGTAATGTCGCCAGTCTTCTGGGTACATAACCAGTCGACAGCGATGCGGATGAATTTTTCTACGCTATTTTTTAGTTTCTGTATAGTTTTAGCTAAGTTAGAATTTAATTTTTTTATTTTACCTTGCAATCATTGTAAAATATTTTGTTTTCATCTCAATAAAACTCGTAAATTTTTGTATCTCCTTCATCCCTCTCTCTTCACTTCTACGTAAAAGGAATTGACAAGTTGAACTTTAATACAATTGAAGATAATTCGTAGAAAAGTAAAGTTAGGGTCAGATAAATTCTTAGTAAAGTATAAGAATAGCTTCTTGGTGGACTGCTTCTTAGAGAGAAAAGGTCAACATAATTATGAAAAGTTGAACCCTTACCAAGTTGTTGTTCCGCGCATTTTTAATTAGGTACAGACTAATATTGCAACGTCTTAATGTAGATAATCTAGTGCTATAGACTCCGCAGGTTACCCTCTTCTACGGCTTTAGCACAAAGTGAGGGAAAAGTCAATTCAAATTATTCAAAATATAATTAATTTCGCATGTCTGTACTAATTAGATTAGTTCGTCGCAACCAATTTGATCTGTGTGGTTTCTTTGTTAGACTTCGTCGCTAAAAGTTTTAGCCACAACTTTGCCTAACGAAAATAAGTCCATTATTATTATTTTTTTTCTAGAATATTGTTATCTATGTTAAAATAGGTCTGTTTTATTTATTTATTTACTTGGACCACTTAAAGAACACACTCATTTCCGCCATTGCATTAGCCTTGTTTAAACACTGCAGACTCGCACTTTCTCCAAGTTAACTAAAGAAGTGACAATTTCTCCAACAAAGTGAACTGGTTGCCAAAAAACTTTCATGCGCAGCCTTCAGCCGGTATGCAGATGAGCAGCTTATCCGAGGGTATGGGCGACGACCTTGGCATCCTCGGATTTATCGTCGGAATTAATTCTTAATGAGTAACGCTTACATTTCTTGCTCTCTTGCCTAGGGTTGCCTGCTTTATAGTCGGTTTTATTTGGTATTTTTATCGTTGGGAATTGTTTTAATGCTTTGTAGAATAGCTTTATGGCCTTTGCTGAATAGATTGTACGATAAAAATTTCATTTTTGTTTTCATTGTGTTTGTGTGAGATGTACAAGGTTATTACGTGGCCATCAATTCATCCTCTGCAGCATAGTCACGATAGTATTGCCTTATACAGTTATAGCACCTTTTTAGAGAGGATTAAAACACCTTAATGAATCATTCTAAAAGAAATAATTTGAGAAAGTTAAGTCGACTTTATTAAACCAGAGACACCAACTTCAGAAAGCATAAACTTTTCCTCCGTTTTAGGGACTGAGAATTTGAGAAAACATAATTTTCAACATGACAAAGACTCTTCCGTAGCGTAAATAAATAACTCTACTTAAAGTTAGTGAAACCTGCGAAGTTAAAAAGTTGTAAAGTTTTCTGAACAAAGTACAAAAAAATCATCTGTTTTGTCAGCCCTACTTAGCCCCCGCACATCTTGGCCTTACAACAAAAGATAGCAAGTGGATAGGTACCCATACTTTTCGACCAGACTTTACATATTTAGGTATACCTATGTAGCTTACTATTTATCATTATGAATTTCAAGACAAATAATTTCTCTTTCACGCTTCTAACAAAATGTTGCCTGGTGTTTGGCAAAGAAACCGCTTTTTGCCCCCTGATTTAAGTTTCAAAAAAGGTGACTACAAGTAACCAAAATCTACGGGATTTGCCTGAAGCTGTATTAGAGCAACGCTAGACTCGATTCATTTCTTCATTCATAACGTAATTCGTAACCGAAACGGTACAATCTAGGTCGTTTGAATTGAACCTAGATTTCTACCCAAAGTGTTGTAGATGTGGAGGTAACGAAGCATAAATTACCAATCTAGCTGGACTTGACTGACAAAGTTTGTGAATCACAAGCAAGAAGTAAGTTTTGTTCGACTAGTTTGTTTGGTAAGTGTCCACTGTTCTACATACAGTACACACGGACAAGCAAGATTTATGTACACGCTGGGTGTACTATCAAGCGCTTTGAATATTGGTTGGTATCCTATGATATTTATTCATTATTACTTAATCTATTGGTAAGATTTTCTCAATCAAATTGGAATACATTCATTTACTTCTTATGCTCGCTTCCCTATAATAATTAGTGGAATTTTATTTAGATAACTTAGTCCAATAGTCTGCTTATAGAAAGGTTCGTTTACTACGCCCCACATGATACAATACCGAGTCTCTTAAAACATTACTACAAAATAAAAATTTCGCGTGACATATGCTTTACCCCGTGCTTATAAAATAGAGTGAAATAAGCAAAAACCGGGCAAGAGCGAGTCGGACTCGCGCACCGAGGGTTCTGTACCATCATGTTTTTAAATTTTCATCGGCGAGGCCAAGCGCCATCTCTTAACCGATAGTGGAACTAGTGGAACTTTTGTTGATGATTTCTGAAAAGTTGCTATTTAGAGACATCGTTTTATTTTTCCTGTAATCTTTACATAAACTTCTATCACATAAATTATTGCAGACTTTTCTCTATGCAAACTTCGGAGATAAGGGGGGAACGGTATTTTTTTTACATTTTTCATCTAAAGTCGAAAACTATCCGGCCTAAAAAAATAAAGAAAAAATGTTTGAGAATGTGCAAACTGCGCTCTTTCATATGATACCCCCACATGCCCTAGTAGCCCCACTTCGAATTTTTGAGACCCTTTCAGTCCCTGTTGCAACAAAAAAAAAACACTGGCACTCCGGTAGTGCCGACAGAAGTGAAAACTTGAACAATTACGAGTGTATTTTGTGAATCGTCTTATAAACAAAACACGCGTGTTAAGGTGTGTTCCTTATTTTATAGGGTTTTTTGCAAATCAGGTATGATGACCAAAGTGACTGGTTTATTCTTCTCGTGAAAGGAATTTATTCAGATTTACAAATAAGCACACAGTTATATATCCGTGGTTCAGCGCCATCTCGTCGTTGTTGGATGAACTACGTAGTTAGTACGCGAGGCCCTCGTAGTTCTTCCCGATGTGCATAGATGGCGCTGTCCTCAACAACGCGCGTCTTAAGTTTTACGTCTGACGTTAGTACGCGAGGCCCTCGTAGTTCTTCCCGATGTGCATAGATGGCGCTGTCCTCAACAACGCGCGTCTTACGTTTTACGTCTGACGTTTTACGTCTTACGAATTTTCGATCAGGGTCACGTGACCTGACGCGAATTTAGAAGTTTTTACCTATTCCAAAAAAAGTACACAGCGCCGCTAAAGAAGTTTTCACTTCAAAAAATTGTTTCTTATTTGCAAAATAGTTGGGCAAACGTCATATAAAACTATTCCAAATTTCAAGTTGATAGCATTAGTAGTTCTTGAGATGTCCATCTGTGACAGACAGACAGACTTGAGTCTCACTATAAGGGTTCCGTTTTACTATTTTGGTATGGAACCCTAAAAACGAAGTTTTCATTGTCAAAACTTCATCGTCACTTTTGATAAAATAAGAGTGCCAAGTAATGTACTAATTAAGTGCGCCCTATCGAATGGCATCAAACTACTTCCACTATTATTAATGCTATTCGATAGCGCGCACCTAATAATTACGATAATTGGCACTCTTATTTTTGTGAAAATGCGGGGATAATTGATATAACTTTGTGATGTTTTTTTTTCTTTTGGCTTCGCACTGTTTGTGCATTCAGCCAATGTCTTAATAATCGCTATATTATATACAAACAATTCAAATTGTAACTCTTTATTATTCGTTGTAATGTTGTCATTACAACGAATAATAAAGAGTTAAATATATTATCACCCATTAAAACCGCATGATATGATTGTTCATATCATGCGGTTTTAATGGGTGATAATATGTCAATATATTTTGTTTCATCAAAATATATTGACATATTATCACATCCTAAACAATTTTCCGCATAATTACATTTGCCAAATCATTACTTAGCAAATAAACTCTTCACAAAAAATTGTAACGCAAACCTAGTGTTTGGCAAGTCGCTTACCAACTAGTACTTTTACCAATTTTAATGTAGTCAAACCACGGATATCGACAAACCATTGATATATAAAGTCAAACATTTCAGTTGGTATAACATATTTTACGCAAAATAAAATAAGCCAAATATTTAGTATCGTCGGGGCCCCTATTTCTGTCTGCCTATGATTTCAATTGGCCCTGTTTAATATGATATGAGGTAAAGGTATTTGTATTCTCATTCGCTCGCTCTTGCATCCAATGTCGACGAAGGCTTCACGGGGCTCCTATTGTGCCGAACCTCTGGGTGCCCTTCGCTCGCTCTTGCATCCTACGTCGCCTATCGACCGACCGCAACCGTGCAATGTAATTAAAAAAGTAATAATAAGTAATTATGTAAATAAAACCATGTAATTCCCAAAAAAATATATTTTGTATATATTTTTTTTCATAACAAAACATTTGACTAAATGTTTATTGTCTAAAGATTGTTTGCTGTAATAAATCTTTTGATTAAATGCCAAATGTCTTAATGACATTATCCTTGGTAATATTCTGCCAAGTAAAAATTTGACCAAATGAAAATGTGCGTACTATAATAATAATCATTCCAAATATTGCATTGGTATAAAAAAGGTTGCTAAAATTTGTTTGGATAATGAAATTTTGTCAAAATCTTTTATCCAAAACGACAGGATCCCGGTTTTAATAAGTTTTTATATTTTATTTATATTTTTGATACATTCTTTTATATTTTGCAAATGTGAGGACTTTGTAGGCCTTGTAGACTTTAGCCATTTTTTATTTTATTAAGTACCTGGTACTTGTTAAGAGGCCTCCTCTGTCCTCCCATACCTATTCATACTGTAATTTGAAAACATTGTAAAAGCCAATTATTTTTAAAAGAGTAACCGTGGAGTTTCTTGCCGGCTCTTCACCATAGAAAACGACCAATTGGAACCGTGCACCTAGCTTATGACGTTTCATAAGTGCCCATGTAGGTTTGTGTGAAATTAAATATTTTGATTTTGATTTACCCTTTAGGTACGAAACCCTAAAAATTATCGTCATAGGTCTGAGAGAACACTGCCAGGTGGTTACGTTACTTTTAAAAATTGTAATATATATGTCGCAGGTTTTTCATAAAATTAGGTTTTTGATGAAAAACCTAGGTTTTTGATGAAAAACCGGAAGATGACAAAATTATTACTTTATGTTATCATAAGCCTGAGAAAATCCAGTTTTTTTTATCAAAAACCTAGACTGTATTAGTTTTATGATAAAAAAGGTCAGGTCGACGGAGCCCCGCTGCGCGGGGCTCCTATTTCTGTCTGCAGGGTTTAAAGGAACCTAACCAAACCGAACCTCGGGGTGCCCCTGACGTCGACCGATTTCCTTCTACATTTTTAGCCAAGGGCCTGCAGTTACACTTAAGTTTAGTCGGAAAAAGATAGAAGAAACTAACATTAACACCTCGTCGAAGATAAACCTAGGTTTAACCGGCTAATCTTAAGTTTATGCTCACACCTACCTTTAGCCGTAACATATATAACATTTATACCCCTACCCTCTACCCATGTTGGCAAAAAATAAATGATTTGATTTGACCAGCGCTTATATTTTATCATAAACCCAAACTAGTTCAGGTTTTTGATCAAAAATCTGGATTGGTAGAGGTTTATGATGAAATTGAGTTTGAAATGTGTCATCTTCCGGTTTTCCATCAAAAACCTAGGTTTTTCATCAAAAACCTAGGTTTTTCATCAAAAACCTAATTTTATGAAAAACCTGCGACATATACATATATCTCAAATGTGCCTAAACTGACTTTTGAATAAAAACAAAGCTTTACTATGCTACATTTTACTCTTGGGTCCCAATCCCAAAGACGCATGGCAGGTGGTTGTGTGACCATAATAGCTGGCAGGTAGTTAAAGGTTAATATCCCGTTCTGCATGTTCCGCGGCCGCACGTTACAGGAACTGATGGACGCTACTGAAGGCGCCAAATTCGTAGCCAAATTTTGAGCTCATCCAATTTAGATGGCCATGGACACGCTAGCAGATTATCAAAATTTTACAGGCACAGACGTACAAGTGGAATGTTATTTTCATTATTAACGAACAACAAAAAGTTAAGTAAGTAAGCTTTTAGTGAGAAAAATAAATGAAACAGGAGATCCAATTTGTCCAATTACTGTGAACGTTTAGTAGGAACAACAATGACGAAATTGATATCGTGAAAAATAAGTGAAATGTTATTTCTTTTTTATTTTGTGTTCCTGGTGTTTACATGTTTTGAGAAATTGGTAAATCTTTTGTTCCGCATTTATTCCAAGGCTTCGTTGCTGTAAGAAGGCCTACATTTTTTCATTTAAAAGTGCCTATAGTAAAATGTTTTATAGATGGAATACTTAGGTAATAAGAGAAAGTGTCGAGTTGGCAACCATTTTTATTACAATAACGGAACAAAATGTTTCCGTTCAAGGCTAGAATAGAAATGTTATCCAGAATAGAAATCCTAACACCGAGTCAGGGACATAGCAGAGCTACAATAGCTTTAGAGTCGTAGCCTCTAACAAACGGGTTGAAGTTAAGTCTGGCTCGCTGTATAGTTAAGTAAATGATAAATGAACGCGGTGTGAGTGTGGCGACGCGCGACGCTGAGCTCAGCGCGTGATGTGGACCGCGACTATCGTGCGACTGTTGCTGTCGAGCTGTCGCTACAGACTGGTTGTAGTTGCTAGTCTAGTTTGTCGAATGGTATTTGATCAAGTTACTGTACATCAAATCAAAGGTTTGTTGATTCAATGGATGTGTCGCAGTCGATTTATGCCGGTCTGATCCTATGAACCACCCCTCCACACCCTGGATCCCCTGCTAGTTGTTCTTCTGTTTTAATCTATGTCTTATCCACTTTATCTAGGTTACTCTTTTTGACAGGTAAGTACGGTCAAGAGAAAATAAACGTTTCATTCGCAGCCAACTAGCTTACTGCTTTGTTTATTGCTGTTTTTATAAAAAGCATGATTAAAAAAAAAAAATTACAAAATCTATCATAAACCAATGCCGCTTTAAATGAGCATAAACAATAACTGACCAGATATTTTTTTTCGTCTTTTTGTCACATGTCACCCTATTGTATTAAATTGCTTAGGTAAGCATCAGTCAGACAGTTCATTAAATGTAGTATCAAATGCATCGGCTGAATATTAATCAGGCCGCTAGTTGAACGGCGCCGTTTAGAAAAAAGGCTTGGCTGTTAACTGAAAGGCTAATTAAAAGCTAGTTGGCTGCTATAGATATATACTTACCTTGCAGACGGTCATTTTGGAAATGATTTTAATATTCTGATAAGATCATTGACAAACAGCAAGCAATAACAATACAGCCATTTAAAATCCACAAAATCCATAAACTAAAACGAAATTAAACATAGGCACAACATTAAATTATAAAAGCAGCACAGAATCTGATTAATGTCTCTTAAAAGGTTCAAATTAACTACAAAACAATCAAAATTATTATATGAGATTAACGCGAGTGGTCCTTAAAACTAATTTATTTGAAGTAAGGGCTAGTGGGCCAATTTTATTGTTCACTAAATTATAAATTGGTAGTGTAGGTAGTGGAAACAGGGCGTTTGTTTTACCGTTTAATTAATGGTTAAACGAACTTACCTTAAGTGATGTTCGACCATAATTATACGAGACGTTACATCCGAAGAGATTTAATTACTTCGTAGTTTCACTTCTTAATGTATAGGCGTCGCACATAATTTTTAGAGCTGTAGAAATAAAAATCAAAATTATTAAATTCTAATTGGTTGTGAAACGATATCCTTCGCCCGTCGACTACAGCGCCCTCTCCGGTGAACTTCATTCTTTTTAGAGACATTCATCTCGTTTGATGATTTTTTTTTTTTTTTTTTTTACATAAGGGCTTTAGTTTATGGGTCCGGGTGGGACTTTAAATCTCTTCGGATGTAACGTCTCGTATAATTATGGTCGAACATCACTTAAGGTAAGTTCGTTTAACCATTAATTATACTTACGACGTTACATCCTCAAGATTTAATTACTTCGTAGATGTTCAGCGCTTTCATTCAAACGAGATTGATAAGGATAAAATAAAAACGATTAAGTACGTTAACTAAACAAGTAGAAATATGTTTATTAAGTAAACAATAAACTAAAAAACACAGAAATTTTGACAAACAAACAAAAATTGCATCCTCTGCATAGTAACAAATGTACCTTCTTATAATCTTATCTAATCAATTTTTACCTTAATTTAAATATTGTAAATTGCCTCTGCAAATGCATTGTCCTCATTAACTGTAATCGGACGATTATAGAATTTGGCAAATGTTAATGAATTGCCAGACCAACCTGCGGTTCGTTTAATTATGTCCACTGGAACCCCTTTACGACTAGCCGCCGAGGTGGACGCGTGGCGGGTGCTATGTGCTGTAAAAACCCCAGTATCAATACCACTTTCAGTCAACACGTTTCTAATCCATCTACTTATAGTGGCAGCACTAGCATTATGGATTGGTTTCTTGGCAGTAAGAATGAGTCTATCTGTTAGCGGTTGGCTTCTATAAATCTTAGTCGCCTCAATATACGAGGACAACGTCTTTGCAGGACAGATTTCTTCTCTACTAGGGAAAAAAGGTAGAATTAAATTAGGCGCCAATCTGTTTGGGGCCGAGGTTTTGATTAAATCATTTATGTTTATGTCTATCCTCGTGCTGCTTACTTTAATACTAGACAAGCGTATCAGTGATAGAGTCTGCACACGTTGTGCTGTCGACAACGCGAGTAGAGCAACTAATTTTTTGGATAAAGAGGCCAGAGGTTGACTCTCGTTCGGGTAATGATTTGAAAGATAATCTAATACAAGATTAGGATCCCATGTAGATTTATATCTTGGGAAGGAAGGTTTAGTCCTATAGACTCCTTTCATAAACCTTATAATTCTATCATCTTGACTTATACACTTACCTAGTATTAATGCAAGTGCAGAACGACAGGTATTGAGGCTTGAATAATTTGAGCCTAAGTGATATTCATTGACCAAAAATTCTAGGATGTTAGGAACACTGTTATTAAAAACATTAATCTTCTTTTCAATACAAAAATGCCACCATTTTTTTAAAACTACATTATATTGTTTAAGTGAGCTGTCGGCTAACGATGATATTATTATTCGAATAGCACTCTCTGGCAACGATTGTTTTAAGTAAGATTGCTCGATAATACTGACGACACCAGGGTAAGTCCTTTCCAAAGTGGGTGTGGAGTCCTGAAAGGTGATAACAGCAATGAGGGACTCGGTTCAAAATAAATAACTTCATTTTGGGTTAGAGATAAAAAGAGTGGGTACCATGGCTGGCTAGGCCAATAAGGTACTACCATTATCCCAGTGGCTTTATCTGTCACTATTTTTCTTAGGCATTTAAGAATCAGTGAAAACGGGGGAAATGCGTAAAAATAACAAGGTGACCAGTCTATTGTGAATGCATCTATATTATATGCTGAAGGGTCTCGTTTCCACGATATGTATTTCTTACATTTCGCGTTCAGTCGCGTGGCAAACAGATCAATTTGAGGTGTTCCGAAAGTAGTTGTGATTTTATCAAAAGCAAATGAAGCTAAGTCCCATTCAATGTCAATATTAAAACGTCTCGATTCCTGGTCGGCTTCTGTGTTATCTTTAGACTTAATGTAGGAGGCAAACACAAAGAGTTTCCTTTGCTCACACCATTGCCAGATTTCTCTGGCTACGTCATTAAGGTGAGTATATTGAATTCCTCCATACTTATTTATGTAAGCGATAGCTGTAGTGTTGTCAATCCTAAGTAGAATTTCTTTATCATAAAGGTCTTTAGCAAAGCATTGTAAGCCTATAAGGGCTGCTTTTAACTCTAAAAGATTTATTTGTTCTTTGGATTCTGTGACACTCCACAAACCATGAGCACGTACTCCGTTGCAATAAATACCCCAACCCGTGAGAGATGAATCTGAGAAGATTTCAAGAGCATACCTACCACAGCGTATTGGATTTTTTAATGTTAAAATATTATTTTGCCACCAGGAAAACTCTGACTTCAGGTTGGGTGAAAGGATCATGACACAATCATAGTTGTCCTCAGAATTACTTAGAGCTAGAAATTTTTCACGCTCGAAGCGTTTTGTATATAACCAACCATAACAAATTGCTGGGCAAGCTGAGCAGAGTAATCCAAGATACTTTGCAAAGTCTCTTATTGTTATTGAATTTTTCCTAGCAATTCTTTTTGTTTGGTCTAATATATTTTGACGTTTTCTATCTGGCAACATTAGACACATTTCATATGAATTTATTTCAAATCCTAAAAACTTTTGAATTTGTTTTGGTAGCAAGCTACTTTTTTCTTTATTTATGATGAATCCTAATCTCTCAAGAAAGTGCATCGCTATTGCTGTACTTTTAAGGCAACTATTAAAAGTGTTATTTATGCACAACAAATCATCTAAATATATAACTAGTAGCAGCCCTTGGTTCCTAAGATAAGTTACTACTGGCTTCATTAATTTTGTGAAAATAAAAGGTGCTATAGATAAGCCAAAAGGGAGACATTGAAATTCAAAAGTAGAACCTTGAAATCTAAATCTCAGATATTTTTTACTAGAATTGTGAATGGGCACTAAAAAATATGCATCCTGTAGATCCATGGTTGTCATGAAACAATCCTTACTAATTAACTTAGTGGCAGTACGAATGTCTTCCATCTTAAAATGTTCCGGACTAATAAATTTATTAAGTGATTTCAGATTTAAAATGAACCTAAATGACCCGTCTCTTTTGGGAATCAAAAAAATATTAGATATAAACTGATCAGACACATCATTGCATTTTTTAATAGTTCCTGAACTCAGTAGTTTTGAAATGGACCGCTTTAGATGTTTAAGTTCTGTTTTACTGAACCTAGGGTTAGATGGCTCAAATTTTTGAAAAGGAACCCTAACAAAAGGAATTTTTAAACCTTTAACATAGTTTAATACTATTGGATCTTTAGTTATAGCTTTCCAGTTGTTAACAAAGTGGCACAATCTACCAGCATGAACTTTTACCTCTACTGGTTCCTGCGAGCTCTGTAATCCGTCTTCCGGACAGGGGGGACTCGATTCGCAGCTGGCTGCCTCCGACCTTGCTGCGTTGTTTGTCCTTGACTGAAGGACGTGTACCTCTGCTTCGGCCCACCCGGTTTGGTAGCCTTGATTGGTTGGTATCTGGGTGGGCCTCTCCAGTTTCCCTGTGGTCTGGATGTTGATGGAATGCTGCGCTTAATTTGAAGACCTGATTTTTCAGCTGTTTTTGTGGCTTTAATCTTTTCTCCAAGGCTAGCTCCAAAAAGAAATGAATCCCTTTTTACATCTGTAATAGCAGTTGAAAACTTTTTGTCCAATGAAGACGTTATTAATTTTCTTCTATGTTGTGTGTTCTCATAGTGCAGGTCAAGAAAAATCTGGCTGACATCTGAAAGTCTTTTTAGGATTTCCACCTTTGTGTGGTCTTCTTTTATCAGAGATGAGGCTAAATTGGTAAGGCCGGCAATGCCCAACCCAAGTTGGTTTTGAGCTCTTTCGAGGAATTTGTCCCGATGTTTAATATTATCACTTATTACAGCAGATATTTCTAAGTTTATCTTTGGAGCTTTCACTAGAGTAAAGTTCTCAGGTGTTAAGGTCTTTTTTAAGGTAGCTTCCTTCACCTCTTTAGTCAGCCCTTCTATCAGGACCCTACCCCAACGTTTAGAGATTTCCTCATTGATAGGAGGTCCTAAAACCTCGTCTTTGCCTATTGGATCACCAAGTGCCTCCAATATTTCAGGTGGTAAGACCTCGGGAACTGGAGCCTCATTTGTGCTAGGACCAGGATCCTGAGGGAGCAGGTTATCTGCGTCGGCACGTGGTGGACTAGCACCAGATATGATGGGAATATTATTTTCTGACCCGTCTGAATGCGCAGAAAATCGCTGTGAGTCTGGTGTTGTTGACCTTGAGTAGTGGTGGTCATAGTCTGTAAGTTAAAAGAAAAGAACCACTGTTGGAGTGAACATAGGTAATCTTGTCTTTTAGCCTTTGTACGTACTCACGTTACGCCTCTAGACTGTTTAATTGACAAGCTGGTGTACAGTACTTATCTTTACATTTTTAAGTCGTTGTACGTATTCACGATACGCCTCTAGACTAGTTAGTTATCAGCCGTGCTCACGTCACGGAGTATAACTACCTACCCCCAACTCAACTTGGTAAGTATGAATCATGAGAACATTGTGTCAATGTCAAAGACCTTTCAGACTCACTAGCAATATTCGACAACAGCTGGAACCTACTTAATATCAGATGTAACGAACATACGAACCTAATCCTTGCTAGGTACATACAAACATAAACAACAATAACATTTTTAACAAAATTAAAAAAGGTAGCCGGCCGGCCGGTAAATAGCCGGCGATGTGCCGGCCGCCATGTTTTTAAAATGCAAAACGACATGTCGAAAGAAAAGTGTTTGTAAGACAAATTCATTGTTATACTTAAGCCAATCAATAGCAAATCAGTAAATTGATCGATATTTGGCTAGTACTGTTTAAATTATGCACAGATACGTAGATAGTACTAGAGTAGGTACGAACCTTCCTCCTCTGTTGACGATTCGCGTTCACGTAGCTTTCGCTCCAAACGCTTTATTTTTCGTCGAATCCTTGAAGCACTGCGTTCCCTTCGTCTTTTTCCCATTTTCACACACTTTCACACTACTTTTTACAAACTTATAGTTAGTTTTTCGAAACGCACGAAGTCGCGACGCCCGCACATAAAAAAGGAATGAAGTTCACCGGAGAGGGCGCTGTAGTCGACGGGCGAAGGATATCGTTTCACAACCAATTAGAATTTAATAATTTTGATTTTTATTTCTACAGCTCTAAAAATTATGTGCGACGCCTATACATTAAGAAGTGAAACTACGAAGTAATTAAATCTTGAGGATGTAACGTCGTAAGTATAATAAGGGCTTTAGAGAGAACCCTTCTTATAATATTCCATTAGGTTTTTACTTACTCGAAAATTCTAGGTTGCAGCCTGGAGGCTAGATGTGTGCTCGGTTAAATATTTGCATGGGGCTTATAATACATGGGACATAACGGGATATTAGGGTGGGGTGTTCGCTTTGTCGATGACATCGTCATAATGGCAGACACGCTGGAACAGTTAGACCAGATGCTGCACAACTTGAATGGAGCCTCTCAGCGGGTTGGACTCGGCATGAATTTGAACAAAAGGAAAGTCATGTAAAATTCACACGTTTTGCCGAGTCCAATCCACATCGAAGGGCGCATCTCGAAATAGTGAAGAAGTTTGTGCAAGTCATACACCACCCACCAGCTGGATGGACCGACGACCTTAAGAAAGTGGCTGGGACAGACAGGATGCGGCAGGCGGAGGACAGGGTGTTGTGGTGCAGCCTGGGAGTCCAGCAGTGGACAGCGACAGGCGGAGTGTACCGTGAGCTTACCCTATAGTGCATCTTCTTCGCTTGTAGGTATCTCTTCAACTATGTGAATAGGTCATGCCATTGAGTAACTGACTAGTAACTGACTATCTACCCAGTAGGTAGTGTAGATATACATGCATCAACGTCATGAAATAAAACTCATTTGTCCAAGTCGTAGTTTGTGATAAAAGCAACTGTTACGCAACCGCAGTCGCTGTTACCTCATACGAGCACAAAACAACGCGAGTGTCGACGATAATTGGCCACTTCATGAATACCAAACTACTTTGTAGTCGCGGCTGAGCCCGTTATGATGCTGTTGTTACTAAATTATAGCCGCGTCTCTAACGAGTTACAGTTCTCATTAATTCTCATCAAGCTATGGATAGATTTTTGAGTGTTCATTTTCAAGAGTGATTTCCCAAAGGGGAGGGTGGGGTGACGGGGGTAGGGTAGGGCTACAAGCTTCATTGAGTACAGGTATTCTAAACTAGGTGTTTAAATTGCTTATCCAGCCCTGTCCCCAGACTGATATCTGGGGGCAGGGCTGGTTAAGCAATTTACCCTATTGTCATAATTTGGATATCGAAACTTTCCGTGATAAAAGGAAATTATTCATTTGGAAATGAATTATTATTTATCCACGATTAATATTTTCGTATCCAATAAAAAGTGTTATCCACACGATCCTGCAGACAAACACCCTGTATAGTTCCACCTGTTTGTCAACACCATTTGTACCGGATCGCCGCAGATAATGTAATAAGCCAGATCACGTAGCTTAATTAAATTTATTTCAAATGTAATCAAGTGTAAAATTATTCGATTCAAAATCGTTATATTTCGCTCGCTTTCCATTCGGATGACTTCCTCATACCCTGTATATTGACAGGTAACACCTATTTCATTTTAAGGCACATAACGTGCTTTTGTTTTAGCTTTTTATAGGATTTTAAGAGAGTGAGTGCCCTGTTAAAATTAACGAGTTGTTTGCGTTTAAAGTGCAAGGAAAAGGTGATTTGGAATTTTATGTAGAGGACAGAAATGGTTGGCATACTAAATGGTTATTATTATTATTTCATTCGTCAAAATAATATGTCATCTTTGTTTTCTTTTCACGAAACATATAACGTGAACACGTTTTTATTTGGGGACTCCAAATAAAAACGTGTTCAGCTGTTCACGTCTTAAATTGTACCAGAACGTGTGCAAACAACAACTGAAAACTGAACGTGTGCAACTTTTCACTGATCTTCGTTGAACAGTTTTTGATAAAATTGCTTCAGCGTTTGTGTATCAAGTCAAGTGTCAAGTGTTTTGTTGGAAAATGTTGGCTTTCCGTGTTCTTTTCTCCGATTTCTTTCTCTTTTCCCAGACCTGTAAAAGGACTACCTACTACAGTGCTTTCCACTAGCATAACCTGTTTAAAATCCAATATACCAATACATTTTCAAAACCTTCAATTTCCCAGCACGTTGCCACTGAGTTTAATACAAAACCAGTTCCCACTGCGTTACGTAACACAACAGTACACAGATCGGTACTGTTTAATATTTGAGTGGCGCGAATGACTTCGCATAAACCGGCACATAACATCCTCCCTACCTCTGGAACCCTCCGTACTCCGGACCGTAAACGTTTCGACTACGAACCGTTAGTGCCCGTGCTACGAGCGGTAACTGGGCAAGTTATGAAGCCCAAGTTATCCCGAAGTTACAGTTCATGCGGAAACGATCATATTTTATTAGTTCCGGCTTTTGAAAGTATTATGTAAGGTTCAGTTGTATGAATTAATAGATTAAAGGAGAGTTGGGTATGGATGGTCAACTTTTGTAGATGGCTGTTGTAGATAATACTAGCCAGCTAGTGACCATGTTGTGGCTGTTGTAGATAATACTAGCCAGCTAGTGACCATGTTGTGGCTGTTGTAGATAATACTAGCCAGCTAGTGACCATGTTGTGGCTGTTGTAGATAATACTAGCCAGCTAGTGACCATGTTGTGGCTGTTGTAGATAATACTAGCCAGCTAGTGACCATGTTGTGGCTGTTGTAGATAATACTAGCCAGCTAGTGACCATGTTGTGGCTGTTGTAGATAATACTAGCCAGCTAGTGACCATGTTGTGGCTGTTGTAGATAATACTAGCCAGCTAGTGACGATGTTGTGGCTGTTGTAGATAATACTAGCCAGCTAGTGACCATGTTGTGGCTGTTGTAGATAATACTAGCCAGCTAGTGACCATGTTGTGGCTGTTGTAGATAATACTAGCCAGCTAGTGACCATGTTGTGGCTGTTGTAGATAATACTAGCCAGCTAGTGACCATGTTGTGGCTGTTGTAGATAATACTAGCCACCTAGTGACCATGTTGCGGCTGTTGTAGATAATACTAGCCAGCTAGTGACCATGTTGTGGCTGTTGTAGATAATACTAGCCAGCTAGTGACCATGTTGTGGCTGTTGTAGATAATACTAGCCAGCTAGTGACCATGTTGTGGCTGTTGTAGATAATACTAGCCAGCTAGTGACCATGTTGTGGCTGTTGTAAATAATACTAGCCAGCTAGTGACGATGTTGTGGCTGTTGTAGATAATACTAGCCAGCTAGTGACCATGTTGTGGCTGTTGTAGATAATACTAGCCAGCTAGTGACCATGTTGTGGCTGTTGTAGATAATACTAGCCAGCTAGTGACCATGTTGTGGCTGTTGTAGATAATACTAGCCAGCTAGTGACCATGTTGTGGCTGTTGTAGATAATACTAGCCAGCTAGTGACCATGTTGTGGCTGTTTTAAATAATACTAGCCAGCTAGTGACGATGTTGTGGCTGTTGTAGATAATACTAGCCAGCTAGTGACCATGTTGTGGTCGGTCTCTCGGTTCATCTTAGCTTAATCAGCCTATATTGTTCCCACTGCTGGGACACAGGCCTCTGCTCTTCGAGAGGGAGTTAGCTATAATCTAGCATGCGGGCCCAGTGCGGGTTGGTAGATGCCACATGTCTTCGAATTATTGGTTTCCTCACGATGTTTTCCTTCATCGTTTTGAGAGCAGTGGTGATGAAATTATTTACACAAAGTAAAACGCTTGCTTAGGTTCGAAACCACGACCGGTTCAACTTAATGCCGCTAAATAGGTAGGTACCAGTACACGGAGCGACATCCGCGACAATATAATACCTATGCCCAGACTGATTGTCTTGCTAGAGGGTTTAAAGTGTCTTGCTTTTAATGTGTAAAGGATCGTTACCCATCCCCAGACAGGACATGGTAGGAACAGTTTAACTTTTCATGTCAAATTCGTTTAGCAGTCAAGTACCAAGCCTTAAGCTCGACCTGCACCTCATTTCTTTTCGTATTACTACAATATATGAATGAAGACAAAACAGTTTATTAAACTTGGTTCTTATATTTTTCTCTTCCAATTTGTAAAAATACCACCGCAGACTAGACGAAGCTTCCTTAATGTATTCATTAATCACCATAAAACTTCAACTTGAAACTGTTCTACGAACTGAATTATAAAAATGTAAAAACGGAATAATCGCAACTCTTTGATGGCCTTGTGAACATCTAATATTTTAAACTTTCGAGCTTTTTATGGAGTTTAAAATTTCCTTTTTTAAAGCTTAGCTTTTTTAAAAGTTTCTTACAATGAGAATTAAAAATAAGGCGGTAAGTATTACATCTTTACGTAATTCTCAGAACAACCTAGATTCCAAACTCACTGAATCTGCGTACAAACCCCTTTTGAATTTCTCTTCACCCCGTTACCAAAACACAGTGTAGAATAACTAATTCAACATGAACTTAAAACTTTTGTAGTTATGCAAAATTACCCACCTTGGAAGTTACAGCCAAAGTTGTAACTACGCACTTACAAGCACTTGATGACGTCACAACGCCGCCATGACACATGACGCCTCCTGTCACTTTAGTTGTGGCGCCAAATTGTTGGAATTTGTGATTTGTTGTTGGTATACCTACTTGTTAGGTGTAATTCGAAATTCCAGCGTTTGATTATGTCATGCTTGGTATGAATCTACCATGTATTACAGGAATTATTTAAATTCCAACTTCTAGTCCGTACATTTTAACAAAACAGCACCGTTTATGTTTATAAGCTGTCCTGATAACAAAAGTCTGTATACATTTACATTACATTATGTAATTCTAAAGAAGAGAGCAGTGGTGGCACAGTGGTAATGGCCCCGACTTACGAGTTACAGGTTGTGGGTTCGAATCCAGGCAGGCGCTTTACTTTGTGTAATTTATTGCATCGCCTTTGCTCTCAAAAACGGTGAAGAAAAACATCGTGAGGAAACGGGCACTGGCATGTCTTAGGACCATTCGAAGACAAGTGACATCTACCAACTCGCACTGGGCCCGCGTGGTGGATTGCGGCCCACTCCCTCTCACAGAGAGCAGGCCTGTGTCCCAGCCGTGGGAACGTAATAGGCTGATTGTGCTCTGCTTATCTTATAAAAATCTTCCGTAGCAGTCACAGTTACTTGAACCGCCGCGCCGCAAGGCGTCGTTGCCATAGCAACCGATGCTACCCACCTCCGGGATTTCCTTGTTTACGGGAACTTTAATTAATTTGGATTAACTTTTCTTTTATACTTTGGAGGGATGAATATTAATAAATCCAGATTGCCTTCCAAATTCTATCAACATTTAATTTAGATGCTAATTTTGTGTATTTTTTAATAATATTATTTTGGTTCCCGAATCCCGTGGTATAATCAGAAAGTATTTAAGGCGGGTGTTTGACTAACAATTTATTTTTCTTTACAGTTTGCGTATTATGTTTGTGTCCGTTAACGATATTACCATAACATTATGAAGCGCGTCAATCAACTCAGTATTTACATAACTACGTTACATTGTTTTAGTATGATCATTGAATATAAGTTGTTTTACTTTATTTTATAGTCACCCAATAAAAAAGGTATCTCTACAATGCCCTGAAAACATAATAAGTTTGGATGTAAGAAGAACCTTTACGACTGGAGCGGCAGACAATCTCTTGGCTGATGTTTTTCCTGCAGATCAGGCCAGCTCCTAATTGGATCACGTAAGTCGGGAACACTAAATTATTGCGTTTATCTACGTGTTTGTGGAGAAAGGTGGAGGTAGGCTTTTATATTGAGGCAATGTTATGTAGGTATGTATGTTCATACAGCATTGTAGTGTATAGAACGTAGTACTATAGAGACTGTAGCCTATTTGGTGCTTACAGCAACATCCGTGACTCAGTTAAAAGTTATTGGCATGAAATACGAGACAAACATGAAGTTAAGTTAGCCTTTGATTAGACGTCAGATTGGGCTGACAAGCAGAATGAATAGGATGTATTACGTAGAATGATTTCTAGGAATAATTATTGAATATACGTTATAAACCGTGGTTTAATTGATTCCTCCCGGTACCCTGAAGAGCTCATCAGCTCTTCACAGTACCTTTTGTAAGTAGCAACTAAGTACAATAAATTCTATTATATTGTAGTTTTTGACGTTCAAAAGTGCTTTTTATTATGTATCTAAATCTAAACTACTATTACGAGTATGAAGAGAAAATATTTGATTTTTGTATGTCTGTTAGTCACACTTTCACGCTAAAACAGCTGCTAATTTGGATGAAATTTGGCACATGGGGTAGACCATGACTTGGGTTAGGGCGCGTAGGATACTTTTCATTTCGATATTTATGCGGATAAACCGTGGGGCGCAGCTAGTTTGAAATAAATTAAGTATTTGGTTTTGAGTAAAATATAAATGAAATCAAGTAGTCAGGTAGTAGGAAATCTTAAATAATTTGTGAGCGTGTTTTTGTTGCTGAACCTCATTAAAATATAGACGTCTTAATTAAAAGTTCTTGACTACACGAAGATATTTGTCTAAATTTTCAATGTTGAAAACCTCCCAAGTTTTTAGACAATGTTTTTACAGTTACATTATTAAGTTTTAGAACTTATATTCTGTCAAGGTTTCTATTCTAGCGAACGAAGCCAAGCACTAATAAAATATGCTCTGCTCGATATTATATTTGCGACTATTTATTACTTTAATTTATGTTCAAAGTTTACTTCAACCTTCAAAATTCCATTCATTATATTCCGAATTGATGACCTTTTTACAATTATTTTCTACTTATCGATAACGAGGGAATGATTCGATTTCCACACTGGGAGTAACGTTCAAAGCCGCGCTTAGTTTAATTACTTTCCGATTAAAATCGATGATTGATTACGATTTCGTCTCGATACCAAATTATACTCGATGTTAAACCTTTGTAGGGTTGTCAGTGAGGTGGGTGGCTAATGGCTGTGTCTGTAGTGTCGTGTCTGTGGTTTCATTTGGATGCTGTGATCTGTTATCGTCTGCCACAAAGGCAGCTTGAGGTTAGTCTGGATGAGTAGGTACATAGGTAGGAATTTTAGTTGTTGCTCTTCGAGCGGTTTGATGAATGTTTATGGTTGACAACAGTGGAGGTTTAAAATTTATTAAAGACTTCGCAACTGGCTAGCCTCTTGGACTGTTTCGTATGATAGTATATGTTTTCGTATGATATGACCTACATGATATCAAATAATTTAGATTGGTACCTACTCACTTTATGACACTTTTGTGAAGTCTAAGTTTTGTATACTTAGTTTATGTCGTTAAAACCGCTTGACATCCCTTCACAATCTCTTCGACTGTTTCGTATTATAGTATATGTTTTCGTATGATATGACCTACTTGATATCAAATAATTTAGATTGGTACCTACTCACTTTATGACACTTTTGTGAAGTCTAAGTTTTGTATACTTAGTTTATGTCGTTAAAACCGCTTGACATCCCTTCACAATCTCTTCAAAATTAATATTCCGACCATCTAAAAATAACAATTGTCAAGGTATTCCGCTGAACATCCACCGTTTAACATCCAATTAGTGGATAGAGAGAAGGCTGACATTTTTGTCTGATAACAATCACGGTTTGAACTTTGACATTTTTTATTGTTACCGCCAAAATGGGTAAAAGAACAGAGTTCTACTTTTGTATGTGGTCTTAGTTTAAAGGCTTCTTATTGTGCCTTCTTTACAAATACAGATCCCTTTGGGTTTGGTCATTGACCTCAATTAACAATATACCTAATTGTGTTGTTAAAATAATTGACACCTATCTTATCTATTTGCTTGTATAGTAACCATTATATGTCTCAATTTGGTGAGATTTATAGTGGTTTGTGCTTCATTAGATTATAATTTGATATGTTACAATTTCAAGATCGAAACCAGTGCTAAAGTATCGTTTCTTCAATGGTACTTACACATGCTGAATGTACTCAATACGCGATCTATGGCTGCCGGCAATTCAATGTACCCAGAGTCACCAATTACCTTGGTGACAGAACTCTAAAAAAACGAATACCATATCTATTGAATAGTTTGCCGGCAGACATAAAGAATGAAACCAATAAAAACAGATTCAAAAATAAATTAAAAACACATTATTTAAAAAATGTTTTAAAGTGCTATACCTAAG
Organism: Luperina testacea; assembly: GCA_927399505.1. NCBI lineage: Eukaryota > Metazoa > Arthropoda > Insecta > Lepidoptera > Noctuidae > Luperina > Luperina testacea. Next base: position 23,801,484 of record OV656756.1, read on the forward strand.
TCTTAAGTATGAATTTTTAAGTGTGTGTAAAGACTCGTTAGACCCCACAGTCAAACCATTACTACGGTTTTGTGGGGCTTGGTTTATAAGTTTTTTGTATGATTTGAACTTACAATAAAATAAAAAAAATCTGTTCTGCAGTAGGTAATCGTTCCCCTGTGCATAAATAAAAAAAAACAATTTAAAACTAACATTAAATCCAAAACTGTAGTTTTACTTAATTATATGTACGTAAGTTGGAACGTGCAATTTATTCTGCGTAGAGAGTAAGTTTCTTAGTGGCGCCCACATGGGACCGGTTGGCATATATTGTGGATGTTGTGCAGTCGAGCCGTAGTGCCGTCGCGCCAACTTGCAGGAATCACTTATGGGACATATGAATTTATGAAGGTTTACTCCAAAAGGTAAATCTATTTAGTTATCTCTTTTCCTTTTACATTTGTTATGTGAAAAGGAAAAGAGATAACATACGGAATTAGAAACTGATACAAAACTGAGGTAGGTATTTAATTTATTTTTATAAAACCTTGCTACATGCTAGTTTTAATGGTATCATGGCTTACAGACACGCCTTGACCCTAAATAATGATCCACTTTGCCAATTGACTTTTTTTTTGTGGATGGGAAATCATTAAATGACCCCTCCCGCTCTGGGTGGAGCGGAAGGGAGTGTCAGACTCTTACTGACTAAAACCCACCCGTGTTCCTTCCTTAGCCCTTTATGTTCCGAGCCAGCGGTAACCCTTTCGGACAATCCCGCTGACCCATCAAGAAACGATATACTATAATGGTACACTAACTTTTTCTTCTTACTCACAGCGTTTTAAGAAAAAATATTTGCACGTCTACTACAAGACTTATAGAACCTACCGTTCTTCATAAGTTCCTGTTCCTGTCTGTAAAAACTCACCGTGAAAACTTAGGTGAAGTGAGTTTGTTTTTGCTAGGAATTGACACTATTGACAGCTCACTTCACCTAAGTTTTCACGGTGAGTTTTTACAGAATCGACCAGCTGAAGGTCAATATTCTCGTATTTTAAATCGTTCAAAATCTAGTCGCAGTGTCATCTCGGTGACACAAATGTCACGGTGAGATTTTTACAGAATAGCACCGCAGGTCATTGATCATCAAAATCCTGGGACGTGAGTGACGAACCCATTGTCAACAGCGCTGATTTTTAGCAACTTCCACTGGAATAAAGTAATGACGTTTACTTGACCTGTGCGTCCGTAAAAGAACCAGTCGTCTACAGGTAAACCTTTAAATCAGAAGCGATCTGCAATTAAATGGAATTTGGTAAACTCAAAACCTATTTTGGTCCAATGGAAATATGAATTATAAGTAGGTACTATGTCACCTTTTTAAATCTAATTTAATTAAAAAAATTTACAACGACCTACTTGTTAAAATAGACAAACATTTTATTTGGACATGACTATGATGGAGTCTGGGGGTCGATGGGATCGAAATGATAATCTAGTATAGCGGCCGCGAAAATTTCCTAATTTTTCATCATGAATGTCGTTTTTTTGATTTTCGAAGGTGCTAATGCTGCAACCGCCATCTTGGATTTTCATTTTGACCTCACTATCGGCACCCTCGACTACCATGAAAGCTGATATATTCTCAAAGTGGGAGGTGGGCTATGGCAACTTTCATCAGAGACTTTTGGAACAGACAACGTTCACGTGTAGTTTTTTTTAAGGAGCTTACATGACTTAAAGCGCGGTCACTGTCGGACTGCATAGAAAAGTAAGAGAAGCGCGATTACACAACGCTAATTTATTGCAAAATATGAAGCAATTACTTATTGAATTATAAAAATTCTATTGTTTGGACTAAAAAATTAAAACACTAGTGTTTTAGTATGTTGCTTGTAGAATAATCTGACAAAAAATCAGAATTATTGTATGGTTTTATTGTAATAAGATAGTTTTTAGAGATATCTTCATGATTTTTTTCTATCGTATTAAATTAGTTATATTGTGTTATATTGTTGTTGTGTATTGTGTTGTTTGTGTTGTTGTGGTTTAAATAAATAAATAAATAATAATAAATAAATATTATAATATTTTCAACAAAGTATCTACCTAGCATATATCCTGAAGAATATCATATATTTTTATGATTTTGTTTATTGTAGTCGATCATATACTTTTATCGTTCTAAAACTTGCGTAAGCCCCTTAAGAATGGTTTCTCCTTTTTATAGAAAAGGCCATTTTACTATTAATTATTGTAGACTATTAGGCTGTTAGGCTGCTATATTATTATAATGTTGATAACGCTTTACTTAAGGCCTTGTTTAACTCAAGCACCTCATCGTTTAGAAGATAATAGAATAGTAAGTTAAACTCGTCTGAACGTGCTCAGCTCGAATATCTAATCTTGTGCTATTTTGTAAACAATCATTTGCATAATTACTTGGTATTCCAGTGTGGCAAGTGTGAGAGATTAGGATTTGTGTTCTAGACTGACTAGACACTGTTTAAGTGAATGGGCTTTATTTAAAATAATAAAACAGCTGCCGAAATAATGCAGCTCATACATTTTTACAATAAATAAAACTCTTTGGAAATAGGGCAAACATCGAGCATATCCTTTCATCTATCTCCTAATGATAAGCAGTTACAAAAAAACTTCAGAAACTTGGTAAATAAATGCGTTGCCAATTAAAAGCTTAGGATTAAAATCAGGCATGATTCAAGGATTCCAATATTAATTAACTGTTCAATTTTTCAAAGAAAAATGCAAAAAGAAAGATAAAAACGCTGTTATTTACATCGATACTGCGTGCCCGTAATTGGGTTGGAGATATAATATGTATATTTGATTACCGTGAGCGTATCTGAATGTAAAACAGAATAAACACACAGCAACCAGCTGTAATAATTGAATTTATCGCTTAAATACCTTCAAAATATCCAGTTAACTTTTTCCGATAAAACTCAAAACAATACTTTGCAAAAATGCAATAACGCCATAGTTCAACGCTCTTCACAACAATGAACAATACATAGGTATACTGCGTGTATTGAATAACTATCACTACACATTCCCTGACTGGATTATTATCAGAATAATATTCTTTATTTTTTTCTTCTTAGCGTATCAATGGCAAAAAGTTCAAACATCTTTGCCCCAAAATTCAGCTGCGCGAACTCCGCTCACTGGCTCAGTCATAAGATCATCAAGTGCACAGGTGACAGCATGCGGCGCAGGATGGAAGGTTGTCTGTGTGTACTGTTGAAATTACAATATATAAATCTGCCAGTAAAAGCTACAATACCGTACTAGTCGATACTGTGTTACAGTGGGGTATTATTCCTCATTGTCTGTCTCTGTGACCCGTAAAGTAAAGAAAATAAAAGCTTACAATAATAATAATTTAGTAATGTTTTACTTTGATTGTGTGTGTGTGATCATGCGTAAAATTGGATAACTGTATTATGTACTATTAGAAGGAGTTATTCAAGCTTTACGTATTACTGGTGAAAATCTGATTATTGCTTAATGTATTTTGAAGACCAAATGTAATGAAAGACCAAAGTTTACATTTAAAATCGAGCTCAATGTTTACTTCGAATACTTTTCTGACACTTTTAAAAGTAGGTACCGATTTTAGACATTCAATTCTATTTCAAAAACCTTCCCCGTATACATGAAAAGTTTTAAGAAGAAGCCGTAATTTTCTAACTCTCCTTTGATAGACAGACGAAACTTTTGTATTATTTTATGTACATTTTAATGAGGACTCATTTTATTTATAATACATGTATTTCGTTCATTGTAATAGGACTACAATTTTTAATATCGTCTTTTGTGCAACTTTCAACTAGCATATGTTTAGGATTTATATTGAAACTAGTCCTGGAAAAAAGTTGCTTTAATGTATAATATATTAAAGGTAAATTGTAAGTACTTCGCCTGTGTATACTTTTAAAAGGATTTTAACCAAGTTGTAGTACTTTTACGCTTTATTTCACGGTGATCCAATTAAGTTGCTGATAAAAAACGTTTTTATAATTTCATAAAATATGAAAAAAAAAGTAATGAATTTGATATATGATTTGATGTCGTTCATAACAAACGCACAGGTCGATCGATCAGGTTAAGCTACGCTTGACACGGTTGGTCCATGGATGGGTGACCATCTTCACATACCAAGACCCTTCCATCTCTTGGAAGTGGATTTTTGACAGTGGTTACGGGTCATCAGAAGCCCGAAAGTTTGACAACCAGTTTTACCAAGAGGTATCGTATTATCCAGTAACTGGGTTGTGGAGGTCAGATAGGCAGTCGCTCCATGTTAAATACTGGTATTCAGCTGCATCCGGTTAGACTGGAAGCCGACCCTAACATAGTTGGGAAAAGACTAGGCAGACGATAACGACAACTCACAAGTCGTTATAAGAACATTCCGCAACGAGTAAAAAGCCCAAAACACTTTATGTTACTAACTGGAAAGAGATGGAGGAAGTAGACCCTTAAGTGAGAACTATCTCTTTAGAAAAGGTTTCTAGCTCTAAACTAACGTCTCTTGTTTGCCTTATATTTTCAGTTTGGTTGGGTCAGTGGCTAACAGACCCAGCCCAGCTCTAATGCTCTTAAACGGTATCACTATTAAACATCAAGTTCGATTAAGGTCTAGTTCAAACTGAACACTGGGCTATAAATTAAGCCTGTACCTAACGACCTCTGAAGCACCCTGCAACTATTTTAATTGTCACAATCAACGAAAATTTAGAATTTCTTCAGAAAATAATGTGAAAGGTAACCTTAGAATTTGAAATATTTGACCTTTTCAAAGAACAGCAGTTTAGGAAAGTGAGGACTTTGAACAGTTTTTAAATCATTGGACCTTGTTCCTATGTCTAAAAAGCAAATCGATTTAACATGAGACTTTAACATAACTGGCAAAATGTGAGTGTAGATATATAGCTACACCTCTGTCTAGGCCTTCGGAGAAAACAAGCGTGATGTTATGTTATGTGCAGGCAGCGGCAGGCACTCAGGGATATTTTCAATCATAAAACTAACTTTATGAGGAATGCTGTTATTCCTGTTTAACGAAATAAAATATTGTACAGACGCCAGCACATCAAGTTACCCAAAACTGTCAAATTTTCCCAATCAACTTTGAACCTTATGCTTTAGCAATAAAGTTGAAAATCTATTAAAGAAATCTGACAGATTGTAGCAGGTTGATGTGCTGGCGTCTGTACATAGTAGTGTATAAAGTGTGTGTTGCCAGATAAATTGCGCTCAACTTCGGGTGTTCCGTTCGCTCGGGTACCTCGTTTTTATATCGGTTCAGATATTTTTTTTTAAAAGCTGGTGTGTTTTTTAACACATTAAAGGACATTGAACGAGACATAATAGAAGTTTTATTGTTATTACGTCGAGGGGCGTTTAGTGTCTCAAAGTGTTAAGGAAAATAAATAAAACAAGAGTCATTATAAAGTCATTATTTCATCAATGATAGGGATCGATGACTTTACTATTAACCGGTTGAATGCCGTAATTACAGAAACAATTAAAAAGTCATATCAATGATATCGCGGCCATAGTTCACGGCTGCAGGCGCAACAGCAGTCAGGATTGACGCGTTTATTTGACTAGCTCGGTGCCACTGACGTTACTGTCAAACCACGGTCAAAACAACCACTTGATTTAAATTTAAAAGCTCTCTACCGAGGTTTTCATGAGACAGAATTCACTGATTTGATTATTAATTCAGTGGGTTAAAACGCTATTGAATTTTTACAGCTTTCTAGCTTGGAATTTAGAATTCATTTTAGCTTTTTGCTAAAGATTTTTCTAGTATGTAATAGATGTAAGTTATGCTCTTTGAATATACTTTTTTAAATGGAATTTTATGCGAATTTGTGTAAAATAGTACATTACTGCAGCGGCCGGTAAAAGAAGCATTGATAGACGAATGTGAACATGTGGGTCGAGTCGAAGCCCAGGCACACGTACGTGATTACGTGTCCATAAAGGCTCCTACAAATCGGCGCGACACGCGATATATAATCGCGCGCGACACAAAGGCACCGCTCGTTGCGCAACTTGCGGTGCCTTTGTGTCGCGTGTCGTGTCGCACCTGTTTGAAGGAGCCTTGAATTAATGCCCGGTAGCAGCCAAATTCAGACTAAGTAGTACCCAACCTATGTAAAATTGAAAAATAAAATAAAATATTTTTTTAAATGTGAAATTATAAATTCCAGAATCAATGCGAACTACAACCAATAAAAACCACGCGCAAATATGTTCATTTGTTTCTCTTAACAGCTCTATTTGCAAGTTACCTCCTTGGTATCTACGGCTGTCTTTCGAAGTAAAGTAGTTCTATAAATGACATGATAAACACAGTAATTTATTCGGTTGCTAACATGACAGAATATGGATTTTCGTATAATACTAACTCTACCGGCCGCTGCTCGCATTATTTGACCCGTAGGTACAGCGATTGATTTCGATTTATCTCGAAGAAGGTTGTCAAAATAATGCTCGAAAATTTCTAGTGTTCTAGACATTTAAAAAATATATTTTTACATTTTATATGCAAACACGGTACAATGCATTAATTAAATATGAATACGTAAAGAAGAAAAGGTAAAGGTAAAGTCAGGTAAACAGTCGAAAAGCTGTACACAAGTGTTTTATGTTTTGTGTATCAAGGGGAACATAATGAGAGCACATAATTTCCTGAATATAAAATAATTATATATTCAACAGCGTAAAAAATAGACAAGTTAATTTAGCACCAGGTATTAATAGCCATTTATTAATTTTAGAGGTACTTGTAACATAATTTTTAATTTATTACAAAGCGAATTCAGCGAAACTCGCGCCTGAAAGGGATTTTCAGCCTCCGGAGAGGTGAGGGGCGCGCGGGGCAGGCGGGGTGTTCAGGGCGCCGCCAGCTCCGGCAGTGAGCGCCCGCCGTCCGCCGCGATTGCCCGTGTGTGCCTGCCTTGCCGTTCCCTCACCACGATCACCTCTGTACGTACAGTACACGCGCCGTGCTTGTGTTACTATTAAATATGCATATTATTGTGTGTGTGTGCTGTGAGAATTGCCATCATATGTGCCCGTCTATGTAACCTGTATGTGGTCAGCCCGCCGCCAGATGAGTATAAGACTACCTGTTCATTAATTGGCCGTATGTTTACGTAAGGCGTTCGTGATTAGAAGTTATGAACAAATAAATATTATTGTAAATAACAAACGCAAATTTACGATGTAATGCAAACGTATCGCGTGATTTAGAAACCAATTAACGTCTCGAAGAAATGTATTTCAGTGTTCGTTTTTTCAGGGCTGTACGTACTGGCGTAGTAAGAGGAAAATCACTATGATTTCGGTGGGGTGACACCGGAAAAGTTACACGAACAATTTGCCCGAAAATAATCTTACCTTCACTTATACTGATGCTTAAGGAAACTTACGAGTGAAGGGAGCAGAGGTAGTCTTTATTTATAAGAACTCGTATAATTTCATATGATCAATATAAATAATTATGTATACCATGTAGCGAAACGTACTTTTTATGTAAAAGCAACAAATATTTAATAATGGTGATCAAAGTTCACATGACATTCATAATCAGCTCTCACCTTGCGCAACTGCTGACATCAATATGTCAGCACTTCTGCTGCTACTGGATGATATTTGACAATTCAAATATGTCCCGTTATTATATATAGACAAAGGTTGATTAGGTTTTTAGGAGGAATTAGTAGCAGGGTTGTGTCTGGCAGCGCGTGGCACCAACCTCGCTTGCGTGCCACACTCGCCAGCTCCCAGCAATGAGAAGCCATTCATCTAACGATTAGACAAACGAATATCGAAACAAAATCATAATTACTGTCGTGATGAGCACATTTAAGTTATAACTGCCTATGAAACGTAGGCAAAGCTCAAAGTTATTATTTGATAAGAATCTCGGTGATAGGGACGAACCTTCCACTATTCTTCGGATTTCGGATAAAATCCGAAATTTAATTCACTACAAAATGCTTAGTAATAAAACGTGTGCTCAGAATGTCAATATCCGCAGAGTCAGCCCTATTAAAGTCGTTAGGTTTTAGAATAGGATTCTGGGCGGATTCCTATGCAGATCAGGTATCCCGTATAAGGTAAGAGGTTTCTTTTTCTTATCCCACGTAAATTGGATCTTTGTGTTTTTCCGGGCGTCATCGGGTTCATCTCATCTGGAATATTTTAAGGCTTCGTTGATGACGAGGTTATTTGTGTAGAGAGACTGGAAATCGGCAATTTAGTTTCAGCTTTGATTAATCAATCAATCAATCAATTAATCAGTGTGTTATAGTTAACCAGACTCTTGACTAAACTAGCACCACGGTTGGATTTTGGATTTATAATTCTAAATAAAATGATTATTATTATATATTATAATTATTATTATTCTGGTACAGACCGTGGGATCAGCCTCTAGAAAAAAAATGATAATGTTTATGACTAAAACATATCTCTACTAATTTGTATAACAGATGACAAGAATACTCTTCTCAACCCCTGTGAGTTAAACATGCTTTTGATAAGGTCCACGTTGGTAGTTCCATGTCCAAGAATATTCTCTACCAGATCGTTAGTTCGACGCCTTAACCACTACTGCACATTAATTAATCCCAGCAACACTATACGATAACTTCAGGACATAGTAGACGCAGTATACATGAAGTTATCTCGATAACGAACGTTAAACGTCTATAACCAACCCTCGGTCACCTAGGTTTCCATAGTCCGCTACGTCGATCGATTTACAAGATATTGTCGAGTTGACTCCGCTTGAGAGGTTGCAGGTGATCGCAGCTACGATATTACCATAACGGCAGCTATTCAAAAGGGTTTGGTAGAGGTGTTTGTTGATAACACTTAGCTTCATGATAGTGTAGGGTCCTCATTGATAAGGATCCACATGTAATTGCAGTTTGATGTTATTAATATCACAGTGATTTTAGAAGCTGTTTTTTTATAGCATAATGTTATGTGAATAGATTCTCTGTTGTGATTGTTGATCAAAACAAACTACAATCAATAGTGGTAAATTATTTTATTTTTGTAAGTAGCAATCATATTTTTTAAACTAGATGATGTCGGCGTTTCCTATCTAACTACTCTGAGAAGACAGGCCGAAACAAACTCAGAGGTCACAGTCTCTTTTAAAGTCCAGACAGAATCTTGGTCAGGTTTTATGAAGACCATGTAGATCGATGTCTAAAATGGTCATTTGAGAAAATGACCACACAGGTTGAGAGGACCTGTCCAGTCAGTGCACGCATTTGTCAGAAATCGTGCAGCTCAACTCAAAACTTAAGGAGCTCAACGATTCGACGAACAATACCAAAGAAAGGACATTTCGATAGGCCACATAAATTACTCAAACTGCCAGACCATGACAAAAACTAACAGAACAGAGAGAATAATTAAAAAAAGAATACAATGACCCACATTATCTTCACATTCACAATAATTAAAATAGTATAATAATTTACAAAGTAAGCAAATGTCATTGTTTATATAAAAAAAAATCAAAATGCAAAAATTGGAAGCAGCTCAATCCTAAGCCTTTTTGTCCTCAATATAATCTTTAACGGTATAAAAGGCTTTCTGGTACAATTTACAATTTATTAAGGCTTGAACGTGGTTTGATAGTTTATTATAAAGGCGTATACATGGGCATCTAAACGAGCCACCTATTTTCATGAGCTTCTTGTAGGTACAACAAATTTGTGTTTGTTTCTAATATTTATATTATGGATGTCAGTGTATTATTTAAACAATTTTATATTTTTATGGGCAAATAAAAGATTTTCATAAATATACTGAGAAGGCACAGTCACTACATTAATGTCTTTTTTGTCTCTGAGAGAGTGTGTGTGCGCTTCTGCAAAACAACAGTAACAAACTACTGACGTTTAAGTTTAAACATAAGTGAAGTGTCATTGCAAACAGCACTATATCATGATATCATGATATCATGATTATTATTATGAGGTACGGCAAGTCATTAATATAAATAAGAAACAAGAAAGGACCAAGAATTGAGCCCTGTGGGACGCCCATTGTTACTATAGATACGGGTGGTATTTTTCCATTAACGTCAATGCTCTGAATCCTTTTACTCAAGTATGAAGTAAGAAGATCCAGAGCAGTATTCCGGATCCCGTAGTGGGGGAGTTTCCTGATTAACGTTCCGTGAAGGACGCAATTGAATGCCTTGGACAAATCACAAAAGATGCCCAAGGCATCGCATTTATTTTCCCATGTATTATAAATATGTCCCAAAAGTTCTACACCAGCCATCAATAGTTGTACAATGTCAATAATAGACTTAGCAACTTCTACAGAATTACCCCACAGATCTGCAGTCTTTTTTACATTTAAAGTGTGAAAGGTTTTAATTATATCTCTACAGTGTAGGTATTATGATGGATATACATACTAAGAAACCAAATTATAGAAAAGTATGGCTTAGTATGGTAAGCAGTTAAGTAGGTATTCGTAGTATAAAGTCATTCGTACGTGAATTCCGTGTGATTTTTGACTAAGAATGGACCAGCTCCGCCGTTTTCAGCGATTTCATAAAATGCGGAATCCACATTGTTTTCAAGCGGTAAACTTTAACGTGTCGCGTATAATGATTTTGAAGTTTCAGTTCAGCATAATGTTCTTTGTGTTTAAGAAGACGACGTGATAGCAAGTTGAAAATATTATTATTTTATTGTTATTATTAATTTTATTTTTTATTTTATTTTATTTTTTTTTATTTATATTATTATTATTATCTTTTTGTAACGTTATGTTAAGTCTAGTGACTGCCCCAAAAAATCGAGATTAGCATTAAAGCCAGACGAGATAACAAAAACTTATCAGTGCGTTGAAAATTTTCTTAGATACACGGAGATTTAGGGGTGAAAGTATGTAGTTATTTTCTTAACAATTCTTATGGGCTGTCTCATACAAGCTCTGTGCCATTAGTTTATTTATCTGTTAGATAGAGCCTATGGACATTGCGAAACCACCCAGTATTCAGGTACATTTCTGTTCTATTTGTGGTCGGTGGTACATGGCACGGGTCTTGTCAGGGTCTTGTGGTCTGCCCATGCCCGATACACACATTTGTTCTCATAATTGATGATGAAGCATGACGTCGACAAATGATTTGTGTTTTGTTTTTGTTCATTTGTTTCTGTTAGTAAATATTAATGCTCGTGGTCTGACTTTAGTTAACTGTTCTTGGGTAACAAGAAGGCCCTTCTCTACATACTTTTGACAAGATTAGTTGTATATAAATGGTGAAAGTGTGGCTGACGTTAAAGTCTTATTACTTTCACTTTTATAATATAACAACAACATAATCAGCCCATAAAGTTCCCACTGCTGGGACACAGGCCTCCTCTTAGTCAGAGGGAGTGGATCGTGATCCACCACGCGGGCCCAGTGCGGGTTGGTAAATGTCTTCGAAGTTTTGGTTCTAAGACATGCCGGTTTCCTCACGATGTTTTTCTTCACCGTTTTGGGATCAGTGGTGAAGAAATCATTTGCATAAAGTGAAGCGCCTGACTGGGTTCTAACCTACATCTCGTAAGTCGCGGCCGTTGCCACTGGACCACCAATGCTTTCACTTTATACGAGAGTTTAAATCTACTTAAAATGTAAGAAGTGACACCACGAACCATATCAGATTTGACTAGCGCTGACAGACTAATTTCTGTGTTAATTTATTTTTCAAAGCAAAGCTTGTTACTATGCACACTGTACAAAGGGTCTCACAAAGATGTAATCCCGCTGTGACAGTCGCGGAGAGTATTTGAAATGGACCCGTTTACTCAGGTGATAATTAAATGGACATGTTTACTCAGATGATAATTAAAAGACTTTTGTACTCAAGAAGTTAATCCTTACTCAGTAAATATGTATTTTGGAACAATTTTCCTTGTTTAATATAATATTCTTGTTCGTGTACTTAGCTTTCTTTCTATTTATGGTGTTTTGTAAGGTTCTTAGTTAAGTACAAAAAGTTTAACAAGTTACGAAGGCAACTAACTTCTTATTTCCTCTCAAGTTTATTGTTCGGTAAGTATCGCGACACACCCTGTTCTTCATGTGCTGAAGAACAGGGTGTGTTGTTTGATATTAATGACATTTAAATTGTAAGCAGATTATTGATGCCTTAAGTTTTAGTCAATTCGATAAAACATTCTAATATTCTTTATTTCTCATGAACAATTCGTCGTTCTTTGTGAAGGGCCTCATGGAATCAGTAACATGACCCCTCCGGGGTATCATCATCATCATTGGCAGGCTTGCCATGCTGCTCTGATCCATGCGAGTCGCATCCAGGTCTGACCCGCGACCTTTTTTAGGTCGCCCACCCACCTGGCTTATCATCTTGGCATTTATGGGGTATATACAGTTGCTGGAAAAAGTAAAGATATACATAAATAAGGCATTAATTTTATCTCCATTCGACAGGGTGAATACAACGTCAAACACCCCTCGTTATGGGTCCTATTGCCAATCTAGCATAAAATTATTTAGTTGAAACTTCTTGGTTATTAATATGAATGTAGCAGAATCCCAATTACAATAGAATCGACATGATCAGGCACCCAGCATTGTTGTGTCAGTCTGTTTACGATGTTTCGGAGAATTCCTGCGTTATTACCTACTTACACACGTCAAAGTTAACTAGATTTACATAATGTATAGCGAATCTCTATTTGCATTGCTGTAAGATGTAGAGTAGTGCTTATGATATAATGTGTATTAAATTATTGTTTCTTGAAATTATTTACGACTAAATATAATTCTAATCGCCCACTCGTAAATTAACGAATAGGCGATTGAAAGCACCAGAGACAATACATCTTTTACATTGAAAATATTTGTATGAAATTTACTCATAGTAAGTATACATCAGGTTTGAAATATTTTTACATGTATATTTAATTAATGGGAAGATATAGGTATCTAGGCCGAACAAGTATCTGCGACTCCATAAATAACTACTATTGAAACGCACACAAAGAAAAGTTACCTTTTTACCTTTATCGGCCATAATTTGTCAATGTCAGGCTCTAGAAACTTAGAAAAAGACTATTTCTCCCCGCTCCATCCACGGTATTTTATCTATAAGAAAATGGAGCTTCTATTTTCTTCGTCATCTCCTTGTCAGAATAACATTAACTTTTAAAAGGAAACACTCCTTTAAAACGCCTGCAACCGTTAAGTGCTAACAACACACCGATGAGGTGGTTACCTCAAGAATCTTTGAGCGGTTCCATCGATCAGCTTTTGAAATACTTTCATATCTTCGCTTCGCAGACCATTTCTTAACCAATAAGCATTTGAGTTTAACAAAAGGTTCAGTTTTTATAACAAAGGTAGATAGATTTAGTGGACTTGAGGTCTGTAGAGGGTAAGGTCTAGGGTGTGGATACCTAGGTTTACTTAGTTATCTACTTAATCCCTAGGTTAATACCAGCATCTTAATATTACAGTCTAAAATAACTCTGGCTTTCCATTTCTTTCTATGTGTTTTTTTTCAAATCTAATTTATAAAGATTACTTTATACTGAAATCTTCCTTCAAACGTTTTTGAGAAGCATTAGCTTGTATAAAGCAAGTTTTATTTGCGTTTGTGTTGATTTACGAATTAATGAAAACGTTATTTATTGCTGTCGAACATACATAATTATTTTGAGAATTTGCTTTACCATTTACGATTAGTCTATTAAAGTAACTTGTTGCATCAGTAAAGTAACAAAATAATTATATCGATGGCGAAGTAATAAACAGTATTGATAATTATTTTCTTCTCAACTTAAAATGTACCTACTTTTATGATGGGTCGTTCTCTGGGCAAAGAATTAGCATTGCCATTCAACGTGGCAATGCTGCCAGTCTTCTGGGCACGTTTATGAATGACAGCGATGCGGACGAGTACTTCGACGCCTAAGTGTCCTTTTGTTTTGTACTTATTTGTAAGTTTAGTCATTTAATTTAGTACTTAGTGTAAATAGTTAGTTTGTTCACTATTGTAAAAGTTATGTAAGTAAACTAATAAAAGTGAAACTTATATAACTTTCATAATATTATAATTAGTGTAACGGTCCCCAACACTTTGATGATAATATTCATAAATTATGACAATTTACGAGTAAGTGTTGTTCAACTATAAAGCATCAAGTTCTTGAGGCTCTCATAGAGTAGCTGTAAGAATTTACAGAGGTCCAGTCAATAAGACGACTGCTACCAACATCTGTTACCATCCATACCAAGGACATAATCTCCTCTCAAAATAGGAACCTAACACCTAAAATCTCGCAGCAATTCCCAATAAACATCAGCTTCATAACGTCCCAGGCTCCCAGCACACTGAGCGCACCGAGCTAAACTTTCTCGCCATTTTCCATAAAATATGCATTTTTCAGCTGAACGTTATTGAAACCGTCGGTTACCTGCGTATAATAAGGCCTTGTACCCAACGCGCATAATTTAGCCTCCCTGGACACTTGGGAGCGCTGTCAATAACTTATAAGTTAGGATATGGACGTAATGTTTTGAGCCTACTTAGCTTTGAGTAGCTACCTCGTCTTATAGTTGAGGGAGTGGGTACAGCGGTGTGTTCTATGCTTACAATAGTTATGGGCTTGTTACCTACATATATTCGCCTGTTTTGAATGTTGTCAGTAACCTGAATTTTGGTGTTGGGTCTTTAGAGTTTTGAGCATAATTTTGGCTTTAGGATATTGTGTTGTTTCGGGCAGTGGGTTATTTAATTATACTTATAAATGAAAAACTGAGTTTCTCCCGTACGCAAAATACGCACGTTGACATGGAGTTGCCCGTATTAGCTATTAACTGAGTTTCTCCCGTACGCAAAATACGCGCGTTGACGTGGAGTTGCCCGTATTAGCTATTAACTGAATTTCTCAGTCTCTTCGCCACGTGTAGGCACGGCTAAATGACTGAAGCTGAATAAAAAGGTTGTTTGGTCGCATGATAAATAAAGGAAGGCCTACCTTCTTTATATTCGAAATTACTTTTTTATCACGCTTTTACAACAGGTTTTTAATGTAAAAATGTTTTCTCAAATAGTTTATTAGCCCAGCCGAGATTTTTAGCTCAGAAGGCTGGCGACCGGGATATTAACAAGGCTTTGTTTGTAGCAAGTCAGTTACATTAATTACAGCCTTTGCTGAAAATTATTACTCTAACCAAGTCACTATTATAACCAGAGTAGGTACGGTCAGCAACAAAAGTCGCTAAACATACCTAAAGTTGAAAATAACACCGCTTTTCTCCCCTCTCCTCTTCCTCCCATAAAACAGTAGATTGTAATAAATAGATTTCCCATATAATAACAGGGTTGAGCTGCTTGATAATTGATAAATGCGTGCACTGACTGGATAGGTCCACTCTATTAATCTGTGTGGTTATTTCCTTAAAAGACCATTTTGATATCAATTTACACGGTCTTCACATGATCTGACCGATATTATGTCCTCTGAGTTTGTTTCGGCTTTTCGTCTGAGAGTAGTCAGATAAAAAATGCCGACCTCATCTAATTTTTAAAAGATGATCGACGTGTAAAAGTGTTTGTACAAACCTTTATACAGAAATAAAATCATTTATCAATTAAGTAATCAAAATTCAGATTCAACACATTTTGTGAAAATATGATTTTATCACAGTTTTGATAAGTCAAAAACAAACAGAAACTTACCTACCTTGTGGTTCAAACTTTGTAGACGATAACATGATTTTGCAAATTCTAATTGTAGCCTGAGGGTTAATTATAGATTATTGGTAAATATATATATAATAGTAGAATATTTGTATTTCAACTGTGGTATAAAATAAAATGTCTTTTTATTGAACTTAATAACTTCTGTTGCTGGCTGTACCTATTTATATCGCGGTAATTTATTGCTAAAGCCGAATGAATTTGTCACAACTATATTTTATTATAGCGACGTAATAACTGGGTCCAACGCTTTTATTTTAATACTAGTAATTTACTTTAAAAAAAAAATGGTTTTATGTGATTCTATCGCTTCTGTAAATACTCAACTACTAAAGTAATTAATTTTGTTCATAAATAAGTTCTCATTTCTAAAAAAAGTAGTCCTTATTTCTCGATAAAAATCTCTGACGCGATTTTCACAAGAAAACTTTCTGTACTGGCATTCAGTTTCAAAGCTAACGTCTCTTTTATTAATTACACTTGTTAGGAAGTAATTAAATCTTTGGGACCATTTGCTTGCACGATCAGGTTCTATAGTCCTTACCAGTTTTATGTTAAGGGTTACACAAAGAAAAGTTCCTGTCAAGTTCTCGTAATAAGTCACGGATAACAATTATTAAATTTTCCTTCATCCAAAAATACGGTATGTAAAAACAGCATAAAAAAATTCTTCAAGCAACGAACTTTATAAACACCTTTTATTATGTCAAGTAAATAGAATAAGAATTTGTAGCGTCGTAGCGACGACGTAGCACGCGTAGGTTATTTCTACGGCGGGCACGTAGCTCCACTGTTTGTAGGCTATATCTACGCCTTGCTACAACGCTACGAGCTACGGAGCTACGCAGTAAGTAGCTCTACGTGTCGTGTATTCGACGTTCATAGTTCGTAGGCTTTATCAAACGAAGATGAATTTTCATAAAATGTCTGGAAAATATTCTAACTTAACAAATCGTTCGTTGCTTGTAAATTACATACTTGCAAGCGTAGCGAAGTTTATATTTTGCTGGAGATAAGTTTGGTTTTGTGCAGGTGAGTGAGTCAAAAATCGAGATTCTATAGTAATTCTCGCAAGTTACTTTCTCTATTTCGAAAAATTGCAGTCCAAAAAACATGAACCACGATTTAATTAAGTTGAACTAACAATACAATAGTGCACAACAGACTGTACGAAAATCTTGCAACGATGCACATGCAGATAAAGTTTTAAGTTAATAGCGTTAACTAGGCGCTGCTAACCCGTCGCCGCCTGACCTCGCGCGCTTGGCAAGCTCCGCGCTTCTCGCGAGCGTTGCGGACGCGATAAATCTTTGTGCGGACACTTTTTCTGCTTCCACCCACACCCTCCCCCCTTCTTCCCCTTAGACTTGTTTGTCGCCTCCTCACGTTTTTGATTTAATTTTTTCTAAAGGTTCCGCGGGTGTCGCGCCTACACCAACTTATTGCGTCGATAATCTCCCTATATAAATCTGTTTCGGTGACGCTTTTAGGGTTGTGTTTCCTGTTTATTTTGTCACGTTGATTTGAAAGGGAAAACGTTTTAATGTTTACGATATCACGTTTTATGCAACAAAATTATTATGCGCGATTTTTATTCGGTTATCTTTTGTTTGTGTTGTGAGGATGAAACTAAACCACAGAGTAAACAGTATCAGAAGGTACAGAATGTGCAGTGTTCACTTGTGCTGACTTTTCCTACTTTACTCAATGCAGTAATGAGTACATCTACAATCAGAGTTCATCGCTGGATCGATGCGGCGCGACCTCAAATGCAAATCCAATATCAATGAATATACATTACATTTTCTTAACATGAATACAACGTCAAACGGTTAATAGATTGTAGAAAGAGGAAGGACCAAAGAAATCAGTATAGTGAGTGGTATGCGCGGTGCGGCAGCGCACGGTGCGGCGGCGCGCGGCGACGCGTGGACGCGAACCACTGGGGGTTGATTAAAAAATATCCGGGGTGCACGGCCGCTTCAAATCCGTATTATTTTGCATAAAAACTCTCAAATAAAATATGGCCGGTCCGCATTCATTGAATATTCAGCATCGGAGCTATGCCCGGATTAAAATAATATTTTATGACGACGACAGGAAATTAAATCTTTTCTATTGTTTTTGTCACCTAAACGTTCAACAATGGGCGGAGATAAAGCGCGTACACTCGCCAAATGAAAAGGTGTCGCCCCTGTAGTGTCGGAATTCTGAGAGTCTTTTCATCTGTGAATTTAAGATGTTTTAAAAGAAAAACAAAGGAGTCTTGACGCTTATTAGAAAAGTTTTTGTGTCGATTTGCATAGTTGGATTGGTGGAAGAAATTTTGATTATTTCTTGTGTTTGTGGTGTTGTCTGGCAGGCGTTGTGGATGTGTGGGCCGGACGTCGGGCACCGTGCGGCACCGCGGGGCACCGGTCGTCCGGCTCCGAGTACTGAGCAGGTCAATAGTCGCGCTGTGGAGCTTGAGGCGGGTTAAGTCTGGGGCCCCGAGAACGGCGACCGGTAATGGTCGGAGATCGCTCATTGCATCAGGTTCTCGAGATAGCGATCTCGTGCTTGATTTTGTCTAAACGCATACAAATATAGATCTGATGAAACAAAAGCAAATGTGTGCCTCGAGCTTTGCTTATATTATGCGGGTTGTGTTATGTAGGTAATGTATCGCATGGTTTCGTATATTATGTTATGTTAGTCGGTCGTAAATATTATGCTAGACGTTTTGGTTATTGTAAAATTAATTTTAAAATTAAATGAAATCTAATGGGTTATTTAACAAATATGGATTTTATGTTAAAACATTGTCCGTGACTACAGACCCAACTGATCCCAAATTAAATACTAGTAATAGTAGATGTATTGCGACCACAGTATAATAATTACAGCCGGACCGTGTGTTCGTAACGTGTTCATAAATAACGCTCGTGTAACAATTTCAGGCGATACCATTTAATTCGTCCAATTACACTGGTTTACACGACACAGCCACGGTACATATTGTCACAACCAACAATTTATACATTTCATTTAATATATCCATGTTTAGAAACAATGTAATGATATAGGATGGAATGGGGATTTTCAATGAGATTCAATTGTGTTGATTAATGTTGTTAATCAAATACCATATAAATATATCGATGCTCCCAAGCAATAAGTCGGTAATCGAAAATTCCAAATTTTACAGGAGAAAAGATTTACTGTTTTTGTCGAATATCTTTTCAGCCAGTGGGAATATTTAAGTCAATGTCAAAAACCGCCAATGCAACAAATGGACAATATGAATCAGTTTTTAACTCCCAGTATAACTACTCATTTTTCAAACCCAAAAAAGACTAGTGCCCTTCGTGCTCCTTATATGAAAAATCAGACAATACTATGAAAGCCACTCTAGAGGAAAAACAATTAGAATAACAATTAGAGCAATGTGAAGTTTACGATTTAAAATCACTCGTAGACGTTAAGCATTGCCGGTGTGATAAAGACGGAAATGTGATCCATTGGGCACACGTGATGGAGGAGAGTGTGTCTGATTCACAAGCAAATAAGTTGTTTTTCAAATCGACGCCCCCGGGGAATAAACCGGTAATCGCAAAAATCAAATTTTACAGGAAAAATGATTTAGTGTTTTTGGGGTATATCTCTTCAACAAAAGGTAATTATGACAACGTTGTTATATGACGGAAAAGCTAATTTTTACCCGAAAAGTTTAAAGTATTAACTGTAACTATTAAATTTACACAGAATTAGTTATTCATCAAAATACATATTACCGAAAATGGATTCATACAATTTTTAGGGTATTGATATCTTACGATCCGGACTTATCCATATTATTCGAGTAATGTTAACTTACCGAATTATTCTTGTAAATTTCTTAAAAATCATAGGCATAATATTGCTTTACTGGATTATTAAACGTATTTTTTCATTACAGAGAGAGATTGTAATGTTCAGTTACCGACTTATTATAGTAAAATTTTAAATAACCATAAAGGGGTAAAGTAGTGTAACCCGTATTTTATAGAAAATTTTTGGTAGTCATATTATCGTAATCATTAAAAACCGATTATGTAAAATAAATTTGTCGTCGGTATCTTCGAGGGAATAATTAAAGAAAACTCACAAAATGTAATTAAAATTATAACGTTTATTGAGAACAAAGTTCTTATTGAGATCACAAATTACAATCAATAAAAGTATAAAAAAGTAGCCAAGTAAAAACATTAATAACTAATCGGTATTATCATTGGCATCATCATTATCATCGCGATCATCACTATCTTCTACAAAACTTAAGGATTCTTAAAATGCGTGGTAATACCGTGGAATCGCTCCACTATTGCACAGACAGTAAATCTGTATGCAACGCTTTGCTTTTAGGAAGAGGTTGATGATAACTATGATAAGCACATGCCAATACAGTATCTTCTATCAAAGTATCTGTCTTAGGTTTTCGCCCACGTCGTTTGGTTTGAAATGAATTCGAAATATTGAATTCAGAATATTATACCACATCAAAATCATATTTAAAGAAAACCTTGTCTTGTTGGGATGATGATACTTACATAAATTTCCATTACATCAGACCAGCGTATCGTGTTCCCACCAATATCGCGACGCCAAATCAGAGGATTTACCAATTTTTTAATGTCTAATATATCTGTTTGCTCCAATTCTTTCACAGTATATTTTCTCCCGAGACTTTGGATCTCTATCACAATCAGCGTATTTTTTCTTTGGTAGATCTGAAATCAAAATAATATTATTTATTTAATAAATAATTGCCAAAAATTCTAAACAAAAACTCAAAAGATTATGGAAAAAAAAAATACTATAAAAGAGTTGGGAGCTTGGGAGCAAACAGACCTGAATGATCTCCTCAGTGACCGTCAATATATGGCTTTCGCCGGGGACGGTCAACTGGCGATCTTCTTGTGTATGTCACGCACTGTTGGGGTGAAGCCATCGAGGAACACGGCGAAGCACTTGCTGTATCGCTTGATATCTCGAAGGCCTTTGACAGGGTCTGGCACGCCGGTCTACTCAGCAAGCTTCCTGCTGATATCATCCCAGCTGATTTTTGTAGCTGGATATCAGACTCCCTTAGTGAGCGGTCGATCAGAGTAGTCGTTGACGGCTGCTCCTCTGACCTTATGGCTATTGATGCCGGAGTTCCTCAGGGGTCTATTCTCTCTGAAACTCTTTTCCTGCTGCATATCAATGACCTACTTCAGCCTGGTATTGTTGGGTACGCAGATGACAGTACTGTTTCAGAGAGATACTTGTCCAGCACAATGGCCAGCGGGGCCGAACTTCGTTTCTTGAGAGAGGCCATGGTGGAGCGGACAGATTTGACCTTAAGCCTTGTCTCCCAGTGGGGTGATGACAATTTGGTTTCTTTTAATGCCATTAAAACACAGGCGTGTGTTTTTACCGCCAAAAGGAGACGTTTCGACCAGACTCCTACTTTTCAGGGTACATCTGTTCCTGTAACAGATCGGCTCGAGTTCCTGGGCATGGAGTTGACATCTAGTCTCAACTTCGGCGCCACCATCGAGTACAAAGCCCAAACTGCGGCCAGGAAGCTGGGCATCCTTAATAGGGTGAAGCGATACTTCATGCCTGGACAGCTTTTATAACCCTTTACAAAGCACAAGTCCGATCCTGCATGGAGTATTGCAGCCACCTTTGAGATGGCTCAGCGAAATATCAACTTGCCGCGCTTGACTCGGTGGAACGCAGAGCTAAGAGGCTCATTGGAGACGTAAAACTGGTGGATGAACTCCGCCGAGAGCGAGCAAGTTACCGCCAATATGCATAGTAGGTGAAAATGTATGTCCCGGATGATACCTGTAACAGTGCATTACCGAAAATGTGTACCACAAAATTTACGATAATAAACCTGTAACCGCGTTAACCAGAAATTTTGCTGAAATATTTTACAGTAATATTTCTTTACCGAAATGTAGCCACAGAATTTAATTTGTAATAATGTATTTCGTTATTTTTCTAGTAAATAAAAAATGGAAAATTTCCAAAGAACAAAAGTGTTATTAGGAAAAACGTTGGAAATTACCGCAGAAAAAATTTGAAAAAAATTGCATATGTGTATCCCGACCCATAGATACTGTAAATGGTATAACAGTAAAAAGTCAGTAATAGTATAATACAGGTTTATTCCTTGGGGGCGTCGAAATATAATTTTGAAGACACTTATTCAGAGCTTGATTTAAACAACACTCACTCTGGCTTAGGTAGACGAAGAGGACGAAAGCGTACACAAGAGAATAGCGCAGATGCAGCTGCACATCTAGATAACGTGCAGTTGCAACGTGCTTACCACCGACCTATTACAATAAGCAAAGCTTTACATACAGACCTTTTAAGTTTGTGTAAAAATCACACCGCCAATGCTTATCGTCTACGAGTGGTTTTAAATCGTAAACTTCAGATTGCTCTAATTGTTATTCTAATTGTTTTTCCTCTAGAGTGGCTTTCATAGTATTGTCTGATTTCTCATATAAGGAGCACGAAGGGCACTGGTCTTTTTTGGGTTTGAAAAATGAGTAGTTATACTGGGAGTTAAGAACTGATTCATATTGTCGATTTGTTGCCATTACAACATCAGTGTAATATTGATGTGTAAATCAATCGATAAAAGAAAAAGCGATACATTTTTGAAATATTTAAGTTCTCTGAAAGATATCCTCTGGTTGAATTCATCCTCGTATAGTGAGACTCCACTTTAGGAAATATATCAATGTGTGCTTTAATAGTTGCTTCAGTCATGTTGTTCATTTTGTTAGGTCTATTATTATGCTTTCCTCTTAGAGTTTACCAAAAAACTTATGAAGATTATTTACGCCAATAATCCGGTAAAAGCTACTTACCAAAATAAAATATAAAATATTTCTTTGTACCGACCTATAACAGTATTTTTGCCGACATCATTTTGTTTGTAAATTTCCCAACAATAAAAACGGATGTCATGATATCTTTGTAAATTATCGTTAGAAAAAACCAAAAAAAATTGCTAAGGTGTAATCCAGTCCGTAGATGCCAAATTTGCCATAACAGCAAGAAGTCCATAATAGTACATTACCGACTTATTGCTCGGGGGCGTCGATATGCACAAGAATGTAAGATTAAACATTGTTGAATTTAGGCAAAAGTAGATAAAATAAGGCAGATCAGGTGCGAAGTACCTACTCGCAACCGGCGTGCGCGTGCGACCAGATGTGTGAACGTAAACGAAGCAAAAGATGTATGTAAGGATCGTAGCAGGCGGCGACCTGTAGTTTCTGCCTACCCTCATGGGAAGAAGCCGTGAGTTTATGTATGTATGTAGATAAAATAATATGCTATCAAACCCAACAATCTTCAAAATATCACAAGTTTGTAAAAGCAAAGATCAGGTATTTTGAAAGGCGCCTGCGAAATCTTTGATTGCGTAACTGACATACCTTACAAATGTATCATATCACTCTCAGCAGTACCAGGCGCTAGGCGCGACCCTTCAACACGGCTCGGTACACACTAGTCGATTCTTTGCGCACTCTGAGTGATCACGCACCTGTGCCGCTGTCACGCGGATTATGATCGATCGTGACCAGATACCCGTGTGTTCTGTCTAGTTGTTTTAAGCTATGTTGGGTGTATTATCAATTCGGTTACCTAAACTGTTAAATAAGAAAATCCTGTCTTTACAATAGTCCTAACAGGTAATCTAATTAAGCTTGCTTCATGTAGGTACATATTATAATCATAATCATTTATTTGCAATAGGTATTGGTACAGCGTTTAAATACTAGTTTCTAACAATCATTTTTTTTTACAATACTGAATGTATTGTATATTCATTATCTTTACACACAATTTAATCTTAATATTGTTACGAGCTTGGGGTTCGTGACAATAAAAACTACCGATTTAATAACCAAAAACTGACACTTTACTCACCAACACTAATTACAGCTCAAACACACAAATTAAGAAACACAATGTCACTTACTGATCACTTCTAGTCGCACTCGAATATCGCTTTCGATGTTATCGCATGTATAGCTTACTCAAAACTATATGTCTCGCGGCTCGCGCCCGCCTTATATAGTCCCACAGAGCTACTTTAGAAACATCTAGTATGTTCGAGTACATAGCGGTCCCGACCGACTCGACGTCGATAGTTCTCGGAACTACTAGTACCTACAGGAAGGGTCAATGTCCTAGTACCAAGGCCAAGGTACTAGTTCTGCTACCCGATACAAGATGGCGCTAGTGGTAACTAATGGCGATACATGGCGATGTATCAAGCATTATTTTTGGCGCGCAACACTGCCCCCTCCTAAGACATGCTCGTCCCGAGCATTATTGGCTCCATAATAACGCGCCAGTCGATCCACATGGACGATCTTAGGAGTACCTCTTGCACCTTTCTGTATCCGGTAGGTTACATCATTGATCTTTGTCACAATCCGGTACGGTCCGTCCCATTTAGCTTGAAGCTTAGGAGATTTCCCTTTGCTGCGGACTGGATTGTGCAACCATACTAGTGAACCTTCGTCGAACTCTTTATTGTTCATTTTGCGATCATAACGGGTTTTCATCTTTTCAGACATTTGCTGGCCCGATTGTCGGACGTGCTCATAAATGTCATTCATCTTGTTCCGCAAGTCATTCGCATAATCAGTTACACTGCGTGGGGCATCAGGTGGTATTCCGGTGATCAGGTCTGCAGGTAGCCGTAGTTCTCTTCCGAAGTTTGCGAAAGCTGGCGTCACCGATGTACTCTCGTGAACAGCGCTTCGATATGACAACAAAAACGGTTGTATGTGCTTGTCCCAATCTCGTTGCCGATTTTCCACAACTTTCGCTAGGTACCTCTCCAGTGTCTGATTAAATCGTTCCACCATTCCATCCGATTGTGGGTGGTAAGAAGTCGTTCTTGTCTTATGAGTACCCATAACTCGACAAGTTTCCTGGAATATTTGGGACTCAAAATTCCTTCCTTGATCACTGTGAATCTCCAAAGGTACTCCAAAACGACAGAAGACTTCATGGACTAATTTATCCGCAACTGTTGAAGCTTCTTGATTTGGAATGGCGAAGACTTCCGGCCACTTCGTGAAGTAATCCATCACAACCATGAAATACTTGTTGCCACTTTCACTCTCCGGAAACGGCCCCGCAACGTCAAGGGCTATCCTCTCCCATGGTGCACCAACATTGTACAATTTCAATGCACCCCTACTACGAGTCTGAGGTCCCTTTACAGCTGCACAACTTGTACATTTGCGACACCAGTCTTCGACATCGTCTCGACAGTGGACCCAGTAAAACCGTTCCCTTATCTTCAGTAAAGTCCGTTTTACTCCCAGATGACCTCCTGAACAACCATTATGGTACAGCTGTAGAACATCCGGTACTTGAGCTTTAGGGACAACCATTTGCAAATGACAGCTGTCGCCCCGAGCATTTTCCCATTTACGGCACAGGACTCCATCCTGAACCACCAAGCTGTCCCATTGGGCCCAATAGCTTTTTGTGACCGAACTCATCGCTGAGACGTCGCTCCACCTGGGCTTAGGAGCTCTGGCCTTCATCCACTCCAGAATCGGCTTGATGTCTGAATCTTCCTGCTGTGCACGTTGTAGGCTTTCCTTCCACTCGTTGTTGAGGTCTGTCTTGAGCATCCTCACAGGTACCACTTCCTTACTCTCTTGTCTAGTACAATGCTTGCAGTCTTCAGGACAAGGTCTTCTTGACAATGCATCTGCGTTGCCATGAGATTTTCCGCTGCGATGTTCGACCACGAAGTCGTATTCCTGCAGTAGTTCAATCCATCTCGCAACTTGACCTTCTGGATTTTTGAACTGCAATAGCCATTTCAGTGCAGCATGGTCAGTTCGTAAGTGGAATTTCCGCCCTAGAAGATATTTGCTAAAATACTGCAATGACTTTACCACCGCAAGCAGTTCCCGTCTCGTAACACAATAGTTCCTTTCCGGCTTTGACAACGACTTGCTGAAGTACGCTATCACAACCTCTTGATCACCATTCCGTTGGGACAACACACCGCCAAGTCCTATGTCACTTGCGTCTGTGTCAACTATAAATTCCTTGCCCGCATCAGGGTAACCCAAAATAGGTGTTTTGCACAGACGGTCCTTTAGCTCCTGGAATGCGATGTCGCAACTATTATCCCAGCAGAAATGTCGCTTCTCCTCGGTGAGCTTATGCAGGGGTTTGGCTATATCTGCAAAGTTCTTGACAAATCGGCGATAATAGGAGCACAAACCCAAAAATGCTCTGACCTGCGTCTTGTCTTTTGGAACTGGCCAATCCTTGACAGCTGCAATTTTCTCTGGATCCGTGCGGATACCTTCTTCAGACACGACATATCCCAAAAAGCTAACTTGTCGTTTGAATAGTGAACACTTCTTCGGGCTTAACTTGAGGTTGGCACTCTGGATCTTCATGAGCACGCGTTCTAGGTTTTGAAGATGTTCTTCAAACGTGCGGCCTACGATGATGATGTCATCCAAGTAGACCAGGCAGGCATCGCCAATTAGCCCGGTAAGTACAAGTTCCATCAACCTTTCAAACGTTGCCGGAGCATTGCACAATCCAAACGGCATAACTTTAAATTGCCACAGACCCTTTCCTGTCGAGAATGCAGTTTTCTCCTTGTCCTTGGGATCAATTTCAACTTGCCAGTAGCCACTTTTAAGGTCCAGCGTGCTAAACCACTTTACTCCAGTAAGCATGTCCAGCGTGTCATCGATTCTTGGCAAAGGATAGCTGTCCTTCTTCGTCACGTCGTTCAGACGACGATAGTCAACACAAAACCGCATGCTGCCATCCTTCTTTCTCACCAGCACTACAGGCGAACACCATGGACTAGATGAAGGTTCAATAACACCATCCTTCACCATTCCTTCAATCATGGTTTCCACTTCCTTTTCACGTGCTACCGGCAATCTCCTTGGCCGCTGACGGATAGGCAATTCGTCTCCTGTATTGATTTTATGTTGAACTAAGCCAGTCCTCCCGATGTCAGCATCGTTTGACGAGAAAACACCGGCGTACTTATGTAACATCTTCTTTGCCTTGACCATTTCATTTTGGGACAGAGCGCTGCGGCAGTCTTCTAAAAGTGTGGTCACTCTCGTTAGTGCATCCTTGCTGAGGGTCTCAGTCGATAGATATTGGCATCGACGCAACCAATCCACTTCCTCGCAAGTACCAAGTAGTGTGCCTTTTTCTATAATCTGTTCTTGATCACAAAGGTTCAGCACACGTACCCCTGAGATGTCGGTGGCTCTGACCAAGGTTCGTGCCACTTTCCATGGAAGGTCATTGTCTACCCTTTCCACGA
The DNA here is from genome assembly GCA_927399505.1 of Luperina testacea. Classification (NCBI taxonomy): domain Eukaryota; kingdom Metazoa; phylum Arthropoda; class Insecta; order Lepidoptera; family Noctuidae; genus Luperina; species Luperina testacea. Next base: position 23,828,645 of record OV656756.1, read on the forward strand.
GTACACAACGAGGAGTTCGCCCAGGATTCCGAGGAAGATTAACCGGCACAATCGTTTCCGATCTCGGCGGCAGAACAATCTTCTTAAGGCTGTATACATTTCCTGGTAACGCCCCTTCCACGAAAAGTTCCTCTTGTCCACATTTCAAAACACCTTGCTTGACGTCGATCTCGCAACAATTCTTCCTCATAAAGTCAAGGCCCAGGATGCAATCGTCCATTATATCAGCCACAATGACATTATGCAGGTAGATTCTGTTGCCTAGCTTCAACTCCATCTTCTTCTCTCCACGGACGGGTATGCGCTGACCGGTGGCTGTCACCAAATTAATGTGTTCTCGGTTGTGTGCGGAGTCCCCAAGGAACCGACTTATAAGTTGGGAACTGACGACCGTACGAGAGGCTCCAGTATCTATGGTCAGCTTACACGGCGTTCCGTTGACCTCGCCCTTGATGATTAGGCTATTCCCATCATGGGTTTGTGTGATCGAAATCCTTGGGGCTCCTTGAACATCAGCCAGCACCCGCCCCGCAGTCCTGGCTATTACTCGTTTCCCTGCTGCTGGTGTTGGGCGGTGCTGTTAGCCGCACTGCCCTCTGGAGATCGGCCGTCTTCTCTTTCTGCAGTTCGCTTAGGGCAACTGGATCGAAGGTGGCCCCTTTCCCCACAGCCGTAGCACCTAGGGCTGTATCCTTTACTGCGCTCGCGAACTGTAGCCGCTGCAACTTCCCTGACGCGATGGGAACGATGATCCTGCCGCACAGCTTCCACCTCCAGTGCATGGGCCAAGGCGTCCTTCAGCGTCCCGTGGTGACCGAGCCTCACAGCAGCTCTAACTTCAAGGTCGCGGATGCCGTCGATGAATGCCTGCACCAGGTTCCCATCAATCAGCGCAGGTACGGACTGGTAAGCTTTGCGAACCAGCTTCTCCACTTCAAGTGCCCACTGCTGCAGGTTTTCGTTGTTGCGTTGCACGCGATCCTTGAGCTGCGCCCGAAACACGTGTTCCAGGTGAGCGTCGCCATACCGAGCCTCCAATGCCTCAAGGAGCTGCTCGTAAGTCACTTCCTTACCGAGAGCTTCCAGAACAGTTAAGGCCTGGTCGCGCAGGCCCAGGGTGAGGGCAGTCATGGCCTGACTATTATTCCACCCGTTCGCCTTCATGACAGCCTCAAATTGGATTTTGTAGGCCGACCAGGAAGAAGTTCCATCGAATGGTGGCACTTTGAATCCACGTAGCGAAGGTGTTGTAGCTACGGGAGCTGCGATTCCATCACACAGTTTAAGGTTGTCCAGCGTTTTCTTCATGTCAGCCATCGCGTTGTCAACCCGATTATTCACGTGGTCGATTCGGGTTTCAGCTTCCGACAGACGGTTGTCGTGTTGAGCAACCTTGTCCTTCACCTCCTTCATGTCTTTCCCGAAGGTAGCGTGAAGGTCCTTTATAAGGAACATCTGCTCTTCCTGGCGGCGCGCCTGCTCCTCCTTATCCCGCTGGAGCTGTTCCTCCAACCGACGAGCCTGTTCCTCCTGTCGGCAGGCCTGTTCCTCCTGTCGGCGGGCCTGTTCCTCCTTGTCCCGCTGGAGCTGTTCTTCCAGTCGACGGGCCTGTTCCTCCTGTCGGCGGGCCTGTTCCTCCTGTCGGCGGGCCTGTTCCTGCAGCATCATCATCAGAGCAGCAAAATCTGGTGCTGATGATGCTGGAGCAGCTGTGGACGGGCCGGCCTCCGTGGTCGGTTGCTGGCCTTCCGACCTCTGTGGCGTTGTTCCACCGAATCGCCTCTGGTCCGTCTCTTGCTGGCGTTGACTCCGGGTACGGATACCCTCCATGTCGTCTTTGGGTAAAATCGGCATGGTTTTTAAACCTCGCTTCTGACACCAATTGTTACGAGCTTGGGTTCGTGACAATAAAAACTACCGATTTAATAACCAAAAACTGACACTTTACTCACCAACACTAATTACAGCTCAAACACACAAATTAAGAAACACAATGTCACTTACTGATCACTTCTAGTCGCACTCGAATATCGCTTTCGATGTTATCGCATGTATAGCTTACTCAAAACTATATGTCTCGCGGCTCGCGCCCGCCTTATATAGTCCCACAGAGCTACTTTAGAAACATCTAGTATGTTCGAGTACATAGCGGTCCCGACCGACTCGACGTCGATAGTTCTCGGAACTACTAGTACCTACAGGAAGGGTCAATGTCCTAGTACCAAGGCCAAGGTACTAGTTCTGCTACCCGATACAAGATGGCGCTAGTGGTAACTAATGGCGATACATGGCGATGTATCAAGCATTATTTTTGGCGCGCAACAATATATATAAATTACGTGTCACGATGTTTGTCCGCGATGGACTCCTAAACTACTTAACCGATTTTAATCAAATTTGTACACCGTGTGCAGTTTGATCCAACTTGAAAGACAGGATAGCTCACATCTCCATTTATAATCGTAATATTATTTTATTGCACAAAAACGTTAGCCACAGCAACGCGTGGCCGGGTCAGCTAGTAATAATATAAAACACATTATTTATACATTCATTAAGAGAATAAAATTGCCTATAATGTTTCCACTGCTTGGACACAGGCCTCCTTTCGGTGAGAAGGAGTGGGCCGTAATCCACCACGCAGGCCCAGTGCGAGCTGGTAGACACCTACCAGCCCGCATGTGACATCATATGCCTTTGAATTTTTGGTTCTAGGACGTGCCGGTTTCCTCACGATGTTTTCCTTCACCGTTTTGAGAGCAGTGGTGATGAAATTATTTACACAAAGTAAAGCGCCTGACTGACAGTAAGAACTCGTAAGTCGCGGCCGTCACCACTTGACCACGACTGATCTCAATCTGCTTTTGCTATATATGTGTAAGCCTAATGGGATTTGCGCGAAAGCGCGAGTTTTATGGGTGACGTAAATATCTAAAGGGAAAGTGATTGATATTGATTAGCTGCAAAACCGAAAATGGATTAATAAAGCTGTAAAACCCAAATAATATAAATATGTTATGAAATCAACGTTGGTGGCTGTAGCTATTCAAACAGAGAGAGAAGCCGTATTCATTATTCGCAAACGCCACGTTCCTTATAGGTCGCTCGCTAGTCATCCATTATAATAATCTTTAAGATTCCTATTTTTACGTAGTTACGAGAATTTTAATTCGAATGTAAACATAGCATCATTTGTCAAACGTCCCGTGGGATGTCATGTCACAAGTTTGTCACGCGTTAGCGTAGTTACTTTATTTTTTCCGAGATTCTTGACATTAAAAAAAATATTAATTCGTTCAAAAGTCCTCTGCTTTCACGGTCAGGTTGTCAGCGTACCGGTGTGCCGTGACAAACGTAACATGATATTCACAAGCAGGTCACGGCACGTCCCAATACTCGCGTGGGGACATTTTGGTACATTGCGTAATTAGGTGCCTGACGTCCCGGTCTCGGGGTCTGATAGCGTGACAAATAAGTGTTTATATTGTTAAGTGTATAGAGACATCCTTTGTGTGTCGGTAGTACTGCTAGTGTTTACATAGATAAAGAGATTAATTTTCACGTTGGAGAAAAACAAGTAGGTATCTAGGCATGTGACGATGCCGCGTAAGCGTTTGCTTCGTTAAATCGGGCTATCAGAACCTGATTTTATAAAAAGATTTTAGTTCAATTCCATTAAACTAATTCATAATAAGGGATCTCTTTGTTAAACTTTTTAATCTCTTTTTCAAACGTTTATATAAAACTCTTAAAGCATTTTAAAAGATGAACTTTTAAGCTGATATTAGATTTCTAATTGCAAGCACATTCCACGCGAAAAAAACCATTCTCTTAATTCTAAAAACTAAAGTAGAAAATAATGAATCTCACCTCTTTTTGGAGATTAAACCACTGAATGATAGTTTTTGAAGCGAACCATTAATATTCTGCAATTTACTTTTTATACAAATTCAATCTAGAACTTTAATTCGTTTGTAAACGGTTCGAATACAAAATTTCTATTATTTGTTACTTGTGAAAGCGTTTATTTAACTGTAACTTTTGTTTAGAGGTGTGCAAGTTTTTAACGCCCCGACTTTACTATGTAGATACATTTAGAATTTTGCAAGTAAAGGGAGAAGTTTTAATAAACTTACTTTTTGACTCGGGACGTATAAAAATATTAGCATTACGAATTCAATTTTCATTTGAATAAGAGAAGAGGTTATTTTTCGAGATGAATAAAGTAACGTCGGATCTCCCGGAGATTTATTATGCGCTCAGGTACGTCCCCGCTGGAGTAAACAGAATTACTGAGACTAAAATGATGCATGAAAACATAAATATGAATGGTAAAAATGTATCTAGTGGTTTAAAAGTATCACAGTATGTCATTCATCTGCCTAGCTTTTTCCCATCTATGTTGGGGTCGACTTCCAGCCTAACCGGATGCAGCTGAATACCAAGCGACTGCCTATCTGTCCTCCACAACACAGTTACTGGGTAATACGATACCCCTTGGTAAGACTGGTTGTCAGACTTACGGGCTTCTGACTACCCGTAACGACTGTCAAAGATCCACGCCCGGGACAACGCCCGGGAGTAACGGCTTAACGTGCTTTCCGAGGCACGGAGAGGTCTCGGTATGTAAAGATGGTCACCCATCCACAGACCAACTGCGGCAAGCGTAGCTTAACCTGTTCAATCGACCTGTGCGGCTGTTATTGTTTAGCCACGGACCCCTCGAAAGTATCACAGTATGTCAGTGTAAATTTTACTGAAATACTGCATGTTTTGGGGCAAAAAGGCCAGAATAGGAGGTGGATCATACGAGTAGTTTGTGACACTGTTCCACATCCACACTCTGCTGCCATGCCGTCGACGTAGCCCTACTTTACGAGTTTCGACTTACATCTTGCCACTTGGGTGTGGAGACGGTTCAGGGACTTCCAAGAAGACCACGGTGGTAGATAGTGAGTAGTTAGGGAAAGATATCCTGCCATAGTTTGCAACAGACGTCGACCGGGTTTAGGGTCTACCAACTTTAAATAATTGTCGTGCCAGTGACACGAAGAAGAAGAAAACCGACATACTTTTTCTGATAAAATATACCTAAGCCAGGCTCTCTCTCACCACCTATGCGAAATGTGGGTATACCGCTGCCTCACCTTTTGGAGATACAAGGCGTGATGTTATGTTATTTACATCATAATACTTACTTTCTTCAAATACACACCTTGTACATTGACTTGCTATTTACCGATATATTTTCGCCAGTGACGAAAATACATGACAAATGGCCGGCATTGCGTCGCAGGCCGCAGCGTGCGCGGATAAATCCGAACATTTGACTGGTAGATACAAATCGTAAGAGATTTGTCTCGACGGCTCCCCTCTTGTGTGGTGCACTGTTACGACACGCGGCCTCTTGGAGAAGTGGAAGAATTCGAGGGGGAGTTGATTAGAGTAGCGTTTGAGTGAGTTTGGGACTGCGTTTGTTCTTGATTACCTTGGTTTATATTGATATTGTAAACGTCAAGAACAAGTTTTATTGATATTTCTAGTTTGACGTATACCTAAGTCAAACTGGAAATATCAATAAAACTCAATTTAAACTGAAATTAAAGAGGCCTCGTTTGATATTTATTAGCGCAATAAATAGTAACTTAGCGTTAAGGTAAGATATTATTACAAGTCGTGGTGGCACTTCCTAATGTAAGCTTCTTCAGCGTGTCTCCACTGCATGGTGTCTACTCGTGACGAGGTGGTTATGTCTTTAGCCTTAGCTGAATTGGACTACCTTAACTGATTTAAGGGGATTACAGAACCCAAACGCAAAAAACCAAGTTTTAGAAACAATAAAAGTATATGATCGACTACAGTAAACAAAATCAGAAAAATATATGATATTCTTCAGGATATATGCTAGGTAGATAGTGTGTTGAAAACATAATATAACAAATTTGATATGATAGAAAAAATCATGAAGATACCTCTAAAAACTTTCTTGAATACATACAATCATTCTGATTTTTTGTCAGATTATTATACAAGCAACATACTAAAACACTAGTGTTTTAATTTATTGTAATAAAATGCTTCATATTTTGCAATAAATTACCAGCGTTGTGTCATCGCGCAAAATGTTGCAAAAACGGGAAACATTTATTCCTTTTGAGGGCTTCCGTAGCGTACGCTGCGTAAACGGTTAAAATTACGAAAAAATCATGTATGACGGAATTGTTTCCCTATAAAAGCTCTAAAAAAAATCTGCGACAGCATATGTCTATCTTTTAAGGTTGACTCACTATAACCTTTTTTATATGGTAATCAAATTTGTTCTAAAATAATGCATTATTTGCGAAGGTGTTTTTATAAACATGATATTAATCCTTATCCAAATAAATACGTTATTCATCACAAGTTATATTAATTTTGAACAAAATCGCCCTTGACGCCATTTGATTTCAAAAAATATCTTAGGAGATATATACATAGTTTTAAATTAATACTAATAATAAAGCTAAAGAATTTGTTTGAAAGTTTGGTAGGATTTATAAAAATCTTTTTGTATTTGATAGCCCAATTCTTGGGGATTGCTACAGGCTGTTAAACGTCACGCTAGGAGCCTTAGGAGTGGAGCAAAAAGAATAATTCGCTAAGCAAAAATGAGGTAATAGCGCAGGCAGGCGATGCGATGCGACCGGGTGGATCGGGGGATCAATCAGTTTCAGGCGTACGAAGTCGCGGGCAGAAGTTATAAATTATAAAAATCGTAAACATTGATTTTTTAAAACTATCTTTCAAGGGGAGGTGGAGAGGGTGTTAATTTTTTTTGAGGATAGTACGAAACCCACGCGGACGAAGTCGCGGGCAAAGTGCTAGTCTGAAATAAATGTTAAAATATTCTTCTTACGAACAGCCTCTCAACACTCAAAATAAACTTCACACCCCGACCTTCCTAATTTAGAAGCATCATTCTTTCCATTCATAGCTTACACACTAAGATTACGTTTCCAGTTACAGGAAGCCGGAGGGGACCGGAATTCCAATATTGTGGAATCCGAATTAAAGCAGGTAAATATTGTGTGTCACGATACTCGAGTTTTATCAGAAAGGGTTCTTCAGCTCAGCACTCGGGAACTGCTGCCTGACACGTGGCTTTGTGCCTGTTATTCTTATTTTGTTACTCGAGCCTTTGAAGTTTTCGACGTTTGTATTTGGGTTATTGTTAATTCTTTGCGGTTTGAAGTGCGATTGAAAGGAATTTGTTATTTTTGGCAGTACCGAGCGAACCTTCCGACCTTTTTCGTTTTCTGATAATTACAACTATGTTCCAAGCCATCTCGGATACAGTCTGATTTTTATTCAAAATTATTCTCATCCCTTTAATTACACCCACTTCAATTCATTCCATTTGCTTGATCCATTGATATAGATATATTTAGCGTATGAAAATATCATCTTCATAATATTTTACTTAGCAGGTTTCACGACCGATGTCTCCAAATTCTTAACAACCAAATCTAACCTCACATTGACAACCTCTGACCTTTTGAACACAATACTAATCAATCTACCTCCTTTGACGCGTTCTTTTTTCAACCCGGCAAGGGTTAGGGTTCCATCGCTCGCGTTATAAATTGCACGGTACGAAGCTCTTTGTTCCTCGTCGGAGTTCAATGAATACTATATGAGTCCGTGCTGTGCCAGCACTACGCAGGTATCAGGGCTTCTCAAGGTTTTTTCTGCGTTTTTTATTAATATTCGACATTATTATGAAAGGCATTTGTTTTGCGTTTGAAGAGTTCGTGTGCAGATGTTTATGACGTCATGTGTGCTTACTTTGACTGCTGTTTATTGACTTAGATTTGTTCTGTTTCATTTTATGATACTTTTGGTATTATTGCGGTCTATACAGTATGAAGTGGTGATGATGCCGCAATCAACGTTGCCAGCTAACTGGGCACAAACGATATATTAAAAAAAAAACAACGAGTAAAAGTATCATCACTGCGAAAAGAAGAAGAGAAAGAACTAGTTTCTTATTGTTTAATAACTAAGAAGGTGATTGCAGACCAGAAGTTCGTTTGGTAGCAGAAATAGCAGTTCTGTAGAACAAAAATATTTTTCATCACTCTTGTAGCTGAACAGTTTTTCCGAGAGCACACATCCACATAGCCTGCAATGCCCTACAGGACTAATTCCAGTTCCACCAACACTTTGTACCATATCATTACAGCAACAGAACAACATCAACAATGTAGACAACACAATCAAACTTGATTACGAGCAACATTAAAAAGTTGCAACAAACGAGGTACCCACCAGTTCCTGTCGCTTTACGACTCCCAAATAAAACTGCTTCATTTTATATTTAAACTGTCTCATACACTGTTGTGTCATTTTGTCGTTTTTGTGTACTTTGTGTCCTTTTTTTGGGAGATAAGTACTGAGTACAGGATTCTTTGTGTGTGGAATAAACTAGAATACTAATATTGTACTTGGCGTAAGTTAAAACTCTATATCTCCATCATATTGTTACCCTGTAAAAGTTTTTGCTGTACCTACTTGGCCCTCTTCCAACGTCGATTTAAGTAATAATAAAAACGTACAAAAAATAACTTATCCTATGATAATATAACACCTTAATTAATTATTATCTTCCTGCTGTTCGGGATACCTACTGCAGTCTCATTATCATGAGCTTGTGACTACAAGCTCATGATAAGATGAGCTGCCCGATGTACCTTGCCTGTTAGGATCACGTATCTGCAAACAGATGTAAGGGATTGCATACAACCTTCATGCATTCCATGATGCCATTGGTGAAAACAGGTGTTATCAGTCCAAGTAAAACTCTATGATCTCTGCTTACACTAAGTGGCGATGTGAAACTATCTTCTGTTGGAAACGCTCATCTGTCGTAGTAATAGTACATTGTTCACCGAGGGGAGAAACTGACCGATTACTAACAAGAGTGTAGGTTGAGGCCCGAGGCTCTGTCAAGGGCCTTATTACACACTAGTTGGGACTAGCACTTTCTTCCGATTGATACATACTGCTTTTAGTATACCTATGAGGTAAACAGACATTTTTACAAGCTTTTATTGAACTTGCACTGTTCGTATGTACGAGCATGTATGTAAGTGGTCCGTTCAAAATTTGCAAACCATTTTTCGACCATTTGTTGGTATCCGATTGAGCTGAAATTTTGCATACACCTTTAGTTCTGGCAACAATATAATGTGCAATACTCAATATTGTAATAATATCAATATGACCGCCGCTCCAAGATGGCGGATTATATATTTTTTTTCAATCCCTTTAATATGGGTTTCAATTGAAAGAACTTGAAGAGTAGAAAACGATAAAGTTAGTAACATTACACCAAATTCAATGTGGCCGCCGCTCCAAGATGGCGGATTACATTTTTTTACAATCCCCTTAATATGGGTATCAAACGAAAGAGCTTGAAGAGTAGATGTTCGGTCTAAGCAACCGAACACCTGCTAACGCAACAGATTACAACAATCACTGTACTTGTATCTAAGTGATAATTTTATAATACTTTATCATCAGTGCATTACCAGGCATCAAACGGACCGGGTGAATTATTTAACATAACATTTTACTTAAGACATTATAGGTACAAGAAACTTGAAGAACCTTTAATAAACTCTTTAAATCCAAAACCAATCAGTGATTTAATATTACCTACAACCTTGCAACCCGCACAGTAGAAAACGATCAATTTACCTAGTAACAACACTCTAAATTCAATATGGCCGCCGCTCAAAGATGGTGGATTACATTTGTTTCAACCCCCTTAATATGGGTATCAAATGAAAGGACTTGAAGAGTAGAAAACGATACGTGAACAATCAAAGCGATTAATTCTATTAAAATATAAAACAAATAGGTGGTAATATTTAAAGGTACTAAATACCATCAAAGTAAATGGTGTAAATAATGTCAATGGTGTAAATCAATAAAATTATGTAAATAAATGAATAAAAAATGGTAAAGAAAAGATTTTAGATAATAGAAAAAAAGACTAAAAAGTAAAAAATAAAATTAAAATAAATAAAAGTTTTTAAAAACAAGCTTTTATTTAAGTAAATAAAAACGTAACCTAAAACAGAAAGAATAACGCGAACTAAAAAGAAAAAAATAAATTTAAGTGACATTTTAAAATATAGATATCTGCATAGGTATGTATATAAATTTTAAACGCTTGAGGGACTGATGTTCGGTGTCCGTTATACAGGTGTGTACCTACTACACAATATCAGTGCCTCAAGCGTTTCAAATTTATATTGTGTATGTATCAATATTTTAAAATGTCACTTAAATTTATTTTTTTCTTTTTAGGTCGCGTTATTCTTTCTTTCTTAGGTTACGTTTTTATCTATCTGCCTGTTTTTAAAAACTTTTTTTAAAATGATGTTTATTAAAATTATTTCAGTAATTAAAACTCAATGTTAGGCAGACAGATTAATATTGCCAGGCAGATTAATATTGGTATGAATGTTCAGCAAAAGTATGTGGCCAGTGTCATTTTGAAACTTTTTGTCTTTTGGTACTATACTATATTTAATTACGTTAGCTACTGAATTGTCATAAATAAAAAATAAAAAACACAGCACGTTAACAGTAGATTTTCATACACTTTGTTGACCCTCAAATTTGTACAAAAGTAATGACGTACTTTCTGCCTCATTAAAAAAAAGTAATATGGTACTTTCCGAGCAGGTGTATACATAGTATAAAACATAATATAATAATATACATAATAATTATGTGGTTCATGAATAATTGATAATATTATATGATTCACGATAATGAAAGTACTTATTGCTCCATAATGCTTAACGTGACCCATATTTTATTAAATAAAAATAATGTAGGTAATTTTTCCGAAACATTTACTATATCGAACGGTATATTTTATTTAACTGAATGCAGTCCTTAGTAATAAAACCGACATAATCTGTAGACTCAGCCTTTCCATGATATATCTCTCTATTACCCACTTTATGACTTACCTTTATGAAAATGTTATTTAATAACAGCGACCTTAAAGCGAAAAGCGCTTCAGAACAAAGTATGGGAGTAATAACAAGCGCTGGATCGCTGCACGCCTCATTTTGATTGTACTCATTAAGCCTCTGCAACTGCACATATTAACTCGCAACCTCTCGACCTTATTTCGTGAACAATAAAGGTTGTTTTTGTGTGCTGCCACTGTGTAATTAAGTATCTTTGTATTGAGTACGATCCAGCCAGCATAAGCTTTTGTTTTGCGAAATGCATTGAGAGTATTATCGAATGTTCTGTGCGATGTTCTCCAGTTTCCAAAGAGCTGCATACTACGAGTTTTCATATCCACTGCAGAGAGCCTCTATGGACATAATAACGATTTATAGAGCAATTGTTGATTGTAGAGGTGTTACGATCAAAACAAATGAGATCGAACATCTTTGAAAATCTGAAGGATCTAAGTACTTAGTAGGTTATTAGTTAGATAAGCTAATTGGAAGAATAACCATTTTCATTTCGTTTTTTAATCCTGAATTTTCTTTGTATATTCTCACAACTTCAAAAGTCGTACTGAAACATTATAACCATCATAGATTTACACAAGTATACTTCAAGCGTTTCTCATTTCGAGATCACCATGGTAACGAACTTGAGATTGTAGGTACTTGTCGATACTCAGAGCCAGGTCGAAGGTTTTTACTCAAAAAATAATACACTCAAAGAAAAAAAAGCATTTGTTCCCAAAAGAACGCTGGACGACAAGCTATTATTATTAATCTGTGGATTATGTCTGTTACAATATTTTTATCTCACGAAGCGACGCGCGCTTTACTTGTGGTCACCAAGTGTACAAACATGCCTTGAATGTGTGTGAAAGCGCGAGAGCTCTCAGTACCATCCGAGACAATGGCGAAGTAGGAAGTGTGTTGTGTTGACGCGACTCGTCTTCACGCACACATTCACAGCGTGTTTGTTCACTTGGTTACCATAAGCAAAGCGCGCGTCGCTTCGTGCGATAAAAATACTGTACCCTATGTAACCGAAATAAGGATTTAATCAAATGAGATTTTTTTTTACTTTTTCGATAGACACTTTCCTTTTTATTTTATTACCCTACCAACTACATTTGCAAGCCGACGAAACGGCGCGCGGCGGCTTATTCAAAATATTAAGTTTGAATGAAAGTTAGGCCCTTTGTGTACAGCGCTATTGAAAAGTAACCAGTTACAGACTTTAATCACCGATGAATAGCCTGAATGTCACAGCAATAATATTTCAATGATGCAACCAATCACAAACGGTTAAATAACGCGTTTGTAAGTCGCGTCGTGTAGGTACCGACCACCATTGAAATACTACTGCTGTGAAATTGCAGCCAGTGAGAGTGTGTGAGATTGAGTGAGTTTGTAACACATTACATTTGAGTAGCGCCGTGGACGATTGTCCTAAGACTAAAAATACGAAATTCCTAAAAGTAACAAGTGAATATGCACACGCAGAAACTGATAAGAGTGTGTGCGTTATTTATAAAGCAATTAAATGCGCGTGCGACGCAAATGAAGTGTTCGCGCGCACAAGCGAGATGTGCGGTTAATAGTCGCCTTATTTTGAGACGACATAAATACTTTCAAGTGTTGGATGTTCTTGGTTATATTTGTACCTTTTGGAGTATTTTAGTGTTAAGTATGCTGTATCCATAATCATTAGCCTATAGCAGACAACTGCTGGATATTATTATAATGAGTCTAGTGTGGAATATTGTGTGGGGGCGTTAAAATGATACAACGTTATAATTACTGTGTCTATTTCAAGCGTAGGTAGGTACGTGTTTACATGGACGCGCCAATACCTACCATCACTGATTTTCGAACCAAAAACCTAATAGAAATTACCTGAAAGTACATTCTAAATTCGCTTGACTGTTTGAATGAAATTAGAATAATTTTGCTGCCAGTCTGCACTACATAAGGTCGACTTTTGCAGACACTCTTTACAGTACCCTCCAATCTCACGCCATTTAACTCGATCCAGTAATCACCAATAACCATACAAAGATCGTCTCTCCGTATCCAAACTATAGGTACAGATATATATAGTATAGTCTATAGTCTGCTGTGGTCCAATTCTGTGCTCGGTCTCTTTAGAAACCCGAACACCCTCGGTCTCCTCGCATTCAACTGACTCCCAATCTGTTTTCTTAAGGCCTTCACTGAATCCAGTATTGACGTTTTCTTCTGTATTTCCTGAACGGTCTATATCGGTCCAGCATTCATTCCATTCATTACAATCCCAATAATAATCTCCGCGGCACCGGCACTCAATATTCTCCTCATTCCATTCATTCACGCCCGTATTGTCTCCAGCTATAAAATCAGACGGTGTCCTAATTAAAAAGTTGTTTAATTTGATATTATTACAGCTGCCCCATTATCTTGAGATTAGCGACGACTAAAAACGAGTTGAAAGTCATTAACTTCACATTTTTAACTCAAAGGGACGAAGGGAGTTCAACTCAAAATGACTAGTGGCTGTGGAGATTATCACTTTGAGAGCGTCCTTTTATTTTATTTATAGTTGACTCTTCTTTATTATTTATTTATATATTATTTATATATACTTTATTGCACACCACAATAATACAAACAAAAAAAATTTATCGAACACTAAAATTGTACGATGGGCGGCCTTATCACTTTTTGCGATCTCTTCCAGGCAACCTTGGAATCATTTGGAATGGACGTGTAGTGGACTCTTGTCCACTATGTTGCTTTAATTTGAGATTTGTTAAATAATTCATATTTAGGCAAAGCCAAATTGTATTACGTAGCTAATCTTCTCCTGTCTGTACATGTTTTGCCCTATCAGAATCATACATACACTATGACGTCACAGAGTCATACACTATGACACGGGGCCGCGCGTGATTTTTTTCAAACATCATCTGCCTAGCCTTTTTTCCAACTATGTTCGGGTCGGCTTCCAGTCTAACCGGATGCAGCTGAATACGAGTATTTTACATGGAGCGACTGCCAATCTGACCTCCACAACCCAGTTACTGGGTAATACGATACCCCGTGATAAGACTGGTTGTCAGACTTTTGGGCTTCTGACTACCCGTAACGACTGTCAAAGATCCACGAATGACAGCCGGGACCAACGGCTTAACGTGCTTTCCGAGGCACGGAGAGGTCTCGGTATGTAAAGATGGTCACCTATCCACAGGCCAGCCTCTGCAAGCGTAGCTTAACCTGATCGATCGACCTGTGCGGCTGTTATTATTTAGGCACGGATCCCTCTGATTTTTTTCAAACAAATTCAGTAAAAATGTGCTTCATCGCGGGGAATTTGGCTCCGTTTTTCGCGCCCTGTCGCGTGGCGTGTTGCAATGTATGATCCGCCTTAGTCTCACTGGTGTCAAGCTATTGCACGACAGCACGATTTAATTTTTATTTACCAATTCATTCAACTTCTTTTCAGCCCAAAAATGTGGAAACAACAATGACTCTAATAATATCTTCATCTGTCTACACTCGCATATTACACATCTCTATTAATACAGTTATTCGGTCCCCACTAGTTAGTGCCATATAAATCATTGTCGGTATTTCTGTATGTCCGTCACTGTGAGCGTCGCCTGATTTATTAAGCTAATTACTAGTGTGTTCGTCTTGTTGCTCGCTCTCCAGGACCCAAAGGAAAAATATTACGCGTAGATTAGTTTTATAGCCCTCATTAAGTAGAAATGCTTTGACTTTGAGGTTGTTAAAATGTCTTTAAGTAAGAAAGCGATAATTTGCTTTGAATTGAGTTTGGAACTATCGGCTTTTGAAAGTGCCTGGCGTCTTTTCTGAATGATAAATGACTGAAAACGATTAAAGGTTTTTGTTACTCGCCTGGAGCCCGTTCTCCAGGCGAGTCTTTCTTTTGCAGCGCTTGAATGGGCCTAATGTAATCATTTCTGTACATAGACGGCTTCAAAGTTATGAGCCAACATATATCATTTTATAATAAATTTACTCGACTTACGTTGTGAAAAAATTCTGTTTCGCTTAATTTCATTCGACACAATTATGTCTAACGACGAATTTATTTTCTCGTACAAAATTCTCGGCGGGTGACGCGAAGTCTGAATTTAGTCAAATTGCAGGAAATTCCGTAGCAACGACACGGCAATTAACATTCACACTGAATTGGTCACTGTTGCTCACTGTTGCTCGTTGTTTCTTGTTGTTGCCCATTGTTGGCAATTGTTGCTCAACTCCACGATATATTGCCATTCCAACGTCTTAATTCTAATCTAAATGGTAGATTTTAATTTTAAACTGTTTAAAGTCTAGACTGTTATCCATTCAGTTCTGGCTAAATTAATGTTACCATAAACGAGTTTTAATGTGCAGTTTTAGTGTTATCTTTATTAAGTTATTTTAATGTTTGGATGGAAGTTACTTTAAGGATCGTTTCTTTAAACAAAGCATACAATGTAGATAACTTTTCAAGATTAGGACCAAAAATGTTTACCTAAATTGTCGTGATCGAATCAGAAATGAAGAGATTCGTTGAAGAACCAAGGTAACCGACATAGCCCGAAGAATTGCCAACCTTAAGTGGCAGTGGGCAGGGCACATTGCTCACAGAACACAGCTGAAGCGGCCGAAAGGTTCTGGAGTGGCGACCGCGTACCGGAAGACGTAGCGTTGGAAGGCCTCCCAAGAACCGATGACCTGGTAAAGGCGTAGGTATCCGCTGCCGCGCTGGATGCGAGAAGCACAGAACTGGTCGAAGTGGCGGTGCTTGAGGTAGGCCTACGTCCAGCAGTGGACACCTTTCGGCTGAAATGGTGATGACCGAAATTGATTCAGCTAAATCGAACATAATGATTGGTTAAATAGATAAATAACTTTTAAGACCTTTCAATATACCGTCTGATAATATTGTTCAAAATAACTCTACAAATTACTAATTCCAAACCAGTCATGTCATTTTTAAAACTCCGCCGTAATGCAGCTATTTATAAAATCGCTTTAGATTATGGAAATATAATTGGTGCTTCATAAAATTAAAAGTTATCGCTATAGGTACTTATATATTAATGGTTTTTATCGATTTTAGAAATGTATGTGGCTTTAACAGAATGTCAACTGAAAGAGTCTAACCACGACTGTGGAGGGAGTTGATAACTAATAGTCTACATTTTAAAAGTGGATAAACTTTATTCTTTCTTTGTTGGATGAGTAGCTGTGGTATGTACGGTATTTTAATATAATCTGCAGCAATCGCTAATCCGTCAGCGAAGTGTTGTCATTGTATTTTTTTTCTAAGTTGTTTTCTCTGAAAATACTAATTTCAGAAAGAACGTCTCCGAAACAAATTCAGTGCAACTACAGACAATTTCAGACGAACATCTGAAATTATTTCTGAAAATCAATTACTTACACTGTCTAGTGTCTATCCTGTTTGTTTCAGCGACTTATTGAACGTAATTGACTTTCTTTGATTCCATCTTGCACACTCTACTAATATTTATCCACACGATAAGGTTAATTAAAGCCAGTTAGAAGTCCTGTTTCCAAAGCAGGTGTAATTCCGAGCAGCCAATTGTGAGTGTAACCCGCTTCGGCCCTTACACCCTTCATTATGAGCCGCCATGAATACTATTGTCATTAATTTGGCCGAGTGTGCAGAGGGCGCGGTCTTCATTCGTATTATTTTTATACCTCCCTGTTAATGCTTTATGTCTTTTGGCGCTTTTAAATACATTAATGTGAGTGGTTATTTGTTTAAAATGGTAATTTTGTGTCGGTTTAATTTTGATTAGTGCTATTTTTTTGTGGTGCTTGAGTGCTTGGCCAGACTGGCAGCGTTGGGCGGGGAGCGGCATAGGTGCGGAAACGCGCGCGATCTGCCTGTCCACAGACGAACGCTGGTCGGCTGCGTTCTGCGTGTTGTCGTGTCCAGTGTTAATATGGATGAAGAAGACTTATTTTTACTAGAAAAAAGCTCGAACTAGTTTGAGAAAAACCGGTCCCCGTGCGTGCCGCCTGCACACTCTCTGCGGCCACTTGAGCTATGGCGTGAGTTACCCGCGCGCTCCCCGTGCCGAGCACCCCGCGCCGCTCACCGCGTCCGCGTGCCCACTATGGACACTCAAATGAATTTCTTATGTTTGAGTACGCCGCGCCACGCCCGCCCCGCGCCCGCGCTGCCAGTCTGGCCAAGCATTGAGAATGAGTTTGTCTGGGAAAGTTCTATACTATCTATTATTCCTTTTATGCATGAATGTGTTTAGTTTGAGGCTTATCTCTGATTAAACATCTGGCCGTCGTCTGGACGTCTGGATGTCGGGTATATAGCGGGGGTTACATTTTAGCTACGAGTAGGTCGATGCAAGAAATAATTGAGTATCTGTTGAGTATTGAGAAAATGATATTTGAGATTACGTTGCTCTCATAGTATTGGAAAAATTGGACATTTGAAATATAGATAAGAGTTAGTCATCAGCTTGTTCTATAAATAACTATATCTAATAATACACAATAAGTCACCGAACTATATATAGAAACACGGAATTCTTCTCACCCCCGCGATGTAGCAATTAGTTAAAGTGTGGTGGTATTATTATGTAAAGCAAAAGGCCGCAACTACCTACATATGTAATGAGCGCGAGTCAGTCAATCGTCCGCAGACGCTAGAATTCATTATCCTCTACCCTCACTCACCGTGCTGCTGCTGGCTCTACAGCTGAGTCTGTGTATCTTGAGACGTCTTAAATCTACATAAAATACGTACTTTCTTATGAAAAATTTAATATTTCCTACACTGCCACTATGCAAAACAAAATATGTGATGCGTTCTACCTAAATAGTAGTAGTGGGGCCAATGCTCGATTTACAAATAACAGTAAAACTATTAATACACACTTTTAAAGTCGGTTGAAACCATATTTCAGATAGCCTTGGCAGACGATTAATGAATGTAATAATCAAAATAATTATGTAGATTAAGAAAAACTAAAAAAAGAAAACGCTTTTAACATACACTAAAATTATAAAATAATTAAAGTGACTGGTATTAGTTACGATATCAGCTCCTTTGCAGCTTGTCACATCTATTGTATCCAATGGGTTAATAATAAAAAAGTGTGGAGCGCTTTGTTTAATTTATTTAAAATTACACACAGCTAAAAACCGCTCTACGCTATTTGAATTTGAATCATATGACACGACTCAAAAAAACTGTTCAAAATACTTAAAAGGTGTTCATTTTCATCAATTGACTCCCTTAAACTATGTCCCTCGTTTAAACTAAGCCCTCTGTATACTCGAGGTATTTAATTTCTGTTTACATAACACATACTCAGCCTACTCGTATGTTTCGACTGCTGGGGCAAAGGCCTCCTCTCTTACTTCTGTTTACAAGATCAGAAATATTGAATAATTGATTTTGTAAGACTAGTGTAGACGGGACACGTTCTAGAGACATTTTTAAAGCGAACCATTAGTTGCCAGCTATTAGGCGTGCTGTGTACTTTACCATAAAAACTTCAAACAAATACGTCTCTTCGGGGCTCTGCGACTAATTTATTTCTGTTCACAGCAATTTGTTTAATAACGTTTTTTGTTCGCGCATATTTCTATTGAGCCCTAGCGACTTCGTTCGGATTTTTTTGGGAAAATGAGTAAGTATTTGAGCTCCGTGCTATACCGAGATATGTTTAGTGACATTATTGTAGTCCACACCGGGTTCTGCCCATTAGGCGTATAACGTGTAAACCAGGGCTAAATAATCGTTAATAGTAAGCTCTTACTATTAACTATTATTTAGCCCTGGTTTGCATGTTAACTGCTGCCATTAGGTAACCATAACTCGACTGAATTAAATACGGTAGGTACAGGTACCAGGTACATTATCACACTGCACACTGGTGGCAAGACATTGTGAAGCGTGAGATGCCAGCTCGACACATCTACAAACGAAAATTTAAAAAGGCGGCCAAGTTCGAGCCGGACTCGCACACGAAGAGTTTTTTACCACAAGGCAAAAACGCCGAAAAAACACGTTTCTTGTATTTATTTAAAAACTCTCTTTTATAGCAATAGAAATACACACTGAAAATTTCAAGTGTCTATTTATTACGGTTCATGAGATTCAGTCCGCTGACAGACAGACGGATGGACAGCGGAGGCTTAGAAGGGTCCCGTTGGCACCCTTTGTGTACGGAACCGTAAAAACAGTCAAATTGCTTTAACATTATTTACTGTAGAAAAATAACAAGAAAATAGAAAAATTGCTTTTTAAAAATATCCATAATTATGAATGAAGTATTTCCAAAGAATGTTTTGTAAGATGAGTGATGAATTTGATAAGTTATCTTCTCTAGACTTGTTTGTACTCAATAATGAGATTTTTCTTTTGCATTTTAATTTGAATACACATTATTTTATACAGATTGGATGAGTTACTTAAATTGTATTTTTGATTTGTTGATGTATCTCGCTAAAAGGTCTAGATGTTTTGTAAATGTATTTATTTTAGCTTTGTTAGTAGTCTATTTGTTATTTTAAATGGATATTTGTCTCATGCATACTTAAACATTGCAGTAGTTAGCAGTAAAATAGATCTAGGTACCATAAAACAAATTCATTTTTGCAACCATTTATAGAAGAAGTATGATACTGTATAGTTTGTAGTGCTTAAAATTGTATTCGATATGTAGCTATGTAGCTACAACCAAACAGCACCCTAATTGCGTAAAGGCTCCTTCAAACAGGCGCGACACGCGATAAAATCGCGCGCGACACAAAGCCTTTGTGTCGCGCGCGATTATATCGCGTGTCGCGCCTGTTTGTAGGAGCATTAACACACTATCAATCATAGTCTGAATCATTTTGAAGGATATTTTCAAATTTTCGAAAAATTTGTCTGCACTCGCAATGAATTTTGTTGAACTATTAAAATGAAAGCCATCGCTACTGTTAGTGAGTTACTCAATCACCCCGCTGGACGACCTTTCCTCGATCTTTGACACCAGGAAAACATATTAACCGGTCAAGCTCCGCGCGTAACCTATGTAGTACGATACAATAGAAAATCAATTGTGTCTCATTAGCGGAGCTTGACGAGCTAAAGACCTAGTGACACAGTCAACTCCAAAATAAATTAAAATGGCACACAAAGTAAAGTGAGCCGATTTGAATGTAAGTTTAGCAGCATCCCCTTTCAGGCCGTTATCTCTGTCACTGGATCAAGATACCGCCGAATAGACGGCAGTTTCCTCAAACTCTGGCCCCCATAATTAAAATGCTTTAGTGTTTATGTTAAATTTTGTCGTAAAAGCTGATTTAATGTTCAGAGTTATTAGCTTAGGCGCGTGGAAGAGGGGCTTAACGTTTGTTGTGTGAAGGTGGAACAAGTTTACGGGAACGTGGTTTGAGTTTAAAGTTCTATCAAAAATAGTTAGGGATTCCGAAGAAAACCGGTCAAGTGTGAGTCGACCTCGCGCACCGGGGGTTCCGAACAAAGTAGGTATGTAAATAGTTTATCACGGGTTATTTTTTGTAATGTAACTAGACGGTTTTCGGATTTTTTCCTTTACTTGTGCAACATGACATTGCTTCTTGCCAAATTTCATGATTCTAGGTCAACGGAAAGTACCCTAGAAGTTTTGATTCCCTTGCGAGTGTCAAAATATGCGGCATAAACGGAACATAAACGCCCGTATCTCTTGATTGCGTTGACTTAGAAGTCTGAATTTTTCATTTGAGTATTTGATATTAATTTTTGTTCTCGCTTTGCTGAGAAAAAGGGTCTTGACAGACAGACGGACAGACGGACAACGAATTGATCTTATAAGGGTTCCGTTTTTCCTTTTGAGTTACGGAACTCTAAAAACGACTTTTAGGTCGATTTCTTTGATGACCATGCACAGAGGTTCAGATGTTTAGAGCTGCACCCTCATTGCGTAGCACAATATCAATCAGAAACTAAATAATTTTGAAAGATGTTGCTAATTCATTGGTTCATATGTTCGAAAAATTTGTCTGCTCAACAACTTAAATAACACAATGAATGTTGTTGAACTGTAAGTGTTTTACGTGGTTACCTGCTGCTCAGTCTTCTATGGATCAATACCAGCCAGCACGACTGACATCGTAGATCGATCGAACATTCATCTTACAGTTCTAACTTAGTTATAGCTTCATCATCATCTGCCTAGCTTTTTCTCAACTGTGTTGGGGTCGGCTTCCAGTCTAACCGGATGCAGCTGAATACCAGTATTTTACATGGAGCGACTGCCTATCTGACCTCCACAACCCGGTTACTGGGTAATACGATACCCCTTGGTAAGACTGGCTGTCAGACTTTCGGGCTTCTGACTACCCGTAACGACTGTCAAACATCCACGAATGACAGTCGGGACCAACGGCTTAACGTGCTTTCCGAGGCACGGAGGGGTCACGGTATGTGAAGATGGTCACCCATCTACAGACCAACCACGGTAAGCGTAGTTTAACCTGATGATCGACCTGTTTGGCTGTTATTATTTAGCCGAGGGCCCCTCTTATAGCTTCATATCCTATCGATATTTATGGTAATCTGTTTAATAATAAACAGTGCACATGACTACCAATGCCCCAACTCACTTTACAGCCTGGAATGTGATATCCGGCTCCAAATGCTATCAAACGTTACATTAAGAGTCTATATTATGATGTTTTGGTGATATTGGGCGATCTGGATATCGGTATCTGTAAGACTTGAGAGTTTGCTATTTGGACACATTAAACTTGGACTTATAATCTTTAAATTTGCAGAAGCGAAAACACGATTGGATAAAAAAATCTCGATAAAAAAAAATTACGAAAAAACCTCGTTTTGCACTTATTTTGAGTTAGATCTCTGAAACCCTATGGAATTTAATGATGATTTTTAAACTAATAGATAGGTAATAATATTATCTCAAATCGTGCAGAATTATTTTTTTATTTTTCTACTCGTTCTCCTCGTAATTAGCAATCCAGTGATTTGGCGCTTGCGTCATTTTATTCTAAGCGAGCATACTCTCTTTCTGTCTCTTGTTTTGCACGCGGTAGTAATAGCGCTATCCTTTTCAATTTATTCAATCAGTCTGCTACGGCACCTGTTGGAGGACGAACCTATGTTTGACGACATTACAGAGAGAGGACTATTTTCGACATTTTTATTTTGTTTAGTGGTAAGTATTACCTACTGTAAAAAGGAGTTAAACCCGTTTGGTGTAAACATAATAAATTATTATCATTATTTAGTGTAAATAAAGATGGGCAAAAAGAAAACTCTCGGAAAACACGACACATGGTTGGCGCCACGGAACAGAAAAAACAGTTTGTTCCGTGGTTGGCGCAGTGGCTGAGCGATCGACTGCTGCGCTGCGTGTCGCGGGTTCGATTCCCGACCGGACAAATATTTGTATTGCCTACAGGTAGTTGTTCCGGGTCTGGATGTTTGTGTATGTGAATTTAAATGTTTGTAAACGCACCCACGATACAGGAGTAATTCCTAGTGTGGGACAACGTTTTTTAAAAAAAACAAAAACAAAACAAAACGTTTGAGGGAACAACTCCGTATTCTGAACGAAAGAAAGAAAAAAGTAAGTACAGACGCCAGCATGTCAAGCTACTACAATCTGTCAAATTTCTTTAATAGATTTTCAACTTTATCACTGAAGCATAAGGTTCAAAGTTGAATGGGAAAATTTGACAGTTTCGGGTAGCTTGGTGTGCTGGCATCTGTACCTAACTACCGATTTATACAACGGTATCAATTCTTTTATTTCCTTAGCTACTTAGGTATTTCGAATGTCTATTGCCTGGGGAAAAAAAGTAAGTAAATTTTTAATCCCCGTTAATATTTTTTTTACCTGGCTCGTTGGTCTAGCGGTCGCAAGCGCTACTGCTGAGCTATGAGGTCCTGGGTTCGATTCCCGCACCTCTGCCCACCTCATCGGGCAATACAGGCGTGATGCTTTGTATTTATGTATGTAAATTTTAAATCGCATAATGTAACATAATTGAATCTTTCCCGTACAATGAGAGGTCAGCTTATATACTGGAAATGTATAGCTTCATACGTAGCCGTGTGTACCTACCTATCTACCTATACATATAATGCGGGTAAAAATACAATAAGTATCAAAATAATATCATCCTAGTTCAATCACTGATATTTTTACTAATCAATATTACTTATTCAAACTGATGAATTTTATTTAAAGAAAAAAAAAATTGCCATGATGGCTTTCTCTTTTTTAGGGTTCCGTAGTCAAAAAGGAACCCTTATAGTTTCGCCATGTCCGTCCGCAGTTTAGCTCAGAGGCTCTTAGTACTATTAGAAAACTTATAATTTGGCATGGATATAATATGTACAGACGCCAGCACATCAAGTTACTACAATCTGTCAGATTTCTTTAATAGATTTTCAACTTTATCACTAAAGCATAAGGTTCAAAGTTGATTGCGAAAATTTGACAGTTTCGGGTAGGTTGATGTGCTGGCGTCCGTACATTATTAATCACGCCGACAAAGTGGTAAAATAAAATCTTGAAAAAAAAATTTTTTACGCTATCGGTTTTTTTAGGTACTCGTAAAGTGGGGATGTTTTTGAAGTGAAAACTTCTTTAGCATCGTTGTGATTTGAAATTTTATGTGTTTTTGTGGATCGATGGATGGATGGATCGATGGATCGATGGATCGCCGGATCGCGATGGATCGATGGATCGATGGATTGATGGATCGATGGATTGATGGATCGATGGATCGAAGGATCGAAGCATCGATGGATCGAAAGATCGAAGCATCGATGTATCGACGGATCGAAGCATCGATGTATCAACTGATCGACGGATCGATGGACCGATGGATCGATGGATCGATGGATGGATGGATCGATGGATGGATGGATCGATGGATCGACGGATCGATGGATTGATGGATCGACGTATCGATGGATTGACGGATCGATGGATCGATGGATCGACGGATCGACAGATCGATGGATCGACGGATCGACGGATCGATGGATCGATGGATCGACAGGTCGATGGATCGATGGATCCATGGATCGATCGATGGATCCATGGATCGACGGATGGATGGATCGACGGATCGATGGATGGATGGATGGATCGATGGATCGACGGATCGATGGATCGACGGATCGGTGGATCGACGAATCGATGGTTCGACGGATCGATGGATCGACAGGTCGATGGATCGATGGATCCATGGACCGACGGATGGATGGATGGATCGACGGATCGATAGATCGATGGATGGATGGATGGATCGATGGATCGACGGATCGACAGATCGATGGATCGACGGATCGACGGATCGATGGATCGATGGATCGACAGGCAATATTGCAGTTCTCGCATTTTTACTGACTTCAAAAAGGAGAATATTCTTTATTTGACGGTTTTTAGGGTTCCGTACAAGTTCTGTCAAGTGGCATATTATATGAAAGGGCTTTGGCCATGGGAAAGTATCGGAGCTATTCAAAAATGTACTACTATTTCAGAACATTCATGCATTGCTATTATTGTCTGCTTTATATTTATGTAATAAAATGCATTAATCTTGTAGGTTTCCAGACAAAGAGGACAGGTCAGATAGAAATCAATGAAGAATCAGACGAAAGAAGAATGATAGACTTAAATTTTTTTTAAAGAATTAAAAACCTTTTCTATTCCCTCAACAGCCTTTGGTTGCGGTATAAATAATTTGGAGTTGATAGGGGAGAAAAGGTTAGGCTTCTTGGGATAAACTCATTCCCAACTACGGAACCCTTCATTGTGCGTGGTTCGACACGCACTTGGGCGGTTTTTTTTACAAGCCTAAAGATACAAATGGGGAAGAATTATTTTTTTCAATGCACCCCCTCTTGATGGGTATAATTGAATAGGTCTATTTAAACGAGGGTAATATAAATTAATACATCACTTTTTTTCAGTTATACCGTTTGCGAAATATGGCCCGCCAAATTGCCTGCCTTGCAATGCCAGGGGGCGTTGCAAGGCACTGCAGTGCCCCCCACCCTCCCTGCCATTTCTAACCTAGAAACTTCCACGTTGCTATAACTTAGTAAAAACTGTTTTAAAATAATTTCGCGAACAATGTGATTATAACTTTTCGAATAATAAAGATAAAACTGCAAAATAGACAATAGACGTCCTAGTTCAAAGGTTTGCCTTTGCCTTTAGCAAACAATACTCTTTTCTTTTCTTTTTTCGCCTTCTATTTATCTTTACATCATAAAAAGTATGTTACAGTCGTTTGTAATTAGTGTAATTACAGCTACGGAACCCTATATTATGCATGGCCCGACTTGCTTGGTCGATATTTTTATTTATAAGGAAACATTATTTTGTTCTAGGTACATGCATGGTTATGTTATGAGAGAGTTTATTTTTGTTTAGGGAACATTACTTTTTGTTATTACGGTAATACGATATTTGTAATAAGTACATACTTTCGAACGTTGCACGTCGCGAAATTTTTTGAAACCTCTTTGTCTTTTATTTTTTATGGGATTTTTATTGTTATTGTAATGGTATTATATATTCTGAATATACATATTAAATTGTTTAATAAATAAACATTGATGAATATTTACATAACATTTTATTTCATACTAACCTTTTAGGTAAGTATATAGATTGAGTACCTACGCGAGGATAGAATAACGGATCAGTCTATATAGTATCGAGTCCACAAAAAAAAAACACGAGCCTCTAAATTTCGAAACTCGTGCCTCGGGATGGAAGCCCTAGTACCTATTTACCTACTATGTTGGTGGTAGGTATGTCAGTTTGTAGGTCTATGAACAGAGCTTCAAATAATAATTATGTATGTATTGTATACCGACAATGAGCTCGTTTGTTTAGCTGTGTTATCTTTTACACATCGATCCGTCGCGGTCGCCGCGTCGTACCGTGGAAATACTTCCGTGAATTTGAACTTTATTTGAATGACATAATTTTTTACGAATACATTTTTATTGCCATACGAATCAAGTTCAAATTCACGGTCGCGCCGCCGTTCAAACTCGAACTCGACTCACGCAGTCGATCGCGCTTGCTGCGTCGCCGCTCGCCGCCCGCGCCGCGCGCTTTTGCGTATTATAGTAGAGGGGGCGCGGGGTGGCGCGGGCGAGAGGTACGAAATCGCTCGCGTTGGGCTGCATAGGCGCCGTCTTAATATCTTACACGTGTAACTATTAACTATTTTAATTTAAAATCAATACTAAGTAACGGAAGTTATCCCGTGGTTTGCGTTTCCGTTACCAAAACGTTAACGTATAGGTTTACGGTGTGGTTTATAAGCGGCGGTTACGGAGTAGTTAAGACCTCGTGGTTTGTAAAGTCCTTCGTGTCTAAACCGATCGCTGTACGTTTCGGCTTTTCAAATGTTCGTGACATTCTGATTGACAGGAATGTTGGATTATTATTGGCTTGGCGTGAAACAAATATTTAAAAACTGTTAATTTAACGTTTCATTTACTGTAACTGAGTACCTAATCATAATCAACGCAAACAAAATTATTTAATCAAACATTTTGAACTATTATTTATAAAGCTAAGTCATTATTACCGCCAGTACTTTTGTGCTTGTCCATTCAGCGTTGATTGGAAAAGTGGAATAAAGCTACAGAATTCATGTAGAGTTAATAAGTTGTAATTGAAAATAGCTGATAATTTACCATGGTTCCACTGTAACAAAAAAAAAAAAAACAAAACTTTTGTCCAACACGTTACCAAACCTAGAATCAACGCTACACATTGCTGAATATACCTCCCGACACAATTCAAATACAAGGAGGTTCTCCCTCGATCCTTATTGAGTCCTATACTGAGGAATGACGGCGCATTATAAAGGAACGTTTTTATTGGAGCGTCTTCCTGTACACACGCGTCTGTGCGAGGTAGCTGCCGCGTCATGATCGAGGTACAAGTGGAAATTGACTTTTCCGGCGACGAGTTCAAATTAGATGCCAAGACTTGTTATTAGTGGAATGGGTGGGACATTACGTTATTTATTTTCCATAATATGGGAAGAATACTGAGTCTTCCAGCTATATGATTTTGAAGACACCTGCGTCAGTGAGATTTAATGCGCACGTATAGTGTAAGACTACATACCTAGGAAAGACTGCATTAGATTGTTCCTTATCTAACTTCAGCCGTGAGTATGACTGTCTTCACTTCTGAACGTTGGTCTGTCCTTAGCTACCTAATAAAAGTATTTCAGAGACAGCACCTTGGAAATATAAAAGAATTTGTTTTACGACACGACCCTAAAAATCCCGGACTTAAGGTATTAACTCTGCGAATCTTTATTAATCTTCGAAAGCAGGTATCCTGTAATTCAATAAAAATAGATATCACAGAGTCAGGAAAGTAAATTAAATTCTATTGATGCTTAGACACGGATACGCTCTCCGCAGAAATACAAGACCTGAAAAAATCTAGTCCAACTCGAGGCCCGGCTTTAAAAGCTGTCCTTGGTTTTACGGACGCCAATTTTAGTCTGGAGGCTTTTATTTTGTGACGTAAGCACCCTTATCTCCGCTGGAATTAAGGCTCGAGTAATATCACGAGAATTTCTTATCTTGTCATTTTCAGTTCTAGGTTTAATTTTAGGTTGTTTTACTCAGTTATTAAAGTCCGAGATATCCGATGATCAATCATTATCGCTATGAGTGCTATAACGGAACAAGTTTTTCTATCGTATGGCCGAACTTGGACAAAGATTCA
The DNA here is from genome assembly GCA_927399505.1 of Luperina testacea. Taxonomy (NCBI): domain Eukaryota; kingdom Metazoa; phylum Arthropoda; class Insecta; order Lepidoptera; family Noctuidae; genus Luperina; species Luperina testacea. The sequence goes on from OV656756.1 coordinate 23,856,456, forward strand.
TTGCCCGTTGTGTGCGTAAAACGATTTTGTGATGCGATCGACGCGACGCCACAAAAGAGGGGATGGAAGGGGGAGAAACTTCTAAAAATTATCGTCTTGGGCACAATTTCAGGGTTCGGGTCAGGGCTGCCGCAATAAATTACGAATCGATTCCGGATGCATGCCAAATCGAATGGGATTCGATTAACGCAACGATTTCGGTGCCGATTTGTAAAATAATGACGTTTTCAGTGTGTTTTATGGAAACTATTTTTAATTTATTCATTAAACTTTGTTTGTTTTATTTTTATCTGGCAATCGCTAATATATTAACCAATACTGTGTTTAATATCCGTTAGTACATACCTGTAGTACAATACAATATTATATACATACCTACATGTCGATGCAAGAACGTCACGAACATAAATAGCGATAGTGAACACAAACAAAGTATTTTTTTAACTTCATCTCCTTAAGTTGTTAAATAAGGGGTGAAAGTCTTTTCTCTGAACTCTTTTCTACTATCGTAAACCAAATAATAAGTGCATCACTAGAGCAAAAGCAGCCCATTGAACAATCTACATAGTTTTGGAAAGGCTTTTGCTACCATAGACCACACTTTGGAGCAAATAAATAATTGATATGATACCAGAAATACGAAAGACCACTGACATTAATTACCAAAAAATTTTCGACATCGTTTCACATGAATGCGCTTAGGAAACACTGGAAGCTCAAAACGTAGAGACAAATTACATAGACATTCTGGGAAATATATACAACAAGTGAACTAGTCAAGTCAAGCTAGAAATTATCGGTCCTCGCTTTCCAGGAAAAAGAGGAGGTCGGCAAGGAGACCCTTTATCTCCTAAAATGTCGCAACAGTAGAATCTGTCATTAGCAAACTTGTGTAAACAAGGCTTGTTTACACCAAGCAAATATTTAAACCACCTTAGATTTGCAGATGACCTAGTTCTGCTTTCAGACTTCTCAACTACAAGGTATGATTTAATCTCGAATCTTCTCTATGTTAGTAGGCAAATAGGCCACGAAATGAACAACACAAACATATACAAACGCTATGTCTAACTACACAAAGCGAAGCTTTACAATAGATATTAACCTTTGGAATATTTAGAACAATGTGTTTATTTAGCAAAACAACACTGAAAGTAGAAAGGCGAGTCAAGAATCCTCCGATAGAGACTGGAGCTGTAAAGAAAATAAATATTTAAAAGCAATATGCCTAAAACAGAAAGTAATGGATTCATGTCTTACCCCTTGTTTAACATATGCATGTTAATGGTAATTCACAAATAAAGTGAGAAATAAAATAATTCCACGGAAAATACGAATGGAATACAATATGTTAAATTTGAAAAAATGCAGATGATAAGACACACAAAAGATACGAGCTAAGATAAAAACGATAGATGCTCTTAACCACGCTTTAAAATTAAAGTTTAAATGGTTCGGGCACGCGCCTTACCGCAAAAACTTTTTTGATGAGGTTTTAGACTCCCAATTATCGGGGTCAAAAATGGTGTAAATTCTACTATGTAAACTCTAGTGTGGCCTATTTTACGGAATTACCAATCACCCTGAAGAAACTAAATTTGACCTTGTTTCAAGAATTGCCGAAAAAATCGATTCTACTCAACTCGGAACTTTCTACTCTATACGCTCAGCATCACTTCATCCAAAGACATCGATGTCCATTAGAACTCCCAAAGTTTTGGGAGCGGAACAGCCCCCATGAGTTGTGTGCCACGATGGGGTCTTTATAGGTACCGTAATGGGCCTGTGAGGGATGTAAGAGGCGCCTTTGTGAGAGCAAAGTTGTATGCACAAGTAATAAAAGAAAAATTGAGGTCATAAAACGCAGGTTTCTGATATATTTCCAGAGAGTACGTTGTATCGATGTGTTATTGAACTTTACTCGATATATTTTTTCTTTCAAGTAAGTACTTTTATTTTGAAGTTAATGTTCTTTTGAAAAGTACTAACCCCGGCAATTTGGTAAACTAATGAGGGGTTGTCAATAATGTTTTAAGTCTTTTTTATGGGCTTTCGTGATAATGGTGCTAATTATAATAATAATCCCACCGCCGCATCTCTACGTTGACGTCGTAGTGGGGCTTGCGCGCTCAGAACTGTAGGCCTGCGCCAGAAGGATTTACCGGAACAGGCCTAGAGTTAGGAGCCAGACCAAGAAAGATACAGAAACCCGCTGGGCAGCATGTAGCGAGTGTTGTTGGGCAGTAGCGACCCCACGGACCCTATCTCTAGCGAGAAGTCTGTTTCCTCACCTCTTGCTTGCCTTTATTGGCCGGCTGGAGTGAACAATGACGAGAACAGAGCTCCCACCTCATTCTTGCCTTTATTGACCGGTTTAAGTAGAGATTCGCATGAGCAAACGTGCTCGGAGGAAGGAAGTATTCCAGTAAGATGCTGGTAGGGATCTTGACCGTACTTCCAGGATTGTCCTGATAGCCGTGGAATACCTCTCCACTCCTCATAAGCACCTCAAGACATGTTGCCCCCTTGTCGCTACGACACTATGTGCTAGCGACCGTTTTCGGGGGCCCATTATTGAGTGTGCAAGTAACTCCATGCCATTTTATCTATATAAAACATTGGTCAGGCAGGGGCTATAGACTTTCCATAGTCCTAAATAACCTGTTCACTTTAACCACCCAAACCCATAATCCAATATCTTTGTTTCCATATCCTGCAATAGTCCTACACCAACCGGGGGTTGTCCTTGGGTGCACTTGCATTGGGCGAACAGTGATAATCGTCGGTTGGTGCCTCATTTCATTGAAAACGTCTAACGGGCCTCTGCGAGTTGGCTTCGGCCCCTCGTACGCCTTCCAAAGGACCGGGACCCCATGGTCCCGAGATATATTAAAACATACAAATAAATAATAATAATAATTGTATTTCGAGCAACAAGACTCATAGTATATATGAGTGCTAACGTAAATAATGGATATAATTTTTCTGTTTACTATATTATTTTGGACACAGACACATTAAGTACCAACGAGGCTTGAGATAAGTAAACAAACGTTAATCTGTTGGGCATAATCGTATAATATACAGCGTGGCGGTACAATGGTGACATTAATTGAACACACATATACGTTTTCACATTTTCGTTTCATGAAGAAATTATGTTTCCATTAAACGTTATTATTTGCGGATTTATTTAAAGTTTTCTAAAATAGCATTTTGGAGCAACCTGTACTTAAAGAACTGTCGCGCAGCGGTCATTTGCCGGGTCACGGATCATAACATCGCATCAATGAAATTAAAATAAATAAACAATACTTTAAAGTAACGTGATATCCCTTTGTCGGCGAGCGGGCGGCGCAGGCGACGCGTGCCCCCCCCCCCCCGCCCCGTCGCGTCGCAGCGAAATCCAATTCTTTTTTTTGCATTTCTAGTGCTAGCCTAACTCGTGCCCTTGACACACTTCTTCACAGTAGTGCACATAATTACGTCGACTAATTTTGTGAATGTTTCCGCGAAAAAGACGCTTACCTATGGTTTTATTTATTTATTTTTGTGTAATGAACTAATGAGTAATTAGATTATGGTACTGCGATAAAGACGCTTTGTTTTGTTTTCGTTTTCTAATTTAGTAGGTACGTTGACATCTCTTGCGATACGGGCGCTTTTATTTGTGTTATTAGTGCTTGTGTAAACTTGTGATCGTGATGGCAAATACACATCCGAACTACACAGCAGTTGAATATGCGGACATGATCCTAATTTACGAAGAATGTCGTCAAAATGCCGCTCTTGCCATAAGGACATATCGCGAGAGATATGGCGGTTCAAGACAATGCCCTACTAATCCTCGCACTATTGTAGGAGCTCTTCAGCGCATCCGCGAAAACCGGCCAGTGGATCCTAGGTCTCAACGCCCTGATCGACCACCTACACGACAAAACCCAAACCAGTTAACTGAAAATGTGCTACAATATTTCCAAAACCAACCCAAAACTAGCCTCCGCCAGAGCGCTAGGCATTTTCAAGTTCATCACAGTACCGTCCATACGATATTAAAGCGCGAAAAGTGGCAGCGCGTGAAGCGACGCGTTGCCGCTCCGAGTTAACGTAAGCCAGCGTAACGTAGGTAAGTAATTTCATGAATGATTTTTTGCAAGGGTGATCCCAATTTTAGTTACATTTTTATCATTTAGTTTGTTTGAAAATTTTTTTTTTTCAATTTACGAGTTATTTTAACCTACTAAAATTAATATGATTAAAAGGCACTAGCCCTACACGTGTGTTAAATTAATGTCACCATTGTAACGCCACGCTGTATAACATATTACAAACTGAGCAACTTTTTCAAAATTATGTTGCTTGTAAAACACATTGTTGTTAAACACTGTTCATTGAAATATTAGGTACATATAATATTTATTTTTTTATATAACGTTGTCCCACACTAGGAATTACTCCTGTATTGTGGGTACGTTTACAAACATTTATAATTCACATACACAAACAGCCAGACCCGGAACAACTACCTGTAGGCAATACAAATATTTGTTCCGTGCGGGAATCGAATCCGCGACACGCAGCGTAGCAGTCGATCGCTCAGCCATTGCGCCAACCTTGTCGTCAATATTGATGTTATGTAGTTCAGCGCATTAGTAATCCTCTTAGCTGATTTTCTATCTGTAACCTCATCAATTATGGGGATCTTTATCAACCTACTTACCTTTGAAAATCTTACAGGAAACCCTACCTTCCCACATTTATCAGTGACGACGCTGCCGATCTCGTTATCGATGCGATAAATCATGGAAACAAAATTGTTAATAGGATGGAACATCCTCGATCGAAAACTTTGTAAAGAATCGTTATCTGCTAACTAGGCGACACCTGGTTTTTATCAAAGTTTACTTACGCCTCTGAGTTGGCACGTTACATTTATTAGTTTAGTCTGGAAGTATTCCGCGCACTTCGTACGGACGCCTGCATTCATTGGTTAGCGCCTTTTCCCCGGCGTTAAATGCAATTCATGTTAACATCATTATTATTATAAAGTTGTCGCTTTGAAACATAATTATTGTAACGTGTCATGACATGAGAGAGTAACGCACTGTACCTACTACTTTGTTTCCAAACAACATCTCCTTAGTTTCCCGAAACAGCGTATACAAACATAGGAATTTTCCATACCCGTGGGTACATCCAATCAGATATGCCACCCGCATCCAATCCTTCGACACGCAGAGCACAGAAATAAAAAAAAAATCTATCATCACCACATCCGATACTCGAGTCTTTGTTTGGCCTCGATTCTCTGACGTCACATCCGCCACATCGAAAGATTAAAAACTTTATTTTTGTGTGGAACGAAATTGTTTAAATCAAAGCGTCGTTTGGAGGATGAAAGGGACGAGTGAGAGTGCACCGTGTGTGCTGATGGACACTGTGCACATTGCGCAGTGACTCAACTGTGTAGCGAGCTTGAATTTATTTACTCGATGTTAAAATCATGCTATAAATTGTGGATAAAGTAATGGACAGCTGGTATTGTGATCCAGAACTGAGGTTTTCTCTTACTGGTGCATCGTTAGTGACTGTAAATGCCATTCAAGTCTTTAAAGTTGAAACGACATGTTAAACTCGCTCGTCAACAAAAACACGTGGAATGAAATGTGTAGTTTTGAATCTTTTATACCTAGCCCATTTTAATAAAAGTCGTTAATTAATTAAAGTATCCAAAAATCTCTTTGAAATCTAAAATAATTAACTATCAACTTTTTAATTTTTAATTGCAGAGCCTTTGAAAACCAATGTTTCACTTGATGAATGGTAATTAAGCAGTAAAATAGTTTTCTCCTAGAATAATATGTATTTTCACTTAACGATAAATTAACGTTAAAAGTATTTTTTGTTGAAATGGCGTCAAATTAGTAAAGTCATTAATGTAGTGTTTTTGTCAGAATTTTCATAAAGTTTGATATGAAAACGTATTTCGTGGAAAATATGCGTTAAGAATTTTATATTTAGTAATTATGATTAGTTTAACTAATTATCCCTATGAGACACCGTATTTATCTTTTGATTTTTTTTCTACTAAATGTGAATAATAAATAAAACAGGTTTAATTTTTAAAACATAAACACTTTCCACAAGTCTAAAGCCTCCACAATGTTTATATTAATTAACTTACTGAAAGCTTATCTTTATGGCCTTTGAAACAAGATAGGACAAGATGGAAAAAATTGGCGAGCGCACAGGCAGCGTAGCAATATGCGCCATACATCATGTCGGGGACGAGTCGAGTGTGTTCCGCTGCAACATTCCGCACTGTGGCAAAACGAGCATTTTTATTTCAAACGTACATACAATTCGAATATTTCAAATTTATGCCATGCGGTTATGTCTGCTCGTAAATATACATAAATATGGGAATTGTCTTTGCGTCTAGTTTGCGTATTTCGTTTATTGAGAACTATAAAACAGGGTCACGTAGTGTCTGGAATTATTCATAAGGCTATAACATTTTTAAACTGTACATAGCGTTGCGATGAATTTATTTGAAGAATTATAGTTACATAGACGTCCTTCGGTGAACCTAATTTGTAAGGATCCGAACACACTAACAATCTTTACAAATCGCAACTCTTATAATCTCAGCAATTCCACACATCCATTGATCCTGCTAATACTTGAGTTCAGCTGGAAGCTAAAAGTTCGCTCACATCGGACATGTTCGTTACTGCTATATTTATAAGTAGCTACAGCGTGTAGTTCGGGAGTTTTTCTCGCGAACTTTATTGGGTCATAGTTTAGGAGCTCACTTGACGAAGTTTCTGCATCTTTTATAGTTTCGTAGTAATCTCATTTTTTTTGTTGTTTTTGTTTTGGGAAAAACTGGCCTGGGAGGATATTAATACTTTTTTGACTTGTATTTTTGGAGGGTCAGGGTTTTCTTATTTGTTTGAATCCGTTACGTGTTGTGTAAGAGGTTGTTGAGTCAGATTTTATCAGTATTTTTGCTGAAAAGGAACGTCTTGCATTGCAACCTTGGCATTGTGCCCGATAGTTAAGAGATAGGCTTGTTTCTTAGGTAGCGATCCTTGTAGTGGATAAATTGTACATTTTCACAACGTATCTACGTCTTGTAAAGTTATAGTGACAATAATATCCAGTGGGCACACTTACCTAAGTACCGTCACTGCTGAGGCTCTTTACTTACTGGCCATGCAATCGTACGCCACTTTTTTGTCCACCTCACATCACTTTCTAACCCGCTATAAGCTCAGTATTACCTACACGTTCCACGCTGGACACTCGCCACTCGCTAGTCGGGATCAATATGGTTATTTTAGCGCCTGACGTCAGCCGCCACCGGGTGCACTGGCAGGCTCCACGCCATAACCCGTCGCCACTGTGTCAACTTAATGGCCGCGCGAATGTACCCCCGGCTTTTAGGACCACTTTTAACGGAGATTCCAATAATGTCGAGTGATGAAGTAAAGGAAATTAAATTCTGTTATAAGGTATATTTCATTGAGGAATATTTATTAATCAGAAACAAAACAATAACTAATCCTTCTTATTTACACACTAACTCTATAATAGAAATAAAAATATTTACAAGTATCAAAAAGGGTTACAGGGCGTCGAAAAATTCGTCCACATCGCTGTCAACAGGAAAAGTGCCCAGAAGGCTGGCAGCATTGCCACGTTGGATAGCAATGCTGATTCTTTGGCCAAAAAATAGGCCCGCCCTCTGGTCACGTGAAGAGTCGACCAATCGTTTGGCGATTTCCCGAAATACTAGGTGGGCACTCGGGCCCCATGGCCCTAGAGTTTCAACCCCAAACGGTTCAAATACATAATCGCCAATTAAATTATTGTATTTGCGCCGTTTGAGGTTTTCAGCACCTGCAGCAGCCGCCCCAGCGCAGCACACTGTGCTAGGAAGATGGGAAGGTGCAAGGGTGTCGACGCAAGTTGCGTCCCACACCAAAGGCCTACCCAACTTCCATGGCATTATGGTCATACCATCTGGTTTCTTGCCATCGACGCGTGCCAAGCCAGTGGGTTCCAATACAGCTGGCACCCCGGCGGTGGCAAGAGCACGACGGATGAGATCATTAATGCTAGCGTGCCGCGCTATCCGACCTGCACTCTTACTACAAGAAAGGCCATGGTGTCCGAGGCAGTCGACTGCTTCACCACATTGACAGCGATGTGGAGCAGCACAAGGAGCGCCCAAACGCAAACATGTAGCGAGCCGGAAGGTTGTATCACCTAACATAGTTCCTATATTAGGTGACGGTAGAGCCTGAAGCCAAAGGCCCGACTCCCACTCACCCACAGCTAGCAGGCGGGCACGCTCAGCAGTATTGGTAGACGTATTAATAAGTTTATTCCGTACCAACCTGCAGAGCGGCTCATCCCACTGTCTCTGGGAAAACGGATTCTCGGGCCGATCCGTGTCCGGGCAAGCCACTTTCCAGGCGTCCTCTGCATCGGACAAGCACGGCACTTCCGAGCTAACCAGGGAGAGAGTTAAAATTTTCCTGGTTAGTTTTTCAGTGCTGTGGACAGAAGACAGGAACGCCGGTAAGCTAACACTAGAAATTTTGCGGATGCCAAGGCCACCAAAACGAATTGGTAGGGTGGCTTGCAGCCACGCTCGGTCGTCCAGGGCCACATTAAGAATGGATGTTAAAGTGTTCCGAATAATTTGGTCAATTTTGTCCAAAAGTTGTGGTTTCTTCCAAAGAGGAGAACAACGGAGAAAATACATATAATTTGGACCAAAACAGCAATATCTGATAATGGTGAAAAATAATAATTAATAATAATAATTCTGTTATTAGATATTTCTGTCCTTCCAAAAGGTCTCTCATCGATCTTGCCATTCATTCATGTGCTAGATGAAAATAAAAATAATATGTATACCTACGTAATCACAATATCGGCCAAGTGTAAAAAAATATATCTGTACTAAATAGTTCCATTAAAGTTCTCTCCCATAAAAATCTCAGTATACGCACGAACTATGTTTTCGTTGAAAGAAAAATACTGTACCGTAATCTAGCTAATAGAGACCTCCTTTCGAACACACTCGATTTACCTACAAAACTGATTTATCTATAAATTGCTTACCTTCACTCCGAAAAAGTTTGAGTAAAGGAAAAAGCTTATTACGTAGTAGGTAGGCAAAAACTCGGTAACCTATCATCATTGGGAGGCTGAAATTTATACACATGGCTTCCTCATAGCAGAACCCTACGCCACAGTATGAGAAAATGCAGAAGTTCTATTTCTAAGTTAGATTAATAAAATACCCCCGGCAAGAACTTAGGTTATAAGTAACTAACTTTTGCCTGACATTCAAATGATTCGAAAGACACGTGGCGTCATCTATTATCATAATAACATTGTTGTTTTCCTCGGGAACAGTTTTTTTCGGGATGAAAGGTCCCTATGCCCGTTTTTGTACACCTGACAACGGATATGCAAAATTTCAGGACGATCGGTTAAGTGGTTTAGACGTGAAAGGTAACAAACAAACTTATATAATATAATATATAATTATAGTATATATAAATAAATATATTATATCAATATAAGTTAGGATAATAAATGAATAATGCTTTAGTAACGTATTCTATAACAACCATTCTCATACATTATGCGTGATTCTTGATAAGCTTCTTTGCTTACATGGCAATGTTAGAATTTTATTTTATAGTCGATGTTGACACGTAACGGTGACGATGCGGTATTTTAAGGATGATCTTGCTAGAATTAGGAGTACCTACCGTCTCGAGATAGAGTAATTTAATCGATTTCTGCTTGTCATTCAAATTGGACTGAACTGCAAATGGAACTGTGCTGATATCGCCAAAAACAAAAGGCGCCGTAAAAACTCTGACGATTCTCAGCTGAACCGGAAGGTACCTAGAAGCCTGAGCAAGCGTTCTACATCCATGTTTAAATTAGTTCGCAACGCTGCCAAAACCAATCGAAATTGTTGCGAGCAATAAAAACTAAAACGGAACTGTTGTCGTCGCAGTTTGCACTCGCTTTTGTTTCACTTGGTGGCAATAGGTGCGGCGCTTTATTACGGATGTAGTGCGCCTACTGTTCTCGACTACTCTGTAACAGCATTTCGGCACTATTTCGCCGACACGCAAGGGATGGGCAAAACGTGGGGACTGGAAATGTGCAACGTTGTCACAGTTGCTTTTTGTTTATATTAATGTGTACAAAGGTGCCAGGTGAGCAACATCGCGAACTAATATGCGTCATGTAAGTAGTACATTATAACTCAATGCATGTAATGCTATGTCATCATAGATCTACTCCTCCTCACAAAGAAACCATGACGTTTCTTATTCTAAGTAAACGAGAAAGCGGAACCGTGCAACAGGATTCGAAGTTTTTATTTAATAAGAGTGCTTTATTTATTTGAGCTTTATTTAAAAATTAAACTTTATGCTTATTTATCATCAATGATATCAATTCTAATTTATATCTACGCATTACATGCATATATAAACTCACACCTTCTTTTCATGAGGGCAGGCAGAAATTACAGAACGCTTACCTGCTATGATCCTTACATACATGCTTTATATTCTATTTATACTAATATCTAAGTAAATACATAATTATCTGTGTTGAAAAGGCAGGGTATACACGTATTCTCTATGAAAATAAAATCTAATCGTTCACTGGATAGTTATTATTAGGACTTTGAACTCGCCTTAATGCGACTTGTTTCACAGACTATAAAACTAAACTTTAAATATACGATACTCCCATTTATCTAATGTAGGTACCTCACATTCTCACCCATTACCGATTTCGCAGAAAGTTTGTGCTACACGTGGGTATAGCACTCAGTTTTATCAGCAGTAAAGGAGTGTTTACACCATTGGGGCCAGTTTATCGGCGAACTTGCACATCTCACACGTTTATGATCGCGCACAGTTTGTATCGACGTTATACTTTCCAACTTTACACAAACTTCGTGGTTTATGGTAGTGTTTTATTTATTTAAGTTCGGTTTTGTATAGTTTTCTTTTTCTCTCGTGTCGGCACGAACGGTTCGAAACAAAAAATACAGCCAGTCAGAAATATTTTCTTTCACAGGCGATATCGGTTTTCCGAATTTTCAGGATTGTCTTCAAAGTTAATACTTAATATTGATTTTTATTAACTTTGAAGACAATCCTGAAAATTCTGAAAACCGACGCTTCAAAACGCTTCAAATACGCTTCAAAACGCTAACAAACAAACACGCGTAACAAATATGTATTTACATAATCATAATCATAAGAATCAGTAATACAACTTGTTAGGTTAGTATAATCCCAAAATGTTAAGATTTCATGAAATAGTCATTCTTTGGTTTTTTTTGGTCTTAGAGAGTTGTGTTGATGACTTTAATAATTATAATTCTGTAAATTCATATTTGTTACGGCCGCGAATCATATGATAATCAACGTACAACTTAATACTGACCAGCATATTGCAAAAAACGTAAAAAAAATGAATTTCGCGGGCTACCCTGGCGCTTTCGCCTTAAGAAAAGTGGTATCATGCAGGGCGGCAGGAACATCGACGCGCAGCTATGGATTCAGTAAGTAAGTACTTGATTCGGAACCCCAAAAAAAATCATGTTCCATACATTTTGAACGCGCAGGCACATTTCTATGAAACAGTGTTTTTTTGATAACAGACGACAACATTTTTCCGATATAGAATCATGTAGGTACTGAATTAATTGTAACAGTTTGCGCGTCGATGTCCCTCTACCCTGTATAGACCTGCAATCGTCAATCGCATTGAAAGAAAGAAAAATATTTTATTTGCGACACGCATAGGAAATACAAACAGTAAAAAAGGAACATCTAATACTAACATATTTTTTTTGGAACTGACAAAAAAAGACCAGCGCAACGCCAAAAGGGCTCCTATCTTAGCATAATGCTGCGATATTGAAGAAATAAATACCGCAGCGACTGCGTTGGTATGATGCCGTTGACCCGCTGTGATGCCACGAACACACGTAAGCATGCATAGGTAGTAAAGGGTGTCCCAACAAGAGCGCCGGATTTAATTTTAAAGAAAAATACATTAATATTTTAATTAAGCAAACATTTTTATTTCAACATTTAGGTAATAAAGAAATAGTTCCGGTTAAACGTGAAATACAACATCAGGCAAATAGCCTCCACGAAACCTCTGGCACAGGATTATTCTTTAGTTGAAATTTTGAATAACGTTTTCGCATAAATGTGACTGTATTTCACCAATAACGCGCCGTATTGCCTCTTTAAGATGTTCAACTATTTGTGTCGATTCATTTGGCGCATTATTGCGACCGACAACTTGACGTAACTGGCGAACTGTTTTCGCAAAACTTTCATCATTTTTGTAATATATTTTTACAATAATTAAACGTGGTTGGTTTGAATACTTCTCCATATTTTTAAATCAGGTGATCTGTTCGTGAAAACTGTCAAAAAAAAATCACCGTACAACTCGTATTAACAAAATGGCGGCAAATTTAAATCCGGCGCTCTTGTTGGGGTACCTATATACATATCCCCAAAAAACGAAAAACATTAACCATAACGAAGGCATTCTTCAAATATTATTTCTATAGTTACAGTTGTGATATTGATCACTACGAAACGTACACTAATCCCCGTTGATTGGCAGGAGTCCATCGTGAATAATAATCAGTTCATATATTATTGTTTCACAAAGTTATACCTACGTATTTCATGGCCCATCTGTTATACATATGTATAAATTAAATGTGGGCGCTCAGGTTTGATGATTAATAACATAGGATAAACAAGACTTGAGATATGTATGAACTTTACGTTTATTGTGACTATCAAAGTAGATAATAATAGTGGAAAACGTTACCGAAATCTTCTCGAGCCATTGGAATATTATTCAACTTCTGATAGTTCTGTAGATGACGTAAAGGTCGAGAATGGGATTGAATCATTTGACTGGTGATTGATGATCAACTCAATGAGCAATCAATATGGTTCGGTTCGGGTCTATGATATGATCAGTCAAGTGATCACTTATCGGCTTATATGGCTCTTGACCATAGATATAAGTGTTTGTTACATTTCTATGCTCTTGACCGTGAGATATACATACATATTATACTGAGACTCGCGTTTCTGCTCGCTTCTAGATACTGCCGTTAGTTACGAGTACGATTTTTGTTTGCAGAACCACGTACTTAAATATATTGGAGTAGGTTTTACCACAAACATCCAAGTTAAGAGTTCATCGTTTTTTTCTCGTCGTCATTTCTTGTCTAGGCAACTTAGTTTTATTTGTGCAATTTTTAGAACATGCGGCCGATTAATGATTATTTGTGTGTAATTAAACCAGTGTTGTACAGTGAATGGCAATTCTCACACAGATACGTGTTATTTATGAGGCATTATTATATGTATATGTATTTATGAGGGATAATTTTTACTAAGTAATAATTTTATTATTTACCATTTCAGATATCCGGTACCGGCAGTAAGTGCGGTCTCAGTGTAGTGCGCGAGTGAGTGCGAGTGTGAACACGAGTGTCTTGCGCGTTTGTGCGCGCGCGCAGGGGCGTGGCATGAGCAGGTGGGGCGCGCGGGGCCCGCCCCGCTAGCGACATGCGCGCACGCCACGCCGCGCACCTCGCCCTGCTGCTGCTGGCGCATCTAGTGCCGCCAGGTCAGTGTACAACAGTTTTTTTTACATCTGAAAACCTATTTTGTGTACAATCTGAAGCGTGATTATTGGTACGCTTGAGAATTTGGCAAGTGGCGTGAATCAAAGGATTAGGAAATTCTCCATTATCTATACAGCACGGAATATAGTATTTATAAAATTCGTGGCGCTGAAATTGCGTTGAGCGCACAACTGCTACCAGGTATCGCCTTAAAATCCGTCCGTCCGCGTCCGTCCGTATACGCCATTAATGTCTTACCCGTTGTCCTAGGTGAGCGACAGGACGCGACACGTAGCCACGCGACGTAATGCGACCAATACTTCACGCGACGTATGTCCGATTTTGCAGTCATTCGTGAGCAACAAACACGGCAATCTCAGTTCAATATTGTTTTAACCATGGGCATGTACACTGCGTATGTACCTAAACTCGAAAATTCATATTTTAAATACTTAGTCCTACAAAAACTTCGTAAACAAACAAGGAAGACAACAAAAATATCATAATTAGAAATAAAAAAGTTTGGAGAGTTATGTCCGAAAGTGCTAAAAAATACATTTTATAAAACTGAATAAATGGTACTCTTTTTTATTAATCTGTACTCTTTATTTACCCTCTATGAAACAAAAAATATACTATAATTCTTCTAGAAAAAGTCTACTTCACACTGCGTCGCGTCTCATCGTGCAAAAGACAAGTCCGCAATTCGTCGCACACTGATAAAGGCGACAACGTAGGCCACAAGTAGTATTTGTACATATACCTAGCGACTATTTGATATTTTCATTTGATATTTTCGCGTCGCGTCGCATTACCGTGTTTGTCGTTCACCTAGGACAACGTGTTAGTGCGAGTAAACGGTGACACGCTTGGTTTCTATAATATGGAAAGTATTGACAATGCCGCTTCTAGGTCAGCGGGATTGTCCGAAAGGGTTACCGCTGGCTCGGAACATAAAGGGCTAAGGAAGGAACACGGGTGGGTTTTAGTCAGTAAGAGTCTGACACTCCCTTCCGCTCCACCCAGAGCGTGAGGAGTCATTTGATGATTTCCCATCCACAAAAAAAAAAATGCCGCTTCTAGAAGCGCCCGCTTGAAAAGTAATCTCTTTCAATCGTTTTTTATAATAAAGAACTTTGAATGTAGTGGTAAATCACCAATATAACCCTCAAATCCTCAGATGGGTAATCAATTACGAGGTTGATTTTTACAGCCATATCATAGAAGAGCCTTTGTTCTCTCCGATATGTTTTCTTAAGGAAAGCCCAAGGGGTCGCTTTTGTGAGGCCGTCATCTGTGGATATTTATTGATTGATTTTCCTGTCTTTTGATAATTCGGCTCTTTCCTCGTGTCGGGTTTCCTTTTGTTACAGTATTAAAGAAATACTCCACTAAAGATTTTTTTTTTGTTTTTGAATAAAGAAACCATAATGTCAGCATTTCATTATCACAGTGAATCTATTCTACTGTTATGTAGAAGAGAACTACTTACAGTGATATATTGTGTGCGACAGTTCGCACTGAGTGTCCTTCGCGTCATCACATAATACATGAATATCCACAAAAATAAACGCACAAAAAATATTATCCAGCCTTTTCATATTCATCGGTTTTATTTGTCGTAACGACAAAACACTCGAGCGATAAGGGTTTCATGTTCAAATTTTGCCGAGCACGGCTCTAAAATGGCCAATAAAACTCGGAATTGATGCTCAACCGGCCAAAAATTGTTTTATCTCCAAAGTTTCCTCACCGCGCCGATAGAAAGGGCGATCCTTGCTGAAATTGAAAAGCGTTTGCTAGTGGGGCGCGGGGGGCCCGCTCTATGAATAAACTCGATAAAATTTACCTAATCGTAAAAAGTTAGGGACGCGGACCTTCAGATGCGGACGGGACGACCAGGGACCCAGCGCCCCAGGGCCCCGGGGCTAGCCCGAGCTGCGCGTCACGGTCTCAACTGCGGGATACTACCAAACTGGGGACAATAAAGCTTAACGGATTAGATCGGCAAAATTCGTTATACTCTAACTTTGAGAATATAATTTTAGTATTAAATCGTAAACCTGAAATTGTGACGAAGCGGCTATAAAGGCGTTAAGTTGTGCTAGGATCGACCGTGTGACGTCAGAGGAAGAGCCAGGCGTTTTCCCGCGTCAGTAAACCGCTCGGGAATCTGCGCTGCTCCGAATACCGACGCTGTTGATCAATCCTATGTAGAATTCTAATAAATAAGTTATGGAGAAGTTGCTCGACTAAAGCACTCGGCAGTTTGAAAGTTATGAGGGTTTTAATGATGCAGAATCCCATCAAACGTCACAACATCAAACTGCGCCACTTGTTTATTAATGGGAAAAGTTTCCATCAGCGAATACAAGCAAGACACGGACGTTTATGTGAGGTCAGTGTGGCCCTCCGCGAGGTCCGCTCGAGACCCGCAGCGTTGATGTCCTGTTACTGAACACTCACTGACCATAAACGAAACTATCGATTTTATTTACGTTCACATGAAATTATTTATAACGATGTTGTCAGTTTTTATCGATTTACAGTTCCAAAAAAGTGGTTTTGTTGAATATTTGATGTCGTCAAAGTAAGAAGTTAATGTGTCATTCGTTCGTTATATAACTTGCAATGTATGCAAAATATTGGATTTATATCGTTAATTTTTAATGCTACGTTTTTTATTGGTGCTATTTTGATTAGAGATTTATATTTGCGAACAGAATCCAAAAAAATAAACCCTATTATACTGCAAATTAGGGGTACAGAATCAGAACTGATTGTGTGCACCTATTTTCAAAAACGTGTTTTTAATGGCAATATTTTAATTTTGCGACTCCATTATACCTCGAAAAATCAATTACCACCAACCATTTTGAAGAAAAATATAGATTTAGAATCAAACTTGGTTTCGCTCCTTTGAATTGAGTACCAATGTTGGCTTCGTCCATGTTATACCAATAGAATAGTGCTCCATTGCAAACAAAACAGTAATGTCTTTCAATACGATTTTTTGTAATGAGATCGTTGTTTTTATATTATTTTAAATAGATACTTAGATATATTCAGTGCTTACAGCAGTGCAGTTATTTACTTTTTTGCCGTATTTCTCTATTATTATGATAATATCATTGTAATGAGAAAGTTGCTTTCCATTTGTTTGTATTTGAAATTACAACGTGGTAATAAAGCATTGGGTACAATGAAAATAATACCTACGTTTTTTTGTTAATACTGAGATTTTTCCAATTACATAACCAGCTTTGACCCCTGACATGATTTAAATGCATTTCGCAACGGCGCTTGTAAAACAATAAAAACTTCTCTTATAAACGTGACTGGCTTCTGAAGTTGTTAAAACTAACTTCAATCATGTTTTCCTTCATCCCCAAAATGGGTGCGTATCAGCCCTCTATTTTCTTATTCAGTTCTTGCACAAAACACTGACAGAGGACAATAAAAAAGAAGGTCAACATAACACAACTACAACTGTCCACTCTGCCCTAAGAGCTTAAAAAATAAGGTCGTTAAGAATATTGACCAGTAATTTGGTTACAAAGTTTCACTATTTCATACGAAAAATCAACCTAATCAAACCTCGGCAACGAATTTTTCATCCAGTTGCTGAAACGTCAGAGAGTCGATACATAATCGTCAGAAAGTCGATACATAAACGTATAGCATAATAACAACGTCACATATTGCTCGAGCAACAATTTTGGAACATTAATCATTTGTATTTCCATTAAAAGCTCTCTCGCATCGTGCGGTTCTTCTGTTCTTATTATCTACTCTGTGGTTGTAGAACAAGAGAGCAAAGCATGATTATGATTTACGATAAGCATTGTGATAGTGTTTGTGATGTCACCACTACACATAAATAAGACTTGCTGGCTATTTTGGGACTCGGATAAAACACAAGATTTACTGTTATGATGACATAGAAACTTGTATTTGTATAAAATAACTGTGCAAAAAAAAACCATGTATCTACTACTATCGTTTCTCTTCTACTTTTTCCTAAGCCACTCATGCCACCCCACTATCCATTGAATGTACTTAATAATATAACCGACTTATTTTAATTATGTTCGACGAATGTCCATTATAACACAATTTGACACCCTCCATTTCCTGAAGTTGTAAAAGTAACCTTTTCCTTCCCACTTTCCGTCTCGAAGCTTCACTTAACACCGAACTAGGTATTTGATTAGGTGTCTTTGCATTTCAACTTTATTTTAACAAGAAAACGGGAAAGAATAAATCTTAGAGAGCAGTGACCTAACGCTGGAAATTAATAACCTTTCATTTGTTTTCACATTTTAATTAAAATTCAAGAAGAATTTTTGAGTAAAATAAATTGTTGAAAAATAAGGAGTTGTATTTGTTCAAGACTACGGAGAAATTAACTTAAGTTTGATTATTTTGTAATCTAAGCGTTGAAATTATAGAAAATAGATGACAATGATTCTGAGAAAACAGAGTTATTTATAGACAGTATCGAAGTATTAAATGTAGGAAAATTCCAGTTGGAAGAAAAGGTTGCTGGAACCATAGTATTTGTTAAATAATGTGGATATTTTCAGTGAGTTTTTCGAAATTGATTCAACGTGTGGGCGAGACAAAGGCAAGAAAATTTAAAAAATCGGTCAAGAGCGAGTCGGACTAGCGCACCGAGGGTTTCGTACCATCATGTTATTCATTTTTCATGGGCGAGGCCTATATTCGTCAGAGAATTTTAACACTGCACTGCGGTGTAGAATATTGTAGTTTTATGTCAGCGTTATCTCTTGACCGATAGTGGAACTAATGTAACTTTTGTTGATGATTTCTGAAAAAGTGTGCTATTTAGAGACTTCGTTTTATTTTTCCTGTAATCTTTACATAAACTTCAGATTTTTTTCTCTGCAAACTTCGGAGATAAGGGGGGGGGGGGACGGTATTTTTTTTACATTTTTCATCCAAAGTCGAAAACAATGCGGCCTAAAAAAAAGAAAAAATGTTTGAAAATGTGTAAACTGCGCTCTTACATATGATACCCCACATGTCCTAGTAGCCCCACATTACGAATTTTTCAGATCCACTTTCAGTCCTTGTTGCAAAAAATATACATATATTTGGTTTTCATTCTTATTTACAAAACAGCTGGGCAAACGTCATCTAAAACTATTCCAAATTTAAAGTTGATAGCATTAGTAGTTCTTGAGATATCCAGTTGTGACAGACAGACAGACAGACTGAGTCTCACCATAAGGGTTCCGTTTTACCATTTTGGTACGGAACCCTAAAAAGAAGTTGTGAAATTTACAGATATAGGACCTATTGATATACGACCTATTGATTAAAGACACACCGAATGCTACCGACACCCAACATTGACGACCAAACAACAAAACAGCTCACACAAAGAAAATCTCTCCCAAACCACACCGCACTTATCCCCAATTATTTGCACTACCCTCACATAACAGGCTCCACGGCTCTCCAACAAAATACCTGTCCGCCATTGTGCGTCAGTTTGTCATTATTTGACATAAAAAGGATCGAAGCTTGTCCTTGGCGATAATAGTTGGGACCCATCACACACGGATGATAGTTCCTTACAACCCTGAAGATTGTCGGTCTCATTGTAACAACTGACTACAGTTTGATATGATGGTTAGGCTTTTTCGTATTGTACTAGCAATAGCAAAAATCTAAATAAAAAAAGCTACTAACAACGACTAACGATTTACTAGATTTGACCTTATTGGTTGCAAAACAAAAACTCCATTTTTTCACAAAATTATAGAATCATTTTAGATGAATTTTCAAATAAAAAGTAATGCCATCAAAACTTCTGTGGGAATGTTGGTTGTTTTTTAGCTTCTACTGAAAGCCTCTGTACTTGTATCATCAAGTGTAAAGAAAGACTAATCCTCAATCTCATCAGTATACTGAAAACGGCGGTCCCGAAAGTTGGTGCAGCACCAAGTCGGGTAATACGAAATCGTCTAACTTTTGCTTTGTCATCTTGCGATAATATAGATAAATACGATACAAAGATAAGTGGCAAACTTTAGTCATAATTTGTCAACAGATACTTTTTACCTTTTTTACATGATCCTTTCAAATCTTTTCCCTATAAAGAAAAAATATCTACCCACACTGATATCCTTAAAAGCCTATCGTACAATGGGTCCCAAGTGTAGCCCTAGGGACAAACACAATACATTCTTGTTACCCGACCGGCTGAGCGGCCCCCGGCTCCGGCTGAGCGGTCCCCGGCTCCGGCACGCATTCACGTCGAGTTTGTGTTGACTGATTGTGAGGCTTTTTCTGAGATATCTGGGAGGTTACCTAATATGCCTGTCAATATTCGATCTTTTTTCGTGTACAATCGTCGATTTAAGAAGAATGAGACGAACTTAACATAGCATCATGCTTGTATTCCTCACAGGCTGAGGCGCTGAGACTGTCAGGCAGAGGTGCATCTATACACATGCAGTTATGTTTAAGTCATATTATATGAATCTTTTTTTTTTGTCTTGGTGAAACCTACAAAAGGCTCCCGACCTCTGGGGATGGTCGGAGAGTGTGAGATTTTTATCTCACTAAAACCACCCCGGTGATCACCATCAGCACGTAGGGATGGTCCCGATTCCTCTTAAAAGACCAATATTCCGGAACACCCTCGTGCAACGCCTGTAAGGCACATCCCTGGGAATAGGAAGCGAACCTATTGCCTTTTAACCTATTGCCGGCCACGCATCCAGACTCCGCGCGCTGCTACTGAGAAATTCCAGATGGAAAAGCCCAATAGCACTTTGCCTGATCTGGGAAGCGATCCCAGGACCAAGAGGTCGTGCCTGCCTGCTAGGCTGCTAGCCTAGACCAACGAGACAGCTTGATGAACTTTTTTTGTTTTACTCAATACCTATGTCGTGTTGTTATGATACCTTGTGTGTGTGATAACGATATGGATAGTAGCACTGAAATATAACTAAACATGGACCATGTTTTACTAAAAATCGACAAATGAGATTCTCGTGTAACCAAATGACGCCGTTACATTTACTATTAACCTCGAAATGTCTATTGTGTCGGAAAAACGATTAATATTATGTTACACCCGAAGACTATGTTAACTCCACAGCATAAAGACGTACCAACCATGACCACCATTGTCACTGAACTTAAACTAACAGCGGGGTCGATGGCACCATGACGCCAAACTATTAGTTAACGTTACACCAGTCACCGTTACCAGCACTATTAATTTTGCTAACCGGAGTTAGAATGGTGACGCGACACTTTGGCACACTAATCAATCTAGTTGATAAAAGTTATATTATTTTGTCAAATGTGTCAAGTGTCACTGATTACGTTTTTGGACACGCTATAGCGTAGGCGTTAATTCGGTTAATTAGGGGGAGGTTGCACTATACATTCATGAGTTTACCGACGTTTTCCATAATAATTATAGCTTGTAATTATCGACATTCGACTGTTTAATAATGGACTTCTATTGAAGATTACTTAACGACCGAATTATGATTGCCATCAATCACCGCTGGCTTCGTGCGGAGGTAGTTCGGAGGTCGATGGTCTGATTCCTAAACATATGTAGAAACCTAGACAATATGGCAAATTGGTTCAGAAATGCGAAAAGATAAAAGTCTCTTTGCATTTCTGAACCGTAAAACCGTACAGTGACATATTTGCAAGCTATCGGGCAGATTTGCAATCGCAGCGTGATGCTCAAAGGTATACAGGCCCAATGCATTCACTTACGTCGGTCTATGAGGGCTATTGAAACTTGTAGGTTGGTACACTCGCTGCCAACGTAACTGTAGGTACCTAAGTGTCTGCTATCAGATCGATACCCAGTGCCATTCAACTCTCCAGGTCCGAACGAAAGGGTCCAACTTGTGCCCCCGTTTGAAACCTTCGTACAACTTTAATGAACCATGAATGTGAAACTAACGAACCTCTTCACCCTTTTCACACATACTCTAAATATTCTATAAATCTTTCCACACCGTTTTTTTGGAGTAGAATATGAAGTCCTTTTCAAAATTATTTTAAGACTTTTTTTTTACTAAAATCTTCGATAAAAGTCCCAGTGAATTTTCCTCTGACTGTATTTCCGACGATTGTACATCATCAGATGCATAAGCATAATTCACTAAAGACACACACTTCTTTTTGTGACAGGGAGTGGGCCATAATCCACCACGCGGGCCCAGTGCGGGTTAGTAGATGCATCATCAGATGGTTAACTTAAAACTTCTCAAAAAGATAAACTTGTTGATTGACCAGAATAACATCAAACTCCAACAAACTTGACACTCACGTCTCTCACTGTCCATAATCAGTAAACAAGAGAATGAATTACAGATTTAATTAGCAAGTTAATTGCACAGCTCGCTAATGTTGCCAACTTCAAATTGAAATAACTTTGCCAGAGGAAAAAACACCGAAAAACTTTCTACTCCGTGTTAAGTCGCTTCTTTACTGCTTGTTTGAATATCTGGCTTTCTTTAAGCCGGTGACCGTGGGAGCTCCCCCTCAGTTAAGGGGGAGGTGTTAATTAAAGATATTTTTCGTTCGTCTGCCTGTTTGTCTATGTGCCAACGGTCTGTACACACAAGATTGGTGGCCAGGACTTTTGTTGTTGTAAATATTAGACGAATTAAATTATTTGTTGAGTTCGCTCCGCTGATGTTGAGTTATTTGTTGAGCTGAGGAGTTTATTGTGCGTTTATTATGCGGCTGTATATGTTTATTATACGGTTTTGTTTCGTTAGGAAGTCAGACTTCGCATTTGTTATTTTACGACCCTCTCAATGATTCACGCAGGTGTTGCTAATAAAATATTGACAAATCTAATTTACGATTCTCTAATACATAACAGAGTGCCAAATTTTATTGCGATCCTCTCGCTTTACAACCTGTAGCGGTAATTAAAAAATAGTCCTTGAACATCGCCGTAAAGGTATGCTCATGATTTATTTATAATGTCGGCAACCCTTAAAACGGAACGTACAATCAGGTTAAGGCTGGATGGAAAACGGGTCGTTCAGCCGCCTCTTATTTCCATCCCCGTGAGCAACAAACAACACCAAAAAAAACTCTTTAATTAATGCTCTATACCTTACCTCCTCCCCCTCCTCCACTTCCCACTCTCTCAACTGGAACCCTTTAAAAACTCGCGTAAACACGGGAAAGTAAAATAAACAGAAATATTAACATCTGGCAACGGGAATAAAACCTCCTTAATGAGTGGCGGCGAGAGGGGGGGGAAGGCAAGTAGGTCGGAAACGTTCACGCGTTTATTGCATATAGCAGGACGGTGTTACGACTGATATAATTTACAGCGTTCTCAGTGTGGGGTTAATATAATACATTCAAAAACAGCCTTATCGGAAAAAGTTATGTTCAATAAGGGTCTAATGTTTTTGCGATCAGACATTCGGTTACATACTTATGTTCCAGTATCAATATTGTACAAACTCTTATGTGTCGGCACTGACAGGGTTATCATAATTGTCAATTAACTTCAGCTCGATAAAATGAGCTCATTTTGCCCGTAACGTTTTTTAAGGATTGCTCTGTTTATTTTCCTGTGTAGGTACTTCCCATTGTTTGTAAGCTATCTACTCTCCGACTAGGAGCAGTGGTGGCCAGTGGTGACGGCTGCGACTTACGAGTTGTAGGTCTTAGGTTCGAACCCAGTCAGGCGCTTTATTTCTGTAAATAATTTATCACCATTGCTCCCAAAAAGTTGAAGGAAAATGGCGTAAAGAAACCGGCATGTACTAGAACCAAAAATTCGAAGACGTGTGATATCTACCAACCCGCACTAGGCCCGCATGGTGGATTGGGTTATGGCCCGCTCCCTCTCACGGCGAGGAGGCCTGTTGTTCCGGCAGTGGGAACATCACAGAGAGGAGGCCTGTTATCCCGGCATGGCGGCAGAGGGAACATCACAGCGAGGAGACCTGTTGTCCCGGCATAGCGGCAGTGGGAACGTCACAGCGAGGAGGCCTGTTGTCCCCCGGCATAGCGGCAGTGGGAACATCACAGCGAGGAGACCTGTTGTCCCGGCATAGCGGCAGTGGGAACATCACAGCGAGGAGACCTGTTGTCCCGGCATAGCGGCAGAGGGAACATCACAGCGAGGAGACCTGTTGTCCCGGCATGGCGGCAGAGGGAACATCACAGCGAGGAGACCTGTTGTCCCGGCATAGCGGCAGAGGGAACATCACAGCGAGGAGACCTGTTGTCCCGGCATAGCGGCAGAGGGAACATCACAGCGAGGAGACCTGTTGTCCCGGCATAGCGGCAGTGGGAACATCACAGCGAGGAGGCCTGTTGTCCCGGCATAGCGGCAGAGGGAACATCACAGCGAGGAGACCTGTTGTCCCGGCATAGCGGCAGAGGGAACATCACAGCGAGGAGACCTGTTGTCCCGGCATAGCGGCAGAGGGAACATCACAGCGAGGAGGCCTGTTGTCCCGGCATAGCGGCAGTGGGAACATCACAGCGAGGAGACCTGTTGTCCCGGCATGGCGGCAGAGGGAACATCACAGCGAGGAGGCCTGTTGTCCCGGCATGGCGGCTGTGGGAACATCATAGGCTGATTATGCTACTCTTCGAATTACTATCGGTGGTTTGGTTGACACATATTTAACTTTTTGTGTCGTATGTCTATAATTTCTCGTGTGTATACCCACGTACCTACTAACGTACTGGCGAAAAACACTGCTGTATTTTTCGCAGTAAAGTAATAACCATATTTTATTTGCGGCAATAATAATTATTTTTGAAACACGGGTATTAATATTAACTGATACGCAGACCATTATCAAAACTGCAATTAGCAAGATTAATTATTAAGTAGCTTTTTCTGGCTGGTTTTAATACGTTTACAGAGATTTTATTTTTCTGTTTGACTTTAATTTGTCAAGGTGTTTGACCTTCAAGCTAGGTGTCAGCATCGTGTGCTGAGAGTAGTCACGTTCAGTTGTAAAATCTCAGGTTTAAACATCACATCTTGTGTAAAGTGCGAGGTTTAAACCGACTCCTAGATTAAGAGGGTTAGAATTGAGATGAGTTGGCTTGATAGGATCACGGTTCAAGTTTGAAGTTTTTATTTTAAAAAGGCTTTTATTTTAAAACATTCGTAAACGTATTTACTGTCGTACGTGAGTTAAGTAAAACAGTTCCAAAAAGTGGTTTATCTCAAGAAACTTACTATCTTCTAACAATTTTTTTAGCATAAAATAATATTGCGAGTCAGAAAATATAGTTTTCTTATGGATGTGGTCACGTTGCCACTTGAATAAGAAAACTATACTTTATGCTACTATTTCCATTAACGTCCACTTTTGCCGATAGACCTCGCAAAGGACCGTTCGTATTTAATTTTACGAAAAATTACAAGCATTAATTTTTTGCGAGGATTTCAGAAACGTTGGCACTGCCTTAATGACATAATAAATGCTGAAAATGCAACCGTGAAAAGTTATAACGACTTCATTTGTCTTCCTTTTCATTATTTCTATCTCGTTTATCCGCTTTCTTTTTTGTTCGTGTTTAATTGTTTATCACTATGATAGAATTCTAGCAATAAAAAGTTTATTCCTTACTAGATTGCTTTTAAAAGCTGGTTTTTAAAATCCTCATTCAGTAAAAAAAAACAAAGCACGTTTAACAATATGTCACTACAAGCGACATACGACGTCCAATTAAAAAATCCCGCCGCACTGTTCTCACAGAAAAACCCTTGAAAATAACTAAAAAAGCCCACAGAGCAGCCGCACGGTGGTTTCCGCTTATCCAGCGAGCCAAACCCAATCAAATTCGGTTTAGCGGTTATAATACTGCAGTGGGATCTAACAGCTAACGGCACTTTTTCCACGGATTTGCAACTTTTTGTATACTTCCGAAGTTTTGCTGGATTCAATAGTTTGGTTTTTATTTCGTTGCAGCTATTTTGTGGTTCAGTGCTTTTGTATTATGCTATTAAAAACATGTTTTTGTAAATTGACCTTACTGGTAAACCCAGCATCAATTTTCCTCTGAGACGACCTCGTGCCTTGGTAAAAATGCTTACCTGTTTAGCTGGGCTCGCTACCCAGACAACAAACGAAGTACCAATAAATTTCATGATATGAAAGAGACCTTGTATCCCAGCAAGCTCCTGTCAAATTAGGAAAATCTCAAACATGTCACTTTCCAAGGAAAACAGAACTAATTCTAGGTCAGTTCATTGTCACGCTGTCAATTAGTAGATTGTAACCGAGCGTGTCAGAGGCACGATGTTTACTTGAAGTGCTCAAATGATAACGAACTCGTTCCGTAGTCAGCGTGTTTGTTTCTTGCAAATGATACGCTGATGAGAGGGTGGGGCAAAATAGCAAATATAGGAGGTAACGTTCTTCACAGATTGGATGGGTGGTTATGTTTATGCAGAGTTGGTGTCTTGAAATACTTTGTAGTGCTAAACGGTCTTTCTACTCTCTCTCTCTCTACGTCTTACTACCCTTGGGACAGACATTCTTGTAACTAATTTAATAAAAATGACTAATTAAGGATTGCTTAGTAGGTAAGAGTATTTTAGCAAAGCTTCTAAAAGTGTTTTATACGAGGGACTATCCATAACATGTATTACTAAACGCAATTTATCGCTCTTGTAATAGTAAATAATGCTCTCGAATAACTTTTGTAGAACACTAAGCTTTTCGGCCTCAATTTGTACACAACAAATCGAAAGCTTAAAGCAACATTAATCTTTGTGTTTCAAAAACAATCACTTGGGCATTGGACTGCCCTTTCAATAAATAAAATAAAAAATAAAAGCAATGATTTTAAAAGGCGGATTCATAAATCTTTGAAAATAAATAGCTCTGCTATGCTCTGAAATCGCTTGAGCTGCTCCGAACGCAAGTTGTTGAATCAATGTTGGTGGCCAATGTCACGCTGTCGATTCTATCGCGTGATTTGGTAATAAACACGAAAGCAATTAATGGATATTGTTTTCTCCCGAAAAGATAATTAGGATAATTATTCTGCTGGCGGTTACTAGGTGGGTAATCGAGACTGTTCTATCGAAATAAACTCCGCTGTTTTATACCTTTGCATCTTGGCTTGTGGAGGTTGGTAGAATCAACTGTTTATCTTGAATAAAATAATTATGAACTCGAAAATTAAACTAGGTATAACTAAGAAATTACTATTTCACCATCAACCGCATTTAATGCGGTTGATGGTGAAACAGTAATTTCTCGGTCAAATTGTGACCTTTAGATGCTCAGGATATGCCTCTAGTAGGCAAAGAAAACTTAGAGAAATTGGATAAACTAGATTGGTAAAAGAATTTTCGTCATAACTTGATTTAAAAGCTTTTACCAAATAAAAGATCGAAATCTAAACTCAACCGTTTGTTTTGCTCGATTTTCGTATGGACCAACGGAACGTCCATAAATCTTGCTAAATAAATAGCTCCACAGTTTGAGACCGCTTCAGTTGCTCAGTTGCTCTGTTGCTCTGTCTCGCTTGCAACTTTCCTAACAAATACTTGTGTGAGTTATTGCACGTCGGTGGTTCCAAGTGACACGCTGACAGCGGCGTGTTAGGACTTCTGAATCGATGATTGTTTTGTAGTGGAGTTTCCATCAGCTTATAATCTTTGTATGCAACCGTATTTTTATGTCGCCTGCGTACTACTTATATCAAGTAGACTTTTCTGCGTAATATTGAAAGGAATTACGAAGGTTTTTGCTGACGTACCAAATACATATGGGTACACGGTTCCAGATCCGTTCATCGTTGGAACAAGTTGGCTGTAATATTAGTAAACGAGGCATGATTATTCATTTTTGATTTCCACATTACTTCGTCAGAGTTCCTCTTTAATTCGGAGGTTGCGTGACAATCCCAACATCATTCTGCATTCAATAGCCGCCCGGTAGACAGCTCGCTTGTGTGGGCGTTGGCCGGTCGACAGTTTTAGTTATTATGTACTAACATAGGCCTAGTAATATTGTTACTAACACAGTGGACCTTATTTGCTGTCTAAATAAATAAATAAATAAAGATATATATGATTATCTTTAAAAAAATAAATGCTTTGATCAAGTCAATGGGGGGGACCATTGACTTGATCAAAGCATTTATTTTCCCTAGAAATATATTTCAAAGGTTCATCAAAAACCTAGCCAATGAGAAATATAATAAAGAACACGCTATTTTCTTTGACTCTCATCTAACTATTGCATATTCCGAACTGAACTTCCGATTCAACTGCACAAAAATTCAAATCACATAGGTAGATAAGACGGAATTTTTCTCACAAATATTGTAAAAGTTATTCAATTTCACGTCAGTGGCTTCAAAAGACACGTGCACCCGACATGTAGTGACGTGCTTTGAAACACGCTAAGTCGACTTCCAACTTGTGTATAAGAGGCTTTGCGAAGTTTCATGTGCATTAAGATGGCAGGAGAATACTTGTTTCGTTAGTGGCTGTGGCTGCAGAACAGATTAGCGGAGAGTGCGGATAGAGAGATTTAGCTTTTTTGATTTGAATAAGAATGTGGCTGACAATAAACCTTGGCTGCCAACATTGCGTGTCGTGTGTGCGACATGCAATCTTTTTGGGTGTAACTATTATTTGTCCAGTAATATATAAGTACACAAGTGTCTTCGCTGGCAATCTGATCCCTGACAATGGAACTCGTAGAAAACAGCATAAGCCATCTCCCATTACGACATCAGAAGTATTATCTATACATATATATATAACTCATCATCTGCTTAGGCTTTTTCCCAAGTTTATTATGTTGGGGTCAGATTCCAGTCTAACCGGATGCAGCTGAATACCAATACAATATCCTATACATATATAACTAATATTGAAAAACTATAGATAACTGATCGCCTGTCTTATAATCCAGACACAAGTTCATAACGTTCGTATAGTTTCTTGGAATTTTTCGCCATGTTTAATACCAAATCGACATCTTGCCCCTTAGATAAGTCTTGCTCTACAAATAGAGGTTATTTATAGAGAATTGCACCACATACATAGCCCGCCTCCACTGTTCCCTCGATCCCTCCTACAAACAGTAGTTCAATTTGCCACCGACGGACAAGTTTTGTTTATTCGAATCACTGTGACGTCACAGCCACCATTTTTCTGATGGTTTGATTAAAATCTCTTTGATGTTCGTCTGTGGATTGAATGTTGAATCATAATACGGGGTATTCGTATGTATAGTTTGTGTTGTTGTGCCTGCCTTTGGTTTAATGTGTACAGTTTCTATAACTTTCCCTTTGGTCGGCAAAATATAATACAGGGTATCGGGAACATTGATGCGCAAAGTGTTACCACGAATTCAGCACATGATTTTAAATCCGCCAGTGTAAATTTATCGTAGGTTATTAAAACACTTTTAAACAAAAAAAACCGACTTCCATAAAAACTACGAAGTGAAAAATAACTTTAATTTCTTAAGTCGGTGTCTTTTGCTCTGTATTTTAATTTTTTGCCACCGACTTCCGCAATTAAAGTTATTTTTCACTTTGATGGTAGTTTTTATGGAAGTAATTTTTTTTTTGGTTTTTAAAGTTTTTATTTTCCGCTTTTTAGTGGGTCTGCTTATAATTTATCTAACTTACAATGGCATAGTGTCAACTTGGTCATCGCCTTTTACAAAATGTTGCTATATTATAATTTCCGATGCAGAGACGTTAATTGTTGAAAAGTTCTCCTAGTATTTCACCATCAGCTCCATTTCAACATTCGCATTGTGACGAGCATGTGATGATGATGACAAAATGTTGATGTTTGTTTAAAAAAAAACGATTATTGTATTGTCTTTAAAATTTTGCATGCTATCTTTATGCTAGCTAAACATGCTTGTGCCTCAATTTGTATTTAATTCTAACCTTGTATACCATGTTTTACGCAAATAAATATTCTATTCTATTCTATTCTATTCTATTCATAAATTGCTTAGCAACCACATTAAAGTAATCGAATCACAACCCGTGAAATAATTTTCATTGAGTAGTTCTGATGGCCATCTGTGGTCTTCATCATCAGCTCCACTTTACCAAATGATGATTTCCGAGAGCAAATGCTCAAGTTATTATACTTTAAAAAATACCCAAATCGCTATAGGTTTGCCTATCAAAATTTGAGGGCTGCCCTCGATTTCCATAGGATCCCTTCATCAAATTCTGACTTGGTGAGAATGGGACCACCTCGAGAGCATACCCTTTCAAACGAAAAAATATTTTTCAAAATCGGTCCACAATTGACGGAGTAATCGGTACATATTCTAGGTAGGTACTCTTGTAGGAACCAGTTGTTTTTTTTAAATTACTGACTAAAAATGTCTACGGTAGGGGTAAGAATCATCAATCAACCTGAATTAATACAATTTTTTTGTAAATTTTGATGTTCAAAAGTGCCTTTTATGCGCCTATTTGAAACTAACTGCGCCCGCGGTTTCAATTGCGTAAATGTCGATCCCGTGGGAATATCAGGATAAAAAGTAGCCTATATGTTATGCCTATATGTGTCAGCTACCTCTATACAAAATTTTATTAAAATTGGTCCAGCCGTTTGAGCGTGTAGAACTATCAAACATTTAAACACACACACACCCACTCACAAACTTTCGCCTTTATAATATTAGTGTGATAGTGTGAATTAGTGTGAAGTGATAAATGATTTGACTATGACATGATTGTGCTGAATTCATGGTAACAGTTTGCGCATCGATGTCCTGCCAGTATACATAACAATACATTTAAATTTCTAGCATTTTGCAATCTCTAAGCCCTTGAAAATCCGAAACTGATAGGAATTTAGGGATAATACCCTAAATTCCTTTAAAAGGGATAGCACAAGAATCCATACAAATAAATTAGGTATACAATTATGTCTGTGGTTTATCCGAGTTGTAAGAACATCATCAAAGTTTAGACAGAGCCCTGTACCTCTAACCGCAGCAGCAACATCTTAGCCGCGTACACGGCAGACACACGCCTGGCTAATTGGCTGAAACTTTACAATTCTGTTCTACTCGGATCTGTACAGCTCAATCCGGATTGGGAAACCGAGCTTTGTCGAGCGTTACCGACTTAATCGGTCTGTCATAGGGCTGTCGAAGGACCTGTGTTTTTGAAAATATTGATAGATTTGCACCCTTATTGCGTAATACACTATCAATCTGAATCATTTTGAAGGATTCCATTGCTTCATATGTTCGAAAAATTTGACTGCTCAACAACGGAACACACAATTAATGTTGTTGAACTGTCAAAATTAAAGCAATTGCTACTGATAGTGTGTTACGCAAGTACCCCACAAGGGTTGAAGTCTTCGTGCTGACACTTGTACAGAACGGGGAGATCATGTGGAAGTTTCCTACGTATCTGCAATGATATCGCATAGATAGAGAATTTTTTAAACCACCCGTTGTACACGTTTGTCTTTATAGTCAGTTACCATGTTTTTCACAATAATGATACTTGTTTTAATATACCTGATTAAATCATCAATTTAATTTTATCATCCATTTTCGGAAGTATTCCGGGTAGAATACTTCCGGAAATGGATCATAAAATTGTGATTAATCAAATTTTTTCGGGACTCTTTAAGTAAATGGATACTTCTTTCAAGGTGATTCGTAAAAAATATAAAAATGTTACGAAGGGAAAGCCAGCCAGCACATATTAAAAAAAAAAAAACGAAACAAGAAAGTGTCCTTAGCGTATCGATCCCAATATTCATTTACAAATGGATCGTTACTTTTCTTAATACAGTAAAACAGTTTCTGAATGAATAAGCATTTCGTAAAGTAAGTGTACGAGCACTTGTTTGCTGGTACGTGTGATAGGTTAAGATGGAAGAAAAACTTTTCTTGCTGACTTCTTGATAAGTTATTTATTAATTGTAACACAGGTGTTTACAATAAAACGGTCGATAGTGTACTCAACAATATTAATTGCTATGTGGATTTAAATGGTATAAAAATGCTTATGCTAGCGTGCTAAATAATGTGCGATGTAATCGTACATATTCCCGGACGAGTTAGGAAGGATGCAGAGTAACTTGATTTACAAAATAAAATAAAATTAACGTAAATAATTACAAAAACAGAGTAAATGTAAAACTATTAAGTAATTATATAAACTTAGTTATGGGCTAGTTCCTATATTAACGCGAGGGTTGCGAGGAACGTGGATGCGCACGCAGTCGAGGTGTCCGGTAGCTTCACTTGTGTCGCTGCTGCGGTGAGGTACTGCTGGCAATGGTCTTGATCCCTCGGCAACTGATGGTGGCGGTGATGACGGAACTCGCCATTGGCATTTGTAACGGCGAGCTATCACGATGATGACAGCAATGCCCACTATTCCAACTAATACGTAGATCATAACGTAGTGATGAATATCGTGATAAGATAGATCATCAGGTAACATCACATCCGCTTGTTTCATTGACTGTATCCTTTTGTCTATTTCGTTGATTTCTTGCTCTAAATCTTGAGTTTTATTCTCTAAACTCAGTTTAGGTATGCTGATATTGATGATGTGGTTAATAGGGGCAATCACATGGTGCATAAATATCAGAGTCCGTCCTTATTTCACTTAAATAAGCCTTGTGTGAATATATGGTAAAGTTGTTTGTCTTGATTATGCATCCATGACCTATGCTCAATACTCCGGCTTGGGTCAGCTGATGTGCGGTTATTTGATCGCCGCATATTGTGCGAACGTGACACCTGTCGCAGCAAAAGTAAAAATAACTGTTCAAAGTGTACGTTTCTTGTAAATTGTCTTTACAGAATCTTGAGATGGTTTTGCATTCCGAATTTTCTGTTTCACAAA
Organism: Luperina testacea; assembly: GCA_927399505.1. Taxonomy (NCBI): domain Eukaryota; kingdom Metazoa; phylum Arthropoda; class Insecta; order Lepidoptera; family Noctuidae; genus Luperina; species Luperina testacea. The sequence goes on from OV656756.1 coordinate 23,889,076, forward strand.
GGTTCTTGTCTCCTTTAATCTGGTATATAGGTCGTAAGACGTGGCAGTAATAAACACCTGAAATGGTTCGACATGATCTCAAGTCTTCTTCGGACATGTCGATGTAGGTATCCTTCTTCATGTTGATAGATATGTACTCGGATACTGTGATTATGCTGATCATTTCACTTGGCCCTGTTGTCTTGGGAATCGGAATCGTCTTGAAGATTTGGTACGAATCTCGACTGATCAGCGGTAATTTGATTTCAAAGATTATAATGTCTTCCAGAAATCTTGTTTTTATTTCCAGAAGGTCATATATCTTCCGAAGGTCCGAGTGTATGTCGTCAATTGGCAGTGAGACGTCCTTGGAGAGCTTGCTTGAAATCGTACTTAATTCATTCATGAGTTGTTCGGGTGTGATTAAGTGTAAGTTGAAACGACCATTGTAGATATCTGTGACGGTGTCTAATAGCGTATTCTGTATGCTTTTCAAATTGTACATCATATTACTTGCTATTATAGCTCCCATGTTGAAGTCATTAATGACGCTGTTTGCTTCGATATTGTTTTTCAATTTATCAACTGCTGCGTCTAGCTTGTTCATGTGACGATTTATCATTTTAAGCTGTTGATTCATATCATGCTCTGTGCGCTTCAGAAGATTGTTCTCTGCTTCCATGAGTGAAGTCTGATTTTTCCACAAAGAAACGAGATGCTTCTCGTTTTCCCGGACGAGAGAAATGTCCTTCCGATATTTTTCAGCGAAACTTTCATCGAGCACGCCGAATAAGCTATTAGCGATGTACCCTACGCCGTTGATAAGGCCACGGCGCTGACGCAATTGGTGTCGCGTGCTGGAATGCTGACTTTGCAAAACTTGGTTGTAGTGCTCAAGTTCTGAGAACGCGTGACGTAGCTGTAGTACGATTACGTCACAGTGAACTTGATCTTGGATGGTATCACATGTTTGTTTCAGCGATTGAATATACTTGTTGAACGTTGCAATTGATTGCCAGTACGTATTCATGCTGTAGTAAACAACAATGTTCTAATCATCTCTGATAAGCATCATGTTAGACACTTTGTCAAAATATAATCTTTGACTTGCTTCAAATTGGGTTATCTTCATGTTGCATTCTGAACTTGTAATAAACGTGAAGAGTAGCATCAAAGCAGTAACCATTGTTGTTATGTTAAACTTGCTTTTCGTTGGCCTCCTTGTTGAGGATCTTTTGGCTTGCTGGTGGTCCAGATCTTGATGCTTGTCTGGTGCCATGTCGCACTGTGGGGCAACTTCTTTGTGTTCTAAAAGTACGGATATCTTTATGACGGGACGCTTCATAATGCCGTTCTTTGTCTTTAAGGTCACGACACGTACTTGGCCGTCCTTGCCCGGATGTAAGTCTACGACTCTTCCCATAGCCCACTTGCCGGGTGGAAGGTTGTCATCGTGGATGAGAACTACGTCGTCCAGCTTGACATTGGGTTGAGGTTGCCTCCATTTGGTTCGCACAGTCAATTGGGAAAGATACTCTGTGCGCCATCTCTTCCACAGATCTTGTAATATCCTTTGTGTTAGCTGCCAGCGTGTTCGTAGATCTCTTTCTGTCTCAACTAACGTTAACGTTGGACCACCAGTTATAAAGTGAGACGGTGTCAGGAAATTTAGATCTTCAGGGTCTTCTGAGATTGAACACAGTGGTCTTGAGTTAAGACAGGCTTCGATTTGGGTTAAGAGTGTAGTGAACTCTTCATATGTTAATTTTTGTTCACCAATCACTTTCTTGAGGTGCAGCTTAAAACTTTTCACTGCAGCTTCCCATAGGCCTCCTGCTGATGGCCATGAAGGAGCGTTGAAATGCCATGTGATCTCCATATCCGCTATCTCAGCCAATAGGTTGTCATCGATAATACCCTGGATTTCTTCATATTCCTTTTGTAGAACCTTGCTTGCCCCTACGAAGTTACGGCCGTTGTCACTATACAAGTGAGAAGGTGTGCCTCTTCTTGCTGCCATTCTGCGTAAGGCAGCGATAAAAGATGATGTAGTGAGGTCGGAAACCAGTTCCAAATGCACGGCCTTCGTCACCATGCAGACAAATACTGACACGTATCCTTTGGTGGTCTTGACACCACGACCCTTGTTGGTTTTGATATAGACATGGCCAGTAAAATCAACGCCGGTGTGCATAAAGGGACGGGATGGATTGACCCTTGCTGCAGGTAAATCTCCCATCAGGGGTTGTTGTTTAATAGAGTTTTGTTTTCTACAGGTAACACATTGACGTATTTGTTTTTTCGTTGCATTGTTGCCCCCGATTATCCAATATTTTTGCCTGATACATGCTAATGTAACTCGAGCTCCGCCGTGAAACGTGAGTTTGTGTGCGTGATCTATTATTAGTTCCGTCAAACGATGTTGATGAGGCAATATTATGGGATGCTTGAGTTCTGAATGGATAGCAGCATGATGCAGTCTTCCACCTACACGTAATATTCCCTCTTCGTCTAAAAACGGGCTTAAATTCAAGATCTTGCTAGTCCTGGATACTCTGTTGTTTTTCTTCAGGTCTTGTGTTTCTTGTTCAAATTCCACACCCTGAACTTCTTGTATTATTAAGGCTTTTGCTTTGCGTTGCTCGGTTAAGGTAACGTAGAGTTTCGTGACTTTTTCTGATTTTCGGGTTACCAAGCGCCGTAAACGTGCTAGTACATGTACAACCATTGTAAACGAGCTCAATTTGCTAAGCAGTTTCTTGATGACGCTGTTGTCCTGTGACGCGTTTTGTATCGCAATATGAACTTGCTTGTTAAGAGCTTCTTCCTCAGTGGAGTAAGTTCCGCGACATGCTTCTATTTCAGGCTTGAAGTGATGTAGCCAAGTAGGTCCGTTCCACCACAGATTGTGTTCCTTTAGCTTCAGACTTGTTAAACCTCTGCTAGCGCAATCTGCTGGATTCTCTGCTGACTTCACATATCGCCATGATTCAGAAGGCATCTCCTTTGTTATTTGTCGCACCCTGTTGGCAACAAACACTCTCCAGCGATTGGGATCGCCTTGTATCCAACCCAGTGCCGCCATTGAATCGGTCCAGCCGTAAACCTTGATGTCGTGGCCGTCCAAGCTTGTTTTCACTTTGACCATTAGTTTAGAAAGCAGATGAGCACCACTTAATTCCAATTTGGGCAAAGAAATATTTTTGTTGTGAGGTACGAGTCTTGATTTCGCAACCATTAACGTTATGTTTGTTTGACCTCGATTTGTAATTTTGCAGTATATGACACACGCGTACGCCTTTTGCGATGCATCGCAAAAACCGTGTAATTCAATATTGTTTCCGGTCGTGTCTGTACCTATCCATCGAGGTATTTGGCATCGATTTATGTTTTCTATGTCTTGTTTGATTTTGTTCCATTCTCGGTTGATTTGCTCAGGAATCTTGTCATCCCATTTTAGGTCCTTTTCTTTCCAGATGTCTTGGAACAGTACTTTCATTTGTGTGGAAAGTGGAGTGAGCCAACCGAGGGGATCAAATAACTTGGATAACTCAGACAGTAACTTCCGCTTCGTTAGATGTGTTGTATCGGGACTGGTCTCAATCCTTGATTGAAATGTGAAGATGTCTTGTTGAGGATTCCAGTGAAGTCCCAATGCTTTCGTTGACTCAGCTTGTTTGAAGTCGTAACGTTCTTGATCGCAGCCCTTGCTGGTGCTGTCAAGCAATTCTTGATAATTGGACCTCCATTTTCGTAAATTGAAACCACCTGCCTTGAGGGTCGCCTGCAAGTCTTCTTGTAGTTGTTTTGCTGATGCTACAGAGTCGGAACCGTGTAACAGATCGTCCATGTAAAAGCATTCCTCGATCACTTGAGCTGCATATGGGTATCTTGATCTCTCGTCGTTAGCCAACTGCTTTAGAGTCATCATTGCTAAGAACGGAGCGGCCTTGGTGCCATAGGTGACTGTAGTAAGTTGATACTCTTGTACTTGTTGCTTAGAAGTATCTCGCCAAACGATTTTTTGTAAATTTTGGTCGTCTTCATGTGCCCATATTTGCCGAAACATTTTCTCAATATCAGCGATGAAAGCTATGCGATGTTGTCTCCACTTCAATATAAGTGTCATAAGATCCTTTTGAAGGTTGGGTCCTGGATGCATGCAGTCGTTCAGACTAGCCCCAGTGGAAGTTTTTGATGAAGCATTGAATACTACTCGGAGTGACGTAGTTGTTGACTCATTACGTAGTACGCAGTGATGCGGCAGGAAATATTCTGGTTTCTTGTTACTATGCGCAGGTTTCATGTGACCAAGCGATAAGTATTCATCAATAAATGCCTTATATTGTTTGGCAATAGAGTCGTTTTTTGTGAGTTTCCTTTCTATCTGATACAGCTGAGCGACTGCCTTATGTTTCGATTCCCCAATATCCGTGTTGAAATTGGACTTCAGTGGCAATCTCACTTTATATCTCCCGTCTGCCAGCCTTGTTGTGGTCAACTTGTAAAATTTGATGCATTCATCTTCTTCGTATGAGTTTTTATCATCTTCAGGAATATCTTCTATCTCCCAAAATTTTTGAATGTCTTGTATGTTGTTTAGGACTAGGTTGCACTGAAGACTTTGGATCTCGCCAAACAAAATCCACCCAATGCGTGTTTTCTGTGCAATGTAGTTGCTTGCACCGTCTCGGTGAATCTCGTTCATGATAATCCTGGCGTATATATCCGCGCCCAATAATATGTCAATTGGGTTGCTGATATAAAAATGTGGATCAGCTAATTGCACCTGATCCAAAAATGCCCATGATGGTTTTGATAATGTTGAGTTTGGTAGTTTTCTTGTTAGGTTATTCATTATGAGAACATTGGTGCTAAATTCATAGTTGTCGTCAAATGATGTACAGTTGATACTCAACATTCCTTTACATGTATTGTTATTCATGCCGATGCCAGTGATAACTCCCTTGCATTGTTGTCGTGGTAGTCCTAGCTGCTGAGCTGCGTTTTCGGTGATCAACGAAATTTGTGATCCTTGGTCAATCAAGGCTCGCATAGCCCTTTTTATTCCATCAGCTCCTGTCACCTTGATAATCGCAGTTGCTAACAGGACTGTCGAAGCTATTTTTTGTTGTGCAACATGATTCGCGTGGCGTGACTCTTGCTCAGGTGGCACGAGGCCGGAAATGGTGTGTGACGTCGTGTCCTCATTTGCATAGGCATCGTGTAGCACTGTATTATGTTGCCCTTTGCATTTTCGGCAACGATTGCTTGACGTGCACCTTTTTCCATTGTGACTGTACAAGCAATTTGTACAGAAATTTAGTTGACTAATTGTTTTTCTCTTCAGAGCGGGTTCCATTTCTTTGAATTCCTTGCAGTAATATATGCCATGATGATCCTTGCAGACGGGGCAGGAGAGGGATCGAGTCTTCTGGGATGTAGCCTTGATACTGACGGAATATGTTTTTCCCTGACTTGATCTTGAGTTCTCCGAATTTGAAGGACTTTCAGCTTTTTGTGTCGCATCTTGTTTACGACGTGCCGACTCCATTGTGGTGAACTTGTTTTCCAGAAACTCTAAAAATTCCTTTAAAGACGGCAGTTCCCTTGGCTGTTTGAGTGAGCTGAAATATTCATTGAGAGTTTCGGAATCCATTTTCAGAGTTAGCAGGTGTACTATCATTTGATCCCAGGTGTCAATGTTGACGCCTAAATTCTTGATTCCATTAAGGCACTCTGTTGCTACGTCGTGAATGCGTTTGATGTGTTTTGATGTCGCTTGTTGCATGACTGGAATATTCACGAAGGTGTTTATGTGAGTGGAGAAAATGAGTTTCTTGTTGTTGTAACGGTGGTTCAATATGTCCCAGCTAGCAATGTAATTATCTGAGCTGATCGCAAGATGCTGTATTAAGCGTTCTGGTTCACCTTTAATCTTGCTCTTTAGGAATTGCATCTTCTGTGCTGCAGACAAATACGGGTTGCCGTGTATTGCCTCCGTAAACAGGTCCTTGAATGATACCCAATTCTGATAATTCCCGGCGAATACAGGAATATCAAGTTGCGGCGTAGATTTTTCTCGATGTGATACAGAAAATAATTTACGGTTAATTTGTTTCTTGATATTATAATACATCTGCTCATGGTGCGTATATGATGTTTCGTAAGTTTCGTCTACCTCATCGAATTCGCTGTCTATTTTCCAATGGAGACCATCAACAGCGTTCCAACGGGTTTCTAGAGTTTTCAAAATGTCTTCAAACTCCCATTTTTCTTCTACGGCTGATAAATCTACGCTGGATACGAAGCGGGCAAAGGCTTTAAAGTTGCTGCCCTGTTTACGCAACTTTTCATCGAACTTGCTATCAGTTCCCCGAGTAGTGAACTCCTGAGTTGGCATTGGACTCACCGGGGTTGTTATATCCTCTGCGGACCACGCACCTGGCTGCTGTCGCCCAAACCGAGTAGGCTTTATCAAACTTGCCCCCTGGATCGAGTCTCTGACCTCTATGTAAAACGCTTTATTCTCCTCATAATAATTTCCGGTAAAATATTCCTGGTTCTTATCTTCGTACATACACAGTCTTTTATGATTATTCTGAAACTCGTTCCAATAGCTATCCAGAGTTTCAATCTTTTTCTTGATATATTCTGAAGTTTTGCGATCTTGACCATCTTTCTTGAAGTTTGACCAAAGTTGTCGCATGCCATTGATGGCAGCTTGCTGCTTGTATAATAATTCTTCCATCTTGATACTTGATAAATAGGATAATCAAATAAATTTCTTGATTATCCTTGCTGACTTGCGGAGTACTATCGCCGTCAACTTGCTTGAACTTGCTGAAGATCGATCTGTTTTGGGTTACTAGCTAGCTTTTGCTTGGTGTCTTGTCTTGTATGAAGCCTTGATGCTGAAGTGCTTGTCTTGTTTGTAGCCTTGATGCTTCTTGTAGTTTGTAGTCTTGGACTGCTTCTTCACTGTCACTTGTTCTGTGTAAGTGGTCTGATATCCTGCTGTGCAATCTTATGGGAGGCCGACGGAACCGATTCGCAATCGCACGAGAGAAACCAAATCACCAACACATAGCTCGAAGGACCATATGTACGAGCACTTGTTTGCTGGTACGTGTGATAGGTTAAGATGGAAGAAAAACTTTTCTTGCTGACTTCTTGATAAGTTATTTATTAATTGTAACACAGGTGTTTACAATAAAACGGTCGATAGTGTACTCAACAATATTAATTGCTATGTGGATTTAAATGGTATAAAAATGCTTATGCTAGCGTGCTAAATAATGTGCGATGTAATCGTACAGTAAGTAATATTGGAAATAAACGCTAAAGAAACTTAGGGTTATCTAGATCATTACGCAAAGGGTTCGTCGATAAGCTTACGTTTGTATTGAAATAACAGGCGAATCTCGCGGCCCGATCATTAGCCACCCCAGGCATCCCGGGCCCCGGGCTCCGGGCCCCGCGGAGGGTAGGACGAATTAATTCTATCGTTTTCTAACTAGACAAGTTTGGCGTGATGGCTGGGCCACGGTTGACAGGTATTTTGCTCTGATTAGGGTCCACTTTAATATTTATGGTTATTTGTTATTGCTGATTCGATTTGTTGATGGTGCCCCTAAGGTCTCAGGGAGGTCATGTCAATTTATAGAAGTCTTTTGTTAAGGAAGGTAACTTTTCGTACTTATTAAACAAAGTGATCTTCAAATTTTTATATGTGGGCGTCGTTAAGAAGGGAAAAGGATTTTCTAAGGATGGAAGGAAAACGAAATCGGATCGATTCGGATGGAGGAATCCTTTAGATACCTGTTTAATGAGCTTATTAAAAGTAGGTCGTGGTACGCGTAGTATGCGAAGCGCCACGTTAGTGATCCTACATAGTTGATAGTGATAGTGTTGTGGAAGGAGTCTATTTTTATGAGCTTTTATTTTAACGCACTTCACTCGCTTAACCTATTTCCACCGAGTATGTTGGGGTCGGCTGTCAACCTTGCTTTCAAAATGATAGCCGTATCTTAACACGTTGACTGCCAACTACGAGTATACTCGTAGTACAAGATCTGGGCCCCACTGCCAACTACGAGTATTCTCGTAGTTGATTGTATGCGATTTCTAACGAATTCTAGACAAGTGGCAGTAAAAGGAGGGCGGGGTTAAATTTTTTGGCATTTGAAGTAAAACATTATTTAATCAGAAAAAAAAGTTTAATAGAATTTTTTTTGGGTACATCACTTTGAAATCAAAAAGGAGTGATATATTTTAAAACAATTTTCTACGCATAAGGCAGGTTTTTCAGGACATACCGGACAGTAATAAATTGTTTCTTTGCGTTTTTTTTCTTTTGTGCAGTCACGACACGGTTTCGTCGGTTTCTGTTTTTTTTTTGTGTGGGGGTAGACGCTCTAAATAATGTAGTACTTGTAATCCTTCTCGTTTTTTCTGATCGTGATGACAATACTTTGGAAATGTTTCGCCTAAAAGATGTTTTGACTTCATCTTTGAACGAAAGGGCATCCAATTATTTTCCGGAGGAAGGTTGGCTTGTTGGTTGTAGATCATGCAGGCGAGGCGTTGTGAATGTAGATTTCAAAAATGTGTATCGCTAGTTTTTTGTACCAAAACAACGTCTATCTAAGAGCTGAGTAATATGACAGCATTTGGTCGGAAAAAGTTGGATCCCGGACATTCCCTTGTAGTAATCTCTAACCACATTAGGTTTCATCGAAACCTTACCGTTTTTGTTTGAAACAGGAACCAGAATAGGTTTATGCATATTAGAAATACACAAAACTTCCCTCTTATCCTTCCAGTTACACACATAAACCCTATCAGTTCTCTTTGTAATCATTTGACCTTTTTCAGTTTGGTGCTCAACAGAGTTTTAGGTTAAGGGAGCGCATTTTTTTGCGCCAAATTATCTACGACTCGTAGATTGGCAATAGGTAATAAAAATCCTATCTCATTGCCATACTACGAGTTAACTCGTAGTTTGAACTAGGTTCCACTGCCAACTACGAGTATACTCGTACCTACCATTTTGTATGGTGGCAATGGGCATAAAAAAAAGTTACTACGAGTATACTCGTATGGCAGCCAACGTGTTAAAGATACGGCTATCATTTTTTACATGAAACGACTACCATCCTGTCTTTCCGCCGGTGTTTCCACGTTATTCAACATTCATACATTTCTCTCCACCTAAGAACCTATGGTGTATGAGATGTAAGTAATTCAAAACCCACGTTACGCAGCACCCATGGTAACGGTGATTCGGTTTCCAATTCCGATGAACATAACCGAATCTCACAAGTTTACACGAAAACCCATTAAAATCGCCAAGAATTATCGAGTATCTATAATAATTCCACCGCTAATATGGTAGCTCTATGATTTATGGTAAGTGCCTATGTTCGGCAGCGGCGGAAATTGAATGGGGTTGATTATGAAAGCTCCTATAATAATACCACGCAGTTTGCACTGGACTGGTTCAACTGGTTTAGGTCTCGAAGTGTTCGAACTGCTTCAAACTTAATCATAATTTATTTTCAGGGAAATAGGTACAGGTTTCACAAAATTGCACATTAAAGTTTTTTGTTGTTTTTCCAAATACTTAGGCGAAAAGTAATCTATATTTTTAATACAGTTGCTCAAAAAGTGGCGTATTGCATTGAATGAGTTAGGTTAGGTTTCATTTCATCTCATTAAATTTCATTTCATTTCAATAAAAAAATTCTACTGAAGACTTGGCTCTATGGGCATAGTTCCCTTTGCCTACCAGAATGGGTGAAGAAAAAAAAATCGCTGCTTATATTCTACGGTTGGCGCCATTTTTCAGAAAGTTTCTTTATTAAATTGCTTCATTTTTTCGCAACTGTATTAAAAATAGTCGTTCAGTACACGTGCGAAACCGTCATTGCAACTTGTTCCGACTGTCAACCCTCGCCTTCGGCTGCGCCTCGGCTCGGGTAGACATTTGTCGGAACTCTTTGCAATGACAACCTTTCCGCACCTGTAATGAAATATACTATTACGATATTCCGAATAAACGAGTTTCCTAGATTTTTCAATGTACCTAAATCCTCTATGATTTTAACTGAATGCAAATGGAATAAAATTCAGCCCTCTTCAATGATGTGCATTTTTCTATACACATTCTAAGAAGTATTGCCAGAAGGCTGCATAATTTCCCCTTAATCTTCCATACCAGTTCAAAAATCTGGTACCAAACGCCCCTGGAAACTAAATGATCCACATTAGAGGTTGTCGGGATAATTGCAGCTAAGCTGTGTGCACGGCGTGCAGGAGCCTGTCACAACTGGATTACATTAAGCACTATCCATGACGTATCAATCTCAATCGACAGCCGGTGATTAGTAACTGGGTGATTCCGGTGATTAGGCGGGGGGGTGGGATGGGAACGGGAGGGGGCCAGTGTTGCTATAAGCTCGGTACAGTGTTTCGCTAGTTAATGTCGAGTTTGGTTTTGATAATGAATTCGGGAATTGGAAATGGGAGACGAAGTTGGTATTTGCGCAGAGAAATCATGATTAAAATGATGTCGAGTTTGATGGCATTTTTTGTACCTATAAGTGCAATCGGGCGCTTAACTTTGTGTAAATTATTTCATCACCACTGCTCTCAAACCGGTGAAGGAAACTATCGTAAGGAAATAGGCATGTGCTAAAACCAACAATTCAAAGATAAGTGATATCTACCAACCCGCACTGGAGCCGCGTGGTGGATATTACAGCCCACTCCCTCTCACCGAGAGGAGGCCTGTGTCCCAGCAGTGGGAACATTGTAGGCTGCTTATGCTATATGCTTATGCTACGAGTATACAATCGTAGCATAGCTTATCAACTGAAATAATAATTATAATGTACATATTACATTAAACTTATGTTCTGAACGATCGTCATGTAGCATTCATTTTTTAAGTAAATACTTTTGATTTCATGTCTCATCTTAATTTGGTCATTGAAATATAATAGAATAGAATAGAATACTCTTTATTATGTACACCATATAAATTACAGACATAAATATAGAAACTGTACAAAGCGTGACACAATGGGCGGTCTTATTGCTAAGAGAAAAAAAAAAGAAAAAAGAAAGAAAATGCGAAGAAAGTGAAAAAAAGCAAAGCGAAGAAATATGCGTATTTGGGGGAAAAATCTATACTAATATTATAAAGCTGAAGAGTTTGTTTGGTTGAATGCGCTAATCTCTGGAACTACCAGTCGGATTTGAAAAATTCTTTTTGCATTTGATAGCCCAATTCTTGAGAAAGGCTATAGGCTATTTATTTTAGGAGCTGAGCAAAAAGAAAAATAGTCAGAAAGAACGCTAAGCAAAAACGAAGTAATAGCGCGGGCAGGCGATGCGATGCGACGGGGTGGGTCGGGGGAAGTTTCACGCGGACGAAGTCGCGGGCAGAAGCTAGTACTTTAATAAAAGTCTCAGTTTGTGCTCTAACTTCAACTTCAATTTTTCAATAGTACCTACTGAGGGCTTACTCTCCAAACTAATTTTAATTCCAATGAAATGCCAATATGATTCCAATGTTAATTTTACAGTCACGTGATTCGGTACTCTTGAAAACACTATTGTCAACATTGAAATGAAATTGACATTGGCCCGCGATTATTTTGTTACACGTGAAGTTAGCTATGTTATGGGCTGAAATAGTGTGGTTCAACTCGTTACGCTAAACCGGTAATAGGGCTTTAAAATGCTTTACCCTTTAAATAACAAGGCTAATAAATAAATATGATATAAATAGTTGTTTAATTGATTAATTGTAAAGTATTAAATTCATTTGGGCGTAAGAAAATTATTAAAATCATAAAATAAACCATGACTTTGGCTTATGTGGTAGGATCGTTGCCTACACTACTAATAAAAAAGAGAGAAATAACTGTCCGATAGGTTACTTAACTAATATTCCAGTTTTATACAAGTGGTAAGTAAATAGATATAAAACTTCTTTATAAAGTAATGTTTTTATAACGAACGCCGAACGTGCTCATGTGAATAGTGAACATGAATAAGTTATAAATAAGTTAGAATAACTGTAAAAGTGATAGTGAAAATAGGATAGTTTAGATCCTATCCGCGTTCCGGGCGCAAGTAATACTGTTTTTCTGAGTAAGATTTTGATTTTCTACCTAGATTTTAAGTGTTTGTACCTATTGTTATAATTAGCTTTCTAACTTGCTTTTATTGTTACTTTCCGTATTAGAATCTATTAGGAATATTTAACGTAGAATTTTTGAGAATGTTAATGTATGAAGAAAAATGATAAAATAATGACGTAACTTGAAAACGAGGTTTTTTTTATATATTTGGGAGATTTTAGTGTCAAATGAGAGGATTATGTTTAAAACTAATATTCTAGTTTGAATTATGTATCGGTTGGGGTGTATGTATCGGTCTAGGGGTTTTAGAGATAAAAATAATTTTGTATAATAAAAACATGCCGAAGTCCGATTTTAGTAAGTTAATGTTCTAGAAAGATTTTATTGTATAGAGATAGGAAAAAATGTTGCTAGGTAATACGAAAGAGGAACAAGACCTTGCTCACTCTATAACTTGCTTTAAATTCGTATTAATTTATAGAAAACGCTTTGTACGTATAACGCATCATCCGACAGTCATCTCGTCTTTGTTTCATTTGTTTTCTATGGGAATTACATAAAACACTTTACTACTTATTGTGCCATATTATACTCTTATAACCCACAGAAAACCACTTAAAACGCAAAACAGTTTCTGAAAAGTTGCACTTTTGTTATTGGAAAAATCACAATCAACAAACTATCCCAACGCAATATTGACGCAATACACAGCTGTCAAAATACTCAAGAGTACCAATTAGCCCACGCCAAGCCCGATCCCAATTCCACTTAGTTCCCCAAAATGGACACCCAATTTAAAAACCATTTGGCGCTAGTATCGAACTCAAGAGTACGAAACGTCACAGTTCCAATGTCGATCTATCGGAATTAAATTCAAGAGTAAGCGCCCTGGTCATTCTAATATCAACTTAATGTACTCTAGCTTAAAGTTGATACCTACCTATAGTTTGAGAGGAAATATATATAGTCAGTGACGGATTAACCCTTAATCAAATTAAGCAATTGCCTAGGGCATCACGTCTGAGGAGGCACCAGAAGAAGCACAAAAAACCCGTCCTTAGGGCATCACGTCTCACTCTAACGTCACCAAAAACCACATCAAAAAAGTTTCTAGGACTAATTTGAAGATTTGCGCGTTTTAAGTTGACATAGAGTCCGACCTAGAGTCATAACCCCACTCCCGCTTGCCCACTTGCTGCCCTCTTGTGCAGCGAGTGGGCATGGGATTTACGAAGAGTTGATTATGATAATGGCCCAAGAAGTGCATGGTAAAATTATATCGCAGATAAAAGATTCTAGATATGATAGTCTTTCAGTAGATTCTACGCCGGATTTGATGCACATGGACCAGCTCAGCGTAGTTATTCGCTATATAAAAGATGGGCAGCCAGTAAAGCGATTTCTTACATTTATTGGGTTGGAAACGCATCACACAGGAGATGAACTGGCAAAGCAGCCTCTTCAATACCTTGAAGAACATTGTGGATTAAATTTTTCAAAATGCAGAGGCCTATTTTACAAAAAAACTAATGTTTTTAGGCGGTAAAGGTTTAAAGACCGATTCTAGTTGACATACGGATAGGGGGGCCCACAGGCATGGATTGCTTAGGGCATCAAGTAGTCTTAATCCGTCATTCTAATATCAACTTAATGTACTCTAGCTTAAAGTTGATACCTACCTATAGTTTGAGAGGAAATATATATAGTCCTAGCTCTTCACCGTTTGCGGAGACAGCGACCCAGACTAGTGTTCTTTTGTAGGTGACTACTTCTCTATGGAGTGAGGCAGGATACCTCGACTTATGCACTCAACAAAATGTTCCTCCTTTTGCTGACACAAACAGTGTAGAATGCGCTTAAATATTTCGCCGCGAAGTTTGACAAGCTGTTGCAATTCTACATACTTTGTAAAACATTATTAGCTTCAAAGAACATTGACGAGCTTAAATTTTAGACAAAAAAATATATATGTATAATATAATATAAATGAACAGAGTCATGTTTTGCGGGAGTTTATTGCGCCACTTCTTTTTGCCAAACACTAAGAAGTGGTATAAGGGATATACGTTTTGACGGCTGGTTTTTTAACTTTTGACCTTCAAACCTTGCTAATACAGAGCCTAATTTGAATACAGTTTGAATATTTGAATTTCTTATCAGTTATCACAAAATCTCCTCTTCTTAAATTTCTTCTCTTCTTCTTCTACTCTTCTCTCTTCTGTTTCAAGTCCGTTGTCACAGCAACACTAACAGTCGCGTTTAATTACCCCTTGTTATGGCCAGTTAAGGGTTTGATTAGTGACGGGTCATATTGATATATTGAAACGTAATTAGGCACTAACAGTGGCTGCCAACTGAGCCTTTGATTACCTCTCGTACTGTGGCTAATGACCGACAGCGTTCGTTCGACGGCTGATAATACCTACTATTTTATTTTAGGATACCTACGTATTGGGCTAGTCATGTTTTGTCGTCTGGTATTTAGCTGCATTTGGTTAGACTGGAAGCCGACCCCAACATAGTTGGGAAAAGGCAGATGATGATGTTTTGTCTTCAAGGTTATTTGGGACCTGGTGTTTGCCTTGTCCTGTTAGATTTTACAACTTTAGCCCACAAAATACCTTCTTAAATTGGTTAACAGTTCTGGATAATCAGTAAAATAAAGATTATTCGAATGTTTTTTGTGTGAGTTAGGTTAGAACCGTGAACAACCGCGCGCGAGCCGAGCGAGCGAAGCGAGCTGTGCTATGCCAGCGGCCGGCGAGCGCTACTTCCAAAGTGTTCGTAGTTATTTGGCTATTTAGTATTAGAGCAAGGTGCGATCCGTCGCGTGTAAGTTTAAATAAAAGTTCACAATTTGTCGGTTCGCTATGGACCGATCATAAATTGTAATGCGTTAAATTGTAAATGATTTGTTGTTCACAATTTTTCGATAGTTTATAATCTCGCGAGATAGATTAAACTAACGATGTTCATAATTATATGGAAACATATTCAACGCCACACCCATACACTTCCAGCAACAAGAAATAAAACTACGTTTCTATTGTTATTTTCCGTAGATATGGGAGGAGGAATATTAAATGGATTGGATGCCATGTTGATGATGTTTGCTTTAACAACATCAGCTACGCTGATGATATGGTGCTGCTGAGCGCGTCAATAGGGGGACTCAGAGAACTAATAAGCTTTTGCGAAACGTACGCTCATACACATGGCCTAAAATATAACGTCAAAAAGAGCGAGCTTATGGTTTTCAATGCGGGTTCTAAATGTCCGGCGGAGGTTCCACCAGTAAGGCTGTGTGGGGTGCCCTTGGAGCGGGTACATACTTTTAAGTATCTGGGCCATATTGTGACGTCCGACCTGAAGGACGATGCTGATATTGAGCGAGAAAGGAGGGCGCTGTCGGTGAGGGCGAATATGATTGCTCGCAGGTTTGCTCGTAGCTCCAAGGACGTGAAGATCACCTTGTTTCGAGCCTACTGCACACCTTTTTATACGAGTAGTCTGTGGGTGTCATATTTGCAGAAATCCTACAGCGCTCTCCGCGTTCAATATAATAACACGTTGAGGGGTCTGCTGCGGCTGCCTCGGTTCTGCAGCGCGTCGAGAATGTTCGCGAGTGTCCGCATTGACTGTTTTTATGCCACCATGCGCAAGAGGGCAACCTCGATAGCGAGTAGAGTGCGGGGCAGCGGCAACAGTCTTCTTGCCGTTATTGCCAACAGGTTGGACGGGCCTTTCATGCGGCACTGGCAGGGCTTACACGCACCCGTATATCGGGGGTGGGGCAGGTAATAAAGTGTATCTGACATTTTATTTATTTATTATATTAAATTCTGACATTTTTATAATTTTATTTATGTATTTTTTCTTTTTGACAAATTTAATTATGTACATATTATTATTATTATTTTGATCACAATTTTATTCTGAGTTTTTAACTGTTTTAATATTATATTTTATAAGTAATTTTAATGTATGTTTTGAATCTATGGCCTAGAATTATGTCTGAAATAAATAAATAAATACAATTAAATCACTTTTTTATGTATGGGTTCTCTGTGGATTCAACGAGAAAAAAATTTCTTAATTCCGAATGATACAGAAAACATAAACATAGGTACGTATTACTCTTTATTTATCCGTCGGAAAAACAAAGATACAAAGCATCATTTCCCGTCCACTATTTGACAATGGCAAATGTCTTAACATAATTA
This sequence comes from Luperina testacea, assembly GCA_927399505.1. Lineage (NCBI taxonomy): Eukaryota > Metazoa > Arthropoda > Insecta > Lepidoptera > Noctuidae > Luperina > Luperina testacea. The sequence goes on from OV656756.1 coordinate 23,905,430, forward strand.
CGAGAAGAACGTACGTAAGCAATGATACATAATTACAATAATATTATGTTACCTAGGAGCGTGATTACCTGCCGTTAGGTTGATTACCAAGTAATTATGTGTGTTCATGAGGCATCGTATTTCAAGTAGGAGCATCGTAATTTGGGTAAACCTAATTTCAGAAATGATACCTTACGCCATTTATTAACGATGGTTTCACAATATTGATGGTAAAATAATTAAATTATACGTTAATGGATTTTTACACCGATGATATATTATATTATTAATTTATTATGTATATATAAAATTTTGTTTTTTTTTGATGCAGCGATGATTGAATTGATGATGCGAACTGATATATTTTTTCTTAGGTTTCATACTTATATAAAGTCAAATGTTTTTACGTATGTTTTCATTACATAACTTTACACCTGTAATTGTCAAAGGGTAATGCAGAGGCGTAGGTACCTATAGCACGCCCACATTTCGCAAGTTATGTCCCATGTAACAGGAGGCGAGTCCAGCCATCAACCGGGTACTCATCCAGACTCCGGGCTGCTAGTAAGTAACTCCTGATGGAGAACCCAATAGCACTGCCCGAACCCAGGACCTCACGGTCAGCAGTAGCACCGATTAGGAAAACTTGTAAACCATGAAACATGTGCATACACTTTATTAATATCTGTCTCATTTTACATAATAACCGCACAATCACCGCTTATGAGACACAATTGATTTTCTAATGTGTGTGCATCGGCATACTCATTAGAAAATCAATTATTGTGTCTCATACGATATCGATCGTACCACGCCGGGCTCGAGTGAAAAACATAATTATACCTAATTGTATTTTATTTAGCGTAGTAGACTTTTCTCAAGCTTATGGATGGAACTAAGGTGGTTATTAAAAAAAGTGTTTTTAAAACTAACTAAGTAAACCTATTTGATATTTTTACACTTACACAATATTATTTCATAAAGTTTTTTACGCGCTCAATAGACTCGTTTCAAAAGGGGCTCGTGGCTAAGTAATAACAGCCGCACAGGTCGATCGATCAGGTTAAGTTACGCTTGCTGCGGTTGGTCCGTGGATGGGTAACATACCAAGACCCCTCCGTGCTACGGAAAGCACGCTAAGCTGTTGGTCCCGACTGTCATTTGTGGATCTTTGACAGTTGTTACGGGTAGTCAGAAAGAAGCTCGAAAGTCTGACAACCAGTCTTACCAAGGGGTATCGTATTACCCATTAACTGGGTTGTGGAAGACAAATAATCAGTCGCTTCATGTAAAATACTGGTATTCAGCTGTTTCAGTTGTTTGTGTTGGGGTCGGCTTTCAGTCTAACCGTGCATCCGGTTAGACTGGAAGCCGACTTAGGCTCCTCCGGTTAGGCTAGGAAGATTGAATAGACTCGTTTCAAAAATGGCGTCGTATTCTCGACCAAGCAGGTAGCCTTGATTGTAACACCTAACTTCACGGCCATATTCATTACGGTTGGAGCTGCCGAAACTCCATACAAAAGTAATGTGCTAGGCTTACCTGCTTTGTGGCTGTCCTTGATACATTTGTGAAGCTCGGCGGCTTTATGCGGCCGCCGAGATCCATTAGTATAGATTCAGTCATTTAGGAAAATGCTTTACTAGAACATCGTTATATTAAGCTTGACATGAAGGTTACCTTTTATGTAGGTACGTATTTTATAATTATAATTAGTGTAAGTGACAGCTCGAGCTAGGTTTTTTTGTGTGACATGACCAAGAATTAAACGAAATAAACATTTGTGGTCGGAATTAAACGTTTATACAGGTGGAGTTAAAGCATAGAATTTACTTTCGCTGAAATGTTTTTGTAAAGAGGTATTTGTTTGTTTGTAAGTTTCTATGTATGGAACAACCATTAGGATTTTTAAAAACCTTACCAATTTGATAGCCCAATTCTTCAAGAAGGCTGTAGGCTATTTAACATCACGCTATGACTTTTAGGAGCTGACCAAAAATAAAAAAGTCAGAAACATCGCTAAGCGAAAACGCAGTGATAGCGCGGGCGGGCGATGCGATGCGACGCGGTGGGTCGGGGAACAAGAAATTTCACGCGGATAAAGTCGTGAGCAGAGATATATACATACAATAAATTAGTGTAGGTATTTGCCCACTCTGTCAAACAATATTGTAACCCTTTCCGTAGATTGTCATTAGGTATAAAAGACTGAACACATTAGCGTAGTAATGATTATGGGATTTTGATGTCTTCATATCACGGTATACGTTATACTTACTTAAGTGCAGGAACAAACATTGTTCCATGTCAATATTTACACTAAATGTCACTTTTAAAAGTTATACGGTCATTACTTAGGTACCTAATGACTGTATCTCCACTCCACTGCCTAGTGGGGTACCTATTCAGTTATGTCAACCTCAGAACAAATTACTTTCATCATCTGCCTAGCCTTTTCCCAACTATGTTGGGGTCGTCTTCCAGTCTAACCGGATGCAGCTGAATACCAGTATTTTACATGGAGCGACTGCCTATCTGACCCCCACAACCCAGTTACTGGGTAATACGATACCCCTTGGTAAGACTTGTTGTCAGACTTTCGGGCTTCTGACTGCCCGTAACGACTGTCAAACATCCACTAATGACAGCCGGGAACAACGGCTTAACGTGCTTTCCGAGACACGGAGGGGTATGTAAAGATGGTCACCCATTCACAGACCAACCGCGGCAAGCGTAGCTTAACCTGATCGATCGACCTGTGCGGCTGTTACTATTTAGCCACGTTCTGAGGTAGGAGGGAGGGGTCCCTCCACCCTCAGAACAAATTACTTTACAAAATACCTACATATAGGTACCTATCAGAAGGTTTCTAATGAGATATTTTCATTCCAAATTATTATTATTTTATAAACATGACATTCCTACAATAATCTCTTTTTCTTATTCAGCTTCATAAAGAGTTAATAATTCGATTAATTTTTCATGTAAAACTGCTCAAGCGACATAAGAGGTAGCTCAGAATAAAATTAAGATTTGAATTTGAACCTTTTTATGATTTCTATTAGGAGTCCGTTTATTACTCGATTCTGTAATAAAATGATTGTTCTGATTCAATTACATTTCGAAGATTTTTGCTCAATCGAGTGGAAGCAATTATTATGGCTAGGCGGCGGGTTGTCGAACTCTAATTATTTTAATTATGAGACTTGAGACAATTAATAAGGGTCTATTAATTGTCTTATTAATAAAACGAATTAACGTTTATTATAGCTAAAAATCCTGTAGCCGGGTCCACTGCTGATTTTTTTATCTGCGTTGGACTTTCACCCTTCGTATCGAACGTGGATCCACGCAAGACACAACGGCTTTTTAATTGTTTCTGTAATTAAGGCATTCAATCGGATAAAGGTTGAAAGAAAAAAGATACATTTAATTAGCACAGACTAAACGGCACACAACACAACATATTACAAGTAAAAAACATTTTTATTAATTATGTAGTTTAAAAAAACCATTGAATTTTAAAAGCATTGAGCGCACTTATAATTCTTTTTTAAAAGCGCTCCATGCTTTTAAAATTAAATTTTAGTCAATTTAATTATTTTAATATCATTATTAGCGAGTTCTCAAAACTTTTTTTTTTGTTTTTGCCCCCATTGAATGGAAGCACTACGGAAGATGTCCTCCCAACAATAATATACAAAGAGACTAGAATGAAAGCGAATTGTCTCAAACAGGACCAAACAGCACAACATGTAACTCGGGCGCAGGTGTGCACGTGCAATTATACGCACATGTCGTAAAACCCTATTACAGCTACAGTAAGTACTACTCTGCTCCGTTTGCTTTGTTTACTGCAAATAACATTGCGTTTTTTGTAGGGAAGTCTTGCACGAAAGTATTGTTTGGAAAGGCAGTGGTGCAAGGGCTTAAAAACATTTTTAATTATTACTATGGAAGTCAAAGCAAAACAAGAGTGAATACAACCACATCAAACAGTGAATAATAACACCAATCATAATTGAATTCTATCATCGGATATTTCATGTTGGCTCTCTTTTTCAACTTAGGTGTTTAGTATTTTTATGTTATCAGATAAAGTACGTATTTAATATGTTTTCAATGGATTATACACGCTACAAAATTAATCTTTTAATCTTTTCATCCGTAATAAACTGCCTGAAATACATAAAATACCTTTCCAATTTTCAATTCTCCTGAAAAACAGATAATTTTACGCTTGAACAATAATCAAATAAAAATGTGAGAAATTAAGATTGTCATCACTTACTTGGCTTTTGTTACATAATGCTAACTTTAAAAGCACTTTTCTCGACAAACAATATTTTGGCAGGATGTCAATACAAAATGCGATATTTTGGCACCCCCAAATAAAGTTTAAAACTCGATTTCTTGCACTATGAAGGTCACCATTAAGCAATACTTTCTAAAGCACTTTGCTTAATATCATTAAGCTTAACGACAAACAAAGGGAAAATAAAATAAAGTATTAAACAAGGACTTAGTGTTATTTCGATTTTGTGTACAAAATTTGTACAAACGAGTCCCTCTGAACCCTTCAGCGGGTTGGGTTCACTGACCTCTGAGCACATAACCGAGTAGTTCAGATAATGTAACTATTGCTTTTCAAGACCAACACACTACCCGTGGAACTGTATAGTATAGCACACTTCACCTGGAATAGAATTTTGAATGTGAAACATGCGAATTAAATGTGACCAGCGTTCAATTTACTATTTAATATCTGCATTTTTCACAACCTGCTTGATATACGCGTTTGTAATAGGTATTATTAATATTTGGTTAGACAGACGCATGACAGCATGCGTCTGTATAAAATAGCGGAGATATTTTAATCTGTTTAATCGATTCTTGATACAGTTCAGTGTGGGAGACGTCACAATTACTGTTCTCTGAATGAATTTACAAAAATTTCTTTGCTGTAAGGGAAAAAATATTGTTTAAGACCACGCTACCGATTTGGGGTAACCTGTAATGCTAGTTGTGTTAGGAATAATCTATACTTATAATAAATCTGTAGAAGTGAAAATTCTGTACATTGAAAATATCAAAAAAATAAATGGCAGGGGGTGTTACTATACCGACACCGAACCCAAAAATGTGATTAAAAAAATTTTTGTCTGTCTGTCTGTCTGTCTGTCTGTCTGTTTGTTCAGGCATCACGCAAAAACTACCGGTTAGATTACGATGAAACTTGGTATAATTATTCTTTAATATCCTGGGCACCACACTGGGTACTTTTTATCCCGGAAAAGTATATACAACAAAAAACAAACTTAATTTTGCGGTTCGATCCCTAGACCCGATTACTGTACCAACCGCAAATAATAAGTTTGTCGTAGGTTACGTCACCCGCAGGCCGCAGTGGAGTTCACTAAGGGGTGCTACACACGGCTAAGATACTATACTCGCCATACAATTCAATGGACTATCACACACGACGAAGATAATAAATAATATTTAATATTTTCGTATCTTAAGATGAATTTGTAAATACTAATAGTAAGGCAGAAGAGTTTGTTTGTCTGAACATATTTTTACGTTTGCTAGCCTAATTCTTGAGGAAGTCTATGTAACATCACGCTATAACCCTTAGGAGCCGAGCAAAAAGAATAAAAGTCAGAAAGATCGCTAAGCGAAAACGAAGTGACAGCACGGGTAGGCGATGCGATGCGATGCGACGGCGTGGGTCGGAAACAAGAAATTTCACGCGGACGAAGTCGCGGGCAGAAGCTAGTAATAAATAAATTAACTTCAGGTATGTCGTTATTGTACACTCGCTCGTAAAGTGGTTCTTAATGAACCGCTTTTAGGTCCATAATGCATTGTATTAAACACGCGTGATTTTTACTTTATGTTACCGCACTAGCGCGGTAACGCCGCAGATAACTATTTAATAGTCGGAGATGTGCGTTTTTTATAAAATCTCATTAAAGAGACTTCATGCCAAAAGGAATCCGCGGGCCATGTTTCACTTTTTTATTTAAATAGTCTGAATTATTGTCCTTGGTCCCAAAATGAACTAAAATTTGTTTACCTTAAATTTTCCGTGGTCCCTCCCGGCACCAAACGGAAAAGACCCTGACTGGCGTTCTATTATTGCGGATTCTCACTGAACTGATGTATATTTCTCTATACCAATAGTACTTCTAAATCCATACTAACTAAACTACAATTAGATATACGACAAACTATACGATCATTTCCCACTTCAATACTTTTTCATTTTGTACAAATAGCTTTTCTGTATATAAATGTATCTATAGTCTCATTCATTACTTTCAATAATATTAAGTTATAATGTCTCGTCGTTGTATTTAGCTCATTATTCTATCCGTTATAAATATTGATCCTATAGATATTATCCCTTTATCCCGTTATAATGAATTCCAATAATAATATTTTCGTTTCCCTACCTTTGTTTCCTTTGTAATAAAGAACTAAACGTGACATTGGCTAAATGCACAAACCGTGCGAAGCTAAAAGAAAAAGAAGCACTAAGATCACTCTAAACATTATCTTGTGTTTATTAAATTTTTTCTATAGGCTGTTTAACGTCGTGTGCATTAATCATTATAACTCGGCTTCCCTATCGCGGTCAATCATTAGAATCATTACACACTCGGCTTCCTTGTCACTACCGCCTCGGTTACAATGATCAACATAGCACACATATATCATAATGTGCTATTATTTAGTTAAATTAAAGTGCTTACCTACCTATTAGGCGCATAAATCTTGAGGGTAATCAGAGTAAACGTTCGGTGATCATGTAGGTAACGTGAGGTAGGTCACCTAGGGATCACATCCAAGAGCCTTTTGACCTGTGTTCCTGAATAAATGAAGCAGTATTTCTCTTCCAGTAAATTAAGACCTACATACCTACGTTAGTCCACGCAACGCTGGATTCTGGTCAGCTAGCATTTTATGAGGATCTCTTATGAATTATAGATCCTCGACGGTTGTAACTACGGATCAGATCCGCCGTATATAACGTGTAATATACCTGTATATAACGGCATGTTCTGTGCGCAGAATAAATACACGTAAAGATGGACGACAGCAGAATATGTTATAATTGTGCTGGAGTCGGATTGTTTCATCGAGGCCTGAACATAGACACCTGTGTTTCATTTTCATTCTTTTGTTTCACATCAAGATAGTGTAATGTAATTATTTGTGACAAATTATGTTTAGCATAAGCATAATCAGCGCACTGCTGGGATAAAGGCCTCCTCTTTGCGAGAGGGAGAGGGCCATAGTCCGACACGCGGGCCCAGTGCAGGTTGGCGGATGTCACATGCCTTGGAATTTTTGGTTCTAAGACAGGCCGGTTTCCTCACGATGTTTTCCTTCACCTTTTTGATAGCAGTGGTGATGAAAATAATTTACACAAAGTAAACTGAACCCAAGATTTTAACACGTAAGTCGCGGCCGTTACCAATGGGTCACGACTGCTCTTTAAGTGAAGATTATATTTAAAATAGTACTATTTATTCAGATAGATATACTTTAACTAGTTAGCAGAAATATATATCAAGTTTACTTCACGCATCAAGACTGACTCATGTGAACTTCATAAACGCTATTTACAACTTACAAGAGAACCTCTAAACTTAGACTTCCCTTTTAATACTCAAAATACCAACTTTCCTAACATCTACTTGTCTTCAAACTACATTTAAATCCGTAAGATCATGTTTGTTTTAGTTCAACACAATACACCAACACATTCCACGGCTACTTTTCTGCTTAGTCTATTTTTAGCCGCCCTGGGGCTATGATATAAACGTACAATGAATGAAGTGTCAGAACTATAATTGTTCCGTTGAGCAAGAGAGAAACCGATACGTGGTCCTATAGCGCTGTCTCGGTCCCGCGTGAAACTGTCATAATAATTCATGTTGCGACCCCTATTTTAAAATAACTCAAATGTACGGTGCGCGTACATTGTTTAGAACTCTTCGTGCAGTTTTTATTCAGGCTATTTTTATTCTCATTTATGAATGGCATCTAGAGGAGTGCAGCCATGCATTGCTTTGCTCATTTCTTTTATTGGATTTGAAGGCTAAATATATAGTTTGGTTTTACCTCTTATATTATTGAATAGTCTTCACTTTTCTGATGAAAGGCTGTGGTTTTAGACTTAGAAGCAGTGCAGTTTTTACTTTGTATTTATAGGTACTGCGACATTGCGGCAGGCCCCGGAGGTGGCGGGATGAACTGGATTTCTTTAATAAAGATTGGTTCTTGCTCTGGACACAGAGACTTGGAAAATGAGTACGGAAGGCCTTTGCTCTATCAGAATACCAGCGCTGCAACATTTATTTTTTAAATGTCGCAACATCATGCTGAGGTAGGAGCCTTTCGGCCTCATAAAGGACTTTGCGTTTCATTTTTCTTTTTGTTACGTTTTTATATAACTTGGTTTTTTATTTTTTACTGTGTTTAGTTTAGTTTGTGATCTTCCTGTACTTTTCCTTTCTTTCTGTATCCAGCAGTGGGACATTCATGACTAAAATTAAATGATACTGGCGGAATTAATTCATCTTCTCAGTTAATTTCACAAACTGATCACTGAACCATAGCCATATCGTTTTCAGAGTTAACCAAGCACTAACACTCACACATAGCCCCCAAACGATTCCTGCCGGGAATGTGATCGCCAATGGAACTGCAAATACAACAGAATCTCATTGAGCAGCAACATTAATTGCTGTTTGAAGTTATGCCTCTTGTCCGGGCAAGTTGGCTGCCCCTTTGTCTTGCACCGTGAAATAATTAGCCAACTATGCTTGCTAACTATGCAATCGTAACGTAGTCGTGAATTGTATTCTATTGTTTTTGGCTTGTGTACATTTTCGGCCGGCCCGGGAATGTAGAAGTTGAACGTTTGCGGTGAAGATGAATTTTGGTTAAGCTTAAGTTAAATGTTACGATATAAGTCTAGTTATTTATGCGCTCACAATAATTCTTTATCTCAAAGAGACTTCCGTGTGTAATATAGACGAGTTTTATTTTGAAAGTTTATTGCTTTATAACGCAATATTATTTATTTATTGATATCACTGTCTCGTTGCTCTAGTGGTAGCAAGCGCTACTAAGTAGCATGAAGTCCTGGCTCGGGATAAGTGGGTTTTTCTATCTGGAGTTCCTAAGTAGCAGCCCGGATATGTACCCGGATTCTGGATATGTACCCGGTTGATGGCAACAGGGCACATGGCACAGGTTACACGGGCCTTAAAAATAACTGGCGCCATGTGCGCGTACTGTAGTTGCACCTCTGCTAACATTTCTTAGAATACAGGCGTGATGTTATGTTATGTGCTTGATATCAAAAGGCTTTTTCTATGTAGCACAGTATTGACTGGTGACAGCCATTCATACATGTACACCTGCAGCTGAACAGGGCTACTGGGCTACCAACAATAAATCACATCACACTAATAATTATAAAGGCGAAAGTTTATGTGTGTGTTTATATGTTTGTTACTTCTTCACGCTTAAACGGCTGGACCAATTTTGATAAAATTTTGTATGGAGATAGCTGACACCCTGGATTAACATACAGGCTACTTTTTATCACGATATTCCCACGGGATCCAAAATTATGCGGGTAAAACCGCGGGGCGCAGCTAGTAATTGATAAAATGCAAATAGCAAAACACTAATCCCGGGAAACCTTTCACAAATTGCTCTTAAAATAATATCTTTTGTGAAAGTAGAGCAGTAGGGATGCTTACATTTGTAGCAGCAGCAGATACATGGAACCTCGTGCTCATTAATGTATAAATAACCAACACACAAACGCACTGACAGACACCTTTATTTCTATAGATATATTCCCATTTCCTACATCACAAAATAACAACCAATATTTTATTAGATATTGTAAGTTGATAAACAGAAATAGTCAGACACAAATAATCTAACATTCAGCCTGCGGTTTGGCCTGTGTTTCGGCCTGGATCGACCGAACGCGGAGATGCCTTCGTGCTATTTCGGCTAACTTATTTCTAGCTAACACTAGTAGATAAGTTCTGGGTCTGAATCAATACTGAAATGTTTATATTTTCATTTGTTTCGTGCAATTTTCAGTTCTGTTCTAGAAGTGAATTGGAAATAAAATTACGGTTCATTCATTGTTGATTATGATTTCTAATGAATATTTTGTACATACTTTATAACTGACGTGCTAATTACAGAGAATTGAATTAACTGTGTACTGGTCTAAGTGGCGGTGCTGGGGAAGGCCTTTGTCCAGTTATAGTGGACGTCTTTCGGTTGAAATGATGATGATCATGAATCAATTGTGTATTGAAAAACCCCTTTGGCTGTGGTTTTTCAATAGGTACACAGCTCATTAGCTGTGCTGCCCCTTTTTAGGCCTCCTGCTCATTAGCAGGGGGCCTAAAAAGGCCACTTTGGTAGATTCATAAAAGGATAACATTATGAATCATAATATGGCAAAAACATGCTGTGTTTTTCTTTTTTTCTCTGCACTACGTATGTAAAATCAAAGTGATTGGGATTGGATTGATTGGTATTTTAGCACAGACAAAAAAAAATTACTGAAAATTCCTTCACCAATGGGATTTGATATGATTAACTTAACAGTTAACTGTCCATTTTGATTCATAATGTTATCCTTTTATGATTCTGCCAAAGTGGCCTTTTTAGGCCGCTAGAGCTAGTAACACACAACGATCTGGGTGGCGACATGTACGTGCAACCTTGCAACCATTGATTCAGTACATAATTCTGAACCTCCTGCGTTGAAATATTTCGTCGTTTATAAAAAAAAACAGCTATTTCATAGAAAAGTGCAATACCATCGTTATAGTTCAGAAGAAGTCAATACCGGATACCCTAAGTAAACCTCTCTTTACCACCACAAATGCTGTGGGATTATTATTGTATAATGTATATGACATTAGTATAATTACCTAGTATTAATTACTTTTAATATGTAATCCTTGTGGCTATGCTGGTGAGAAATAGGTAAACTATTTTCTATTTTTTTTTTTTTTTCTATCAAAATGTATAGTACAATATAACAGCATTTTTTGCGGGGCTAGAGTCTTGCTGAATTCATGTTTACAGTTTGTGCGTGGATAGTGTCAACCTGTACAGATATAATATAGGTAATACCGATACGCTCGTAACAAGTAATAAGTCATTATCTTACTTACTATACTAAGTATATATTTTTTTATCTTGAACTTTAAAACCCTAGAAGTATTAGAAGTAAAATATACCCACTAATATAATCCAACCGATATTCTGAAACATCGGTTGGATTATACTAGTGAGTAGAGTTGTCTAGAAACGTAAAGATTTCAAACCAATAGGAGTGTTCCTATTGGTTCGAAATCTTGACGTTTCTAGACAACTTTATCGAATCAATAGCTGTTGAGAGTTTATCTAAGGACCTCAGAACCGTACACTAATCCCTGAAGAAAAGGTGACAAGTATAAAACCCATGTTTAATACTTGTTAGTCAACTGTACCTAAATGTAACGGTTACTGTTGACAGGTTTAACTTAACCACCGTCTGTGTTTGTATGACAATCGGTGATTGTTCTCGTGGTCGGCTAATCCCAACGTTACGAGGTTAGTCGTAAGACTTACAGTTTATTTTCTTTAGGAGAACGTGTTATTCAGTTACGTAAGATTTTTAGATGAAGAATTGATCAGCCTCTTCTAAAATGATTATAGCCGTATAACACGAAGGTGCCATAAGAAAGCATTTTATATATTCAGTACCTACGCTAGAAAAATACTTTTTAGATATCTGACAATTACAATTATAACTAATATCTTTCTTTGTCCTCCCCACTTTTAAACCATTTACTTAGGTAGGTACTCATTTACTTTACTCCATTTCGCTAAACGTACTTACATACTTTTCTAAAAATCACGTGTCGCGTTCAGTCTTCTACGTGTTTACTGTTTTGTTAAAGTTACCCCTTTTTGAAATACTCAATGTTTTACATGATTTTATTACGGCCTTTTTAGATAATGTCGCCGGCACGTAACTTGGCAAGGTTTTCGCATAGTGGGAGTAAGTTAGCGCATGTTCACTTAGTGTAACAAGAAAATGGTCACTTTTATTGTTTGTCATTATACTATGGTTATTGCCATAGATTATTTTTAAACATGTCTGTTTACAAGAAAGTCAAAGAAAGACACAAAAAAAAACACATCTAACGATTCTTGCCAAGTTACGTGCCGGGAACTTTACCTAGTTGTCCATTGTGAAAGCCCAGGCGTGGGACGGCCCTATTCCAACATTTCCAATATACTCACAGTTTAGTTAGCGGTTATCTCTTGTATAGTCGCCTATTAACTAGTAATTGATGGGGCAAGTTGCTCGGCTTCGGCAGGTGCTCGATACCACGACTATTCCTGCTGTGTACCTACTATAGTGGAGTATATATATATTTAAGTATAGCGGAGTTTCTTGCCGGCTCTTCTCCATAGGAAACGACCAATTGGAACCGTGCACCTAGCTTCTGACGTTTCAGTGCCCATGTAGGTTTATGTGAAATAAAAATATTTTGATTTTGACTGATTTTGATCAATAAATAATAATATTACTAACTATTTACCTTCAGTAAATGTAATTGGAAGCAAATAAACAACTGTTTTGGCCTGTAGATTCATTTTAACACTTCTGTGGCAGCAAAATCAGAGCTCATCCTCACGCCACATAATATACCTAAATTAACAAAAAACACAATTTAAAAACAGGCTCTTCGAAAATTGATACTAAAAACACCAGTAATTTGTGTTGTCATCAAACCTAATTGAGCGAAACAAAATGATTGTTAACAAAAACTTAGACAATCACCTTAAGCCGCCATTGACAGCGGGCGAGCGACACAGAATGTTCGGGAACAAATTACTTTATTTATGTTAAGTTCTGCTAATGAAGGCAGGACGCCAGATAACAAGTAGGTAAACTTGTTTTTAAAAGTATTCTTACTTTGTGAATTAGTAAGGTTGGTAATGTTTAATTGGTAACAAAACTAAGCTTACATTTATATAAAAAAGACGGAAAAGAACCATAGAGCATCGAAACATTCGACCGCATCGCTGTTAACAGAAAAAGTGCCCAAAAGGCTGGCAGCATTGCTACGTTGTATGGGATGCTCATTCTTTGACCAAAAAATTGGCCAGCCCTCTGGTCACGTGAAGAGTTGATCAACCGCTTAGCGGTGTCTGGAAAAACCAAGTGAGCACTCGGGCCCCATGGTCCTCGTGTACAACACTAAGTGGGCACTCGGGCCCCATGGTCCTCGTGTACAACACTAAGTGGGCACTCGGGCCCCAAGGTCCTCGTGCAACACTAAGTGGGCACTCGGGCCCCATGGTCCTCGTGTACAACACTAAGTAGGCACTCGGGCCCCATGGTCTTCGTGTACAACACTAAGTGGGCAATCGGGCTCAAGGTCCTCGTGTACAACACTAAGTGGGCACTCGGGCCCCAAGGTCCTCGTGCAACACTAAGTGGGCACTCGGGCCCCATGGTCCTCGTGTACAACACTAAGTGGGCACTCGGGGCCCATAGTCCTCGTGTACAACCCCAAACGGCCATTGGTAATTGGAAGTTATGGTTTCGACCGAAAACTTTTTTAGAGTAATTGAAATTAAAGATCTAAGAGTTGTTATAACATTCAGTATCTACCTTAAATTCTGTCACTCTGCAGTCAAAAATTAATACTATGCACTATTAAGATGGCATTAGACTGTATAGTGAGAAAAACCGTATTTATTCGGAATCAAACGCTTCTAGAAACCCATCAAACAATTAATAACTCGCACGTACATACCGCATCGCATACAAAATCAAATAACCGGCATAACCCTCCACTGCATACAATCACAAGTTCTCAAGTCTCAGCACGAGATTACAGCGCTCTCCGCATTCGCACACCACACAAGCAACACCAACTATTCGGAGATTGCAGACTTCTCAAATTAAGGGGGAGTGGGGGGCGTCATCTCCGCATCCGCATAGCAGGATATTAAAGCGAAACTGTGGCCGCGCTCAAATTTATTATCCTATAACTAATATTTACCTGTGTGTGTGGAATGAGTTTACTGCTTATTGTTTTTGGTGAGAACTTCGTGTGAATGCGGGGATTTTTGTGGCGTGGCGCATTGTGACGTAGTGCATGTGTTTGTGGCGGAGTGTGGCTGCAACTCATCGTTGGATTTTGCTGTCAAAAAATGGTTTAAAAGCGCCGTGTCTCTGGGGATGGATTTCTGAATTTTAAATGTTGACCTAGTAATCAAGGAAATAAAAGGAACGATTTATACTGTACTGGCTAGTGGGACGTTTTAACCTATTGGACAGGGGCGGTACCTTCATAGAAGCCGAAAAGCCCGGCTTGCCCTAATAAAATCATAATTCACAACAACAAACTTACTTAAACCTATCAATAAATGAATATATTAAAAAAATACCAATCAATGAACTCGAACACAAACATTAATAACTGAAAATCAGCCAATCCCTCAGTTGGGCGTTTTTTTATACGTTGAAAATCTGTGGGCTTGCCCTAATTTTGACCCCTAGGCACGCCACTGCTATTGGATATACTGCAATACAGACACTACATACATAGATACACTATTCGCATTATATACCTAATGCTTGTACCTGTGCTTGTACCTACTTGCGTTCCGGAGGCATAGGTACGTGGAGTTGAATCGAATTAAAGCACATTTTCTTCTTACCTGTCATAAAAATGGCGGAGTTGTTTCCGTCATCGTAATTATTTATACATAACAAACTGCCTCATCATCATCATCATCAGCCTATAATGTTCCCACTGCTGGGACACAGGACTCCTCTCAGTGAGAGGGAGTGGGCCGTAATCCACCACGCGGGCCCAGTGCGGGTTGGTAGATGTCACATGTCTTCGAATTTTTGGTTCTAGGACATGCCGGTTTCCTCACGATGTTTTCCTTCACCGTTTTGTGAGCAGTGGTGATGAAATAATTTACACAAAGTAAAGCGCCTGTCTGGGTTCGAACCTACGAACTACAACTCGTAAGTCACGGCCGTTACCAGTTGGCCACCACTGCTCACTTGCAACAAACTGCCTGAAGCACAATAATTACAAGGTATAGCTGTACAAAAAGAGATCAAGGCTTACAACTGCTTAATAAATAAATAAAATGTAAGCCAACAAATTTTATTCAAAATGACCCATATCAATAAAATATGCAAATAGCTAATTAACCTATAAGAGCGCGCACACACTCAGCTGCACAACGCGTTGCGCAGTCGCTTGCGACCGACACTCTCCCGACAATGATCGATGAGTCGCTGGCAGTTGTTTATTTTGTGGCTCGGCTCGCGGATCCGCCGCGTGGTAGGTACCTACGTGCTCGAGTAATGATGCGAGCTAATTTAACGTTAAATGTGTAATTTCACTAAATTGAGGGCGTGAAAGGGTTGAGCTGCGATGAGATAAAAATGGAGATAACTGGATGATTTTGAAATTTCATTTCGTCTGATAAATCGTGGCTGTTTTTACGTGATATTTGGATGATCTCATTCGCGATCTTTCAAATACTACTTTCAGATGGGAAGTAATTACATAAAACTGTAGTTTGTTTTATTATTGTTATGTTGTTTATAAAACACAGGTTTGATTAGGACAATATTGTTTGTTATTCTGCCTAACGCTAAGCACCTACACGGTGAGCCGAGTGGCATAAACACCTTCACTATTATAATTGTTTACAAACATTTAAATTGTATGAAAACTAAAAAACACACTCCACTACAAAATACATTCAAATCCGTATTTCATCCCTTATTAGGGCACTCAACAAACTGTAAACACATTCACAGACACTGAACAGATAACCGGTTAACAAAAATATCCCGGGGACTCGGCCGGGGATGCCCAAATATAAATCACGCCTAAAACAACAAATGCACAAGTTTTAAGTTACCCAGAGCTAGTTGGACGGAGTTGCCAACACAAACTGAAACCGACCGCCGAAATATACGGGCGTGCGGCCAGAGCGGACGCGCCGGGAATAATGTCGCTGAAGTTATTGCAATTTAGTGCTTAGCAACTGCTATGCTTGTTTTGTTTAAACTTATGTTTTAATTGACGATGTTTAAGTACAGTCAAGTGCAGAGAAAAGGTACCCCACCAAGACTTAAAGATTATCGCCCGAGCAAGCTTGGGCCCGCGTGTCACGTGAGCCTTGAGCAGCTCCCTCCCCCGCCGCCGCACCCATCTCTGCCCGCGTGCATCCACCGATCCGCCTCAAATAATATTTGCAAGTATTTAATAATTTTATATGGTATTTTATCGGCTTCCTTCTGGCCGAACTGTATAGATACCAAGAATAACTTACAAAAAGACACTGCGTGCGATTAAGATACGAACCTGCTTCACCAGGCGCCAGCCGATCAACTAGACCGTGCCTTATACCACTAGGCTATTGGCTCAGTTATCAACCTCAACGAAAGTTGGAATAGCATTACTCCTTTTATCGAACAAGGTTATTAACGGTGTAATCTTCTAGATATTAAGGTTTAAATTTCAACTTCCGTGTTATATTATTTTAATACTAGCACCTTACCGTCTTGTTTTACAAAATGCAATACGCAACTCCTCAATTAACTAAAACATAAGGTTGAAATTAGCATAGATTTCTTGTTTGGTTGAATAGAATGTGTTGATTCCGATTGCTGCACTACCCTCATTTTACTTCAGAAACTTAACTGCTGTATGAACTGCGAGTTACGGTTGAATTTAGTATACTTCTTCGCCTTATTTACTAAACTGTGATTGAGGGTATTTTTAATTTTCAAATGGTTTCATTTTCGTGCCGATTCGCTTGTGTCTAATTATCTTCATCGTAATATTATCCAATTTATTATGTTTTTGACCAGTTGATTTTATTAATCGATGGTATGGTTGGATTAACAACTTTATTGAAGGCTAAAATTGTTGTTCTGTGGGAAAAGGAACAAAAAAAAGTAAATATCACGAGATATGATCATAACGGTAAGATTTACGTTATTCTTACACATATAATATACCTATTTATTGTTGCAATCATGTTGCATTATTACTTACAAGTTGGATTTTTTTTAATGTATTTCTAATATTATTATTTTCATTACAGAGAAAAACAGTTCGTAGATGGATACAAAGGTATCAAGCGACGGGTGATGTGAAATGTGATCACCAAGGCCCTCGCCCGATTGCTTACACTAATGAATCGAAGCGACAACGTAATATGTATTGTGAAAGTTCACTCAGTGGCACCCTTCAAAACTACGCGTTCAAATGCTGACTTCAAGAAGTGTTAGACAGTGACGGCCATCCTATCCGTTATGAATAGGCAACTCGGCAGATTGACTGTGTAACTTATTTGATAAAATTGCATTGGAACATTTATATGAGCAAGTGTTAATAATTCCCAATATCATTCCATAATCAGTGGGATCATTATCTCGTAGTTAATCAAAAATAAACAACCTTTATTATTATCAATCCAGTTACTCTTGTTTACAAGTAGTCTGTTAACGATTCATATCTGACCTCACATATTTTTCTAATATTGTGTTAAATAAGGCTAATCAGAAAATGTGATAAAAGAGAAAGATGTATATTGCTATACTGTTATAGTTTAGCATGTTGGTTCTTCCTCTGTAATTCACAGGCACAAATGACAACATTTCATTTTCAACCAAGCTTTTTTTCCGATAAGATCATACAGAGTATAAAAAATGTATGTTTTCACAACTTTAAATAAATAAATATTACTGTAGTTATGTTTCTAGAAATATCTATAAACGAACCGTTATTTGTTAAACGTTCTAAGACAAAATAAAGTTTATATTTTGTGTTTAGTTAATATTCTAAGTAAACAACCCCAATTTAACATAGACAGGAATCTGTATATTCAACCAGGAAGTGTATTCCATAAGTCCTAGAAATGTAATTAGAAAAATAAATGAATATTGTTTATGCAAAATGCCTAACTTTTATTACAAACCTCCATTTGATTTCTTAATAATAATAAACAAAAATCACCTACTAAAGAAACTAAAAATAAATAATAAAGGTAAATAAATAAAATAAAAAAAACCCTTCTCATGCGCGGATTTGAACTCGAGACCATCACATTGCTAAGCCGCAGTGTATACCACTAGACCAACACGCCATTTGCGTTACATTACAAAAAACTTAAATAGGTTCGATGTCCTTACCAAGGGGGTAACCATCACTGTGAAGCGGACTGTACATCCAGCGCGTTTGACTGATTTTTTAAGAAGTATTACAATCGGAAATTCATGAATGATAATAAGAAGTGATCATAAATTATTACTCATTAAAAAGTATAGTTATAATATTGCACATGTCTTGTCATGCTTTACATTAAATATTTGGAAAACAAATGGTAACTAAATTGAATATGTCACGTACTTAATCTAGTTTAGTAAGTTGAAGCGCATCCATATTTATGTTTTCACTTCACAAAACAAATTATACAATAACTCCATGGTGTCAGGGGTCGCGGCGATGAGTGTTAATGCCAAAAGCTATCGATGCTGAACGCTCTCGGCGGAGACCATCATAGAAGACGCTATTTTTATCTCCTTTAGTCTCGTGTTCTTCCAGTTCACCAGTTTACTAAAAGGATCCGACTAAACTTGCTTACTTGACCTGTTTAGTCAGACTAGAAAAGATCTTCACAACACATTATGAAAACAAAAATTATGGTATCAAGCAAACTAAGAGACAGTAAAATGAGCGTCTGTAGAAGCGAGTTTTAACAGAAAGCTTTTGATGGACAAGACTTGACTTATATTTTACACAATTGTATTGCGGCATAGACATCGGGCTGATTTAATTAAAGGGGGAATCTTTAATTGAATCAATTAGCCCTATGTGACATAATTTAATTCACCCCAGACCATCCAAATCATCTACATCTTGTAATCTGATATAAAACGTCTAATTGTGGTTAAATACAAAAAATACAAAAGTTTTCAATAACCTAACCCACCCCGGGTTAGGTTATTGAAAACTTTTGTATTTTTGCCACAAACACAACATTAACGTGCCCGTGTCGGGGCTTCTTGACCAAGCTCAAATCATAAGTGTCAATCTGTCAGGCTGCCACGTTAGTTACAGTTCGCCACAGACGTTGTTAGGACGGAGAAGTTCGTACACCGCTATACTTTAGATATTTAAACCATAAATGAGCAGCATCATAATAGCAGTACCTACTAACTATAAAATGATTCAAACATTTTACATCTCGCGTGCCGGTCCCAACTCTCCATCCATATGTTTCCTTCTTAAAGTAACGTGTAATGTCAGGGGCTATGGTGATGAGTGCTAATGACGACTGCAGGCGTCATCAACGGCGCAGGAGTCGCACACTATTTTTATTTTATTTCCAAGTTGTTCACGCGTTGATCGCGTCTGTCTTTTGTCTTACGTGACTCGTAATTTGTAGTAATCGTTTTGAAGAGGGTGTTTATTGAATGCGTCTTAAGAGCTCTTTTAATAATATGTGACGATTATGTTAGTGTAGGAGCGTGTATGTGCAAATATGTATTATACTGTAAAATGTCTGTGTAAAGTCATAACTTTTATTACAAAATAAGATAAGTACTTTGATCCAGTTTCTCTAGTAAGGAGTAAAACCGCGAACAAACACATGATATATCTTCGTCTTCGAGCAAAGTTCCTTAAAATCATTAGTTCAGATGTCAACAAGCCATTCAATCCTTCCAATTAAGCCACAAATCAAGTAGGTACACTTGTATCGCAGCTCGATTCACTTCAATCGTTCAAAGAGTTAGAAGTTGTCTTCAATACCATTATATTTTAATTGGCTTTATCAAAGTACTCTAGACAAGACGTAAGCCTCATATTTATGATTTCTATAAAATCACTTATTGGGGTTTAGAGTTAAGCCACCGAATTATCAGTAAGTACACAAAAACTCAAAGGGAACGTCTAGTCGCCGCAGGGGACAGAGCGGGACTATCTTGAGGCGCTACCATTGAGTTGTGTGCTACATTTAATAATATATCACATCTGTATATAAAACCACTTCTCATAATAAAAGCTGTATCTTGTATCTATGCCAATAAAGACCACAAGAAGATATACATACCTACATATTCATCAAGATAGATATAATATATGATAAACATCATTAGGTAATATATATTTTTTGATATTGCAATAGAAATTACACAAGAACACGATGAAGCAGGGTTATATCTAGCGGTGTATCCCCGGGGTGTTTCCGCAAGGTCTGTTTATCCCGCCTGGAGTCCATAGATTTACACAATACTTCATATTACACCAGGACTTCTGCATCATCAAATATTTGGTTGATAGTCGTGTTTTTTCCCTCTTTATTTAGTTGCCCTTGCGTGGAGCGCTATTTGTGAAATACGAAAATGGAATTCGATTTAAAGAGCTTATGAATTCACGTGATATTTTATTAGTCTATTGGGTTGTTATGAACATCTCACAAATCAAGCAAATGTAGGACTGTTATTGGTTACCCCGTGAAGTTTGCTAAATATAACTAGCTATTGCCCGCGACTTCGTCTGCGTGAAATGTCAGGTTCCCCCGACCTACCGCGTCGCATCGCATCGCCCGCTGCGCTATTACTTCGTTTGCGCTGGACGTTCCTTCTGTCTTTAGTTATTTTTGCTCGGCTCCTAATGTCGTAGCGTGATCTTAAATAGCCTATAGATAACCTTTCTCAAGAATTGGGCTATCAAATGCAAAGCCGACTGATAAATACCGCGTTCAAACAAACATACAAACTATTTTGCTTTATTATATACTACCTACAGACAAAAATCTTTTCAAAACCTATATTTGAGGAAGTTAAGTTTGTTTAGGTATTTCACCATTTTGAACTTCAAGTATCGGTTATCTTTGTACATAGTTAAAAATAACAAAAAAGTTCATAATAATTGAGTAAGTAGAAATACATCGTCATATGTGTCAGCTATGATTTATATTGACATGTGTTCTATGAGGATAATACCTATCCTCATAAATTATGCTCATTGCTCTGCAGATGAATTAGTAAGCATACCTATGCTTACTAATTCATCTGCAGAGCAAGATAGTTCTAGAAACTACGTTCTGCTCAGTAGTTTAGTTGTACGCATATGTCCTTTGAAGTTATCTGTCAAAGGATCTATTTCCAATATTATACGCACTGTTTACTAATAAGCTTATTGAAATTCAATCAATCTACGTACTATTAATATAGATCAGCAATGAAACATGCATGTCATTCAGGGAACTCAATTCGTTCGATATACATAGTGTACACCTATTTATATCGAACTAATTGATTTTGCATACATAGGTACTCGTACGAAGTTTGGTTATATATGTATAAACATAGTGCTCGAAATATAGTGTCCCACTAAAGGTTACCTAAAGGGTGCTGTTAAACCTTGAGACGACTTTTACTGCCTTGACTTGACTTTCATAATAATCATATGAAATAGAACGGTTACGAAAAACAAAGGCCTGCCTGCCAACAGCACCCTTTTAGGTTCTCAAAGCGACTATTTGATCACAGATTATGGGTCCACGTAGTGTTTTTTGAAGTCGTTTTTTTTTGTAAAAATGTTTTTACTTTTCACTATTTAGTTGTTAGCACTACTAAAAAATATCCATATCGCTATAGGTTTGCCTATAACATTTGAAGAGTTCCCTCGATTTCTCCAGAATCCTATCATCAGATCCTGACCTGATGACAATGAGACCATCTGGGAAGTATACCCTATCAAACAAAAAAAGAATTCACCAAATCGGTCCAGCTGTCTTCGAGTAATTGTTCAATTTCATGAGTTCTGCAATCCCTTAAGGGGACTTCATGATCTAAACCGCAGTCACTGTCGGACTGCATTGAAAAGAAAGGGAAGCGCGATGATACAACCCTGGTAGTTTATTCCGAAATATGAAGCCATTATCTGTATACAAAAAATTTATTTATTTATTTATTTATTTATTTATTTAAACCACAATTATAACACCTTTACAGACTTGTCCAAGGCGATGTTACAAGTTACTATGTCTAATTATATCATAATATCAGACCCTCTAAATCTAAAACAATCTATTGTTTCTATCATATCAAATTAGTTGTATTATGTTTTCAACACACTATCTAACTAGCATTATATCCTGAAGAATATCATATATTTTTCTGATTTTGTTTACTGTTGTCGATCATATACCTTTAGGCATTAGAAAACTTGCGTGTTTTGCGTTTAGATCCTGTAGTCCCCTTAAAGTATAATATATCCTTCGTCAAACCTAACACAATGTGTGGTATAAGTAACAGTTTGTCTAAAAGCGTCACAAGAGTCTGTAAACACAATAGCTTAGCTATGAGCTATCGATCGCAACACATTTTCGTTCTATGAATAAACAGTCGCGTAGTGTGCGCTCGCCCTTACTCTCTAATACTGACAGCTTTATAGTCGCCTATTCATATCGCACGTGAACACGCTCACAATAGAAAAACATGAAATAAACAACCTCCCAACCCGGATTCATTCATTTATTTGTGAAAAATAAACGAAGCCCAATGAAAGTCTTTGTCTTCTCTTTCCTCTACAAGCATTTAAACTTCTCTCTAAAAGAAGATTTAGACAGATTCCAATAATTTCAGGTTTACTTGTAAATGAACAAATACACAGTATCAATTAATGTTATTACTTTACAAAGTCAAACAAAGAGAAGGTTTCGGACGAGCTTCAGTTTCTCGGAAATGTTGTTCAGAGAATTTACAGAACTGAAATAGACGCATATCATAATAATAACGGAACTTTTAGCATCGGGGCCTTTGTAAGCAAAGCTCCGTCCATTTCTTCTTCAGTATTGATTTTAACTTTTCCTTTCAAATCTAATGTCTACGTTTTTTGAGCAATGTGTGAAAACGGATAACCACTGCTGCGGTATTTATTAAAAAAAAACTGCAAGCCACGAGTTTTTTTTTAATATCGCAGCATTATACTGAGATACGAGCTTTATTGGCCTCGCACAGGTATTTGTTTTGATTGTTTTAATGTAAGTTTGTTAGTTTTAAATGCTCCTCTTGTTATTCATTGTATTTCCAGTGTGTGTCCCAAATAAAATATTTTTCTAGATACTTAAGTATCTTGATTAAAATATAATTGTCTTGCTTCAGTTTTAAACGGCCAAAGATAATGAATTATTAGGCAAGTGTTGTGTTTGCTACAATATTTAATTAGCAGGCTGTATAAAAGTAGAGGGTTGTAGTTTCTGAAATGAGTTCAAACAATAAGTAGTTATCCCTGCAACTAAAGCTGTTAGATTATATAGTCTGTAACAAGTAGGCAGCCCGCCCTTATCCATCTTATATTATCTGTGAACTGTGAAGTGTCTCTGTCGGAATAATCTAGATACAAAAAAATGTGGCTCCGTTTGTAAGAACTTGTATTAATAAACTAAACCCATCAATCCATACGAAGTCGTCTATTATTAAAAGGTTATGGGCCCAGGAAACGTTTTACCGCAATTGTCTGCGGAGAATTTCAACAATTGGAAATTTAGAATAAGATGCTTGCTTGAGGAAAAACAATTGTTAAGCACATTGGAAGCGGACGACCAAAATGTCGACAAGAAAAGTGACTCGCAAGCCAAATCACTCATTGTACAATGCATCACCGACAAACACTTGGATCTGATAAAAGATGCATCAACAACAAAAGAAATGTTTGCCACGTTGTGCTCTATTTTTGAGCGAAAATCCAT
Source organism: Luperina testacea (assembly GCA_927399505.1). Classification (NCBI taxonomy): domain Eukaryota; kingdom Metazoa; phylum Arthropoda; class Insecta; order Lepidoptera; family Noctuidae; genus Luperina; species Luperina testacea. The sequence continues at coordinate 23,929,277 of OV656756.1, forward strand.
GGTAAGTCGAATACACCTAAGGAAAAAGTTATTAACCCTAAAACTACAAAGCAATGAGAAATTGGAGGAGTATTTTTTGAAATTTGAGTCTATTATTAGAGAACTTGAAAACACAGACAAAAAACTTGATGAGGAAGAAAAAATTACTTACCTTTTGTTAGGACTCACTGAAAATTATAATACCGTGGTAACCGCACTGGAAACAATGAACGAGAAGTTGTCACTAGATTTTGTTAAAGCGAGATTGCTGGACGAAGAACTAAAGAACACAAAACCAAATGAGCAAACTGATGGCATAGCATTCAAGTCTAGTACAATAATATGTTACAAATGTAAAAAAGAAGGACACAAGAGCTACGAATGTCATTCAAATAGTGGAAGAACAATGAATAGAAATTACAGAGGAAGAGGTTATAGAGGACATAGCCGAGGCAGAGTGTACCATCAGAGACAAAGTCATGCTGTAACTACAGAGACGGATCAACGGGAATTTTCCTTTCTATCAAGTACTGACAATCATTGTAATTTATTCGGAGGAAATGATCAGAATATAGAGTGGATTATAGATTCTGGATGTACGGAACATCTTATTCAAGCTAAATATGAAAAATACATGAGCGAAATTGTTACACTACAACAAGAAATAAAGATTTTTATTGCAAATGGAGATTATGTGACAGCCAAGAAGCAAGGAACAATAAAATTGATGTGTAATGGACATAAGTTAACTTTGAGGGCTCTTATAATAGATAATTTATCATTTAACCTTATCTCAGTTAAAAAGATAGTGCAAAATAATTGTAATGTTCAGTTTACTCAACATGAAGTTAAAATTCGCAAAAATAATTCAAAAGATTGTATTACAGGCTATTGTAAAGGAAAACTATTTATCTTAAAAGCATCTTTATTTTCAGAACATAATTTGTGTGGTCTTAGTTCAGATTCTTTATGGCACAATAGATTAGGACATGTTAACAGGTACAGTCTAAAACTTATGCAGCTTCCTGTCTCTAAGAAGCAATGTGGACCATGTATGATTGGTAAGTCAACTCGTCAGCCATTTCCGCACAATCCGAAGAGGAGGTCATCCTGTATTGGTGAACTTCTTCATACCGATGTAGCCGGACCTGCAAACATAAAAGGGATTAATGAAGAACTATACTATCAGGTAATTGTTGATGATTATTCACATTTTGTAGTAGTTTATTTACTCAAAAGTAAAGATGAAGCAACTCACAACTTAATTAGTTATATAAAAAATATTGAGAATCAGCAAAACACTAAAGTGAAACGAATTAGATGTGACAATGGCGGGGAATTTAAAAATAAAATGATAGAAACCTTTTGTATGGAGAAAGGAATAAACATTGAATATACTCACCCCTATTCACCCCAACAAAATGGAGTTTCTGAAAGAATGAATAGGACTTTGTATAATAAAGCGAGAACACAGATGTTAGAAACAAATCTTCCAAAATACTTATGGGGAGAGGCCATAGTAGCTTCAGCTTATCAATTAAATAGATGTCCCTCATCAGCTATTAATTTCCAGATACCAGCAGAAGTGATGTTTGGTTCTTTAGACTTGAGTAGACTGCGTGTTTTTGGAAGCAAAGCATGGGCTGTTCAACTACCGAGAGGAAACAAATTTGATAAGAGAGCACATGAAATGAGAATGGTAGGATATGCACCCAATGGCTATCGACTGTGGAATCCTAAAGAAAATAAAATTGAAATATCAAGAGATGTAAGATTTGATGAGGAAGATTTCAAGTACAAACCAATAAATGAAGAAACAAAGACGGAACACAGATATAGTTATGATGATGAAAAAGAAAATGACATTATAGGATGTGATACAAATAAAGATATAGAAAAAGATTTGAATACTAGATGTGACACAATTGGACAAAAAGATAGATTTGACAAAAGCCAACAAAGAGAAAATACTGAAAGTAATTCACAGGCAAGACCGCAGAGAACAACTAGAAGACCAAACTACTTAGAAGACTATGAAACTAACTATGATAATAATAACGAAACTTACTATGAAAGTATTGAATCTAACATAGCATACTGTTTAAATACCTATATTGACACTGAACCGATTACCTACAAAGAAGCGATTAAAAATTCAGAATGGATAGAAGCAATAGAAAAAGAACTAGATTCTCACAAAAAACTACAAACATGGGAAACCTCTATATTACCACATGGACATAAAGCTATTGACACTAGGTGGATTTTTAAGAAAAAGTCAGATGGAACAAAGAAAGCCAGATTAGTAGCTAAAGGCTATCAAGAAAAAAATACCTATGATGTTTATGCACCAGTTGCAAGAATGTCTACTGTGAGACTATTAATAAGTATATCACTACAAGAAAATAAACCAATAAGACAGATGGATATACCTACAGCCTTTCTCAATGGAAATTTGGAAAAAGAAATATTTATAAAATACCCAGAAGGAGTTAAAGAAGAAAAAGGAAAAGTATTGAAATTGAGAAAAGCACTTTACGGATTAAAAGACGCGCCACGATGTTGGAATGAAAGAGTACACAATTTTTTATTGAACATAATTTTGAGCAATCTAAGTATGATGTTTGTCTATACTTTAAGCCTGGAACTTGGGCACTGATTTTTGTTGACGATTTCCTATTGATGGGCAACTTTGAAGAAATAAAAGAAAAACTACAGATGGTATTCAAAGCAAAGGATTTAGGAGACATAAAAGAATATTTAGGAATGGAAATACACAAAAGCAAAGATACTGTATGCATAAAACAAGAAAAACTGATAAGAAAAATATTGAAGAAATTTGGAATGGAAGATAGCAAAATAGCAAAAACACCTATGGAGAAAGAACCTATAACTACAGAAGAGGAAGAAATAGTAAATGTACCCTACAGAGAATTAATAGGAAGCCTTACTTACCTTTCAGTTACAAGTAGACCTGATATTACTTACGCCACTTCTTTCTTGAGTAGATACCTGGATAAGCCCACATCACAGCATTGGAAAGCAGCAAAGAGGATCTTAAGGTACCTAAAAAGCACTATTAATAAGGGACTTACTTACTTTAGAACTGACAAACCGATACAGCTGATAACATATACAGATGCAGACTGGGGAAGTGATAAAACTGACCGCAAAAGTGTAAGTGGATCTGCAACTTATTTTGGTAAAAATTTAATATCTTGGTCATCAAAGAAGCAATGTACTGTCTCTTTATCGTCTGCAGAGGCAGAGTACATAGCAGCAGCTTCAGCCACAACAGAGCTCATCTATCTCAAAGGTATATTGAATAATTTTTACAGTCATCATTTTGAAACTTTACTTTTAATAGACAATCAGAGTGCCATAAAAATAATAACTAACAGGGAAAATGGAAAAAGAACTAAGCACATTGACATTAAATATCACTTTATTAAAGATGCAGTTAGGATCCATAAAATTAATATAACATATGTACCAACTGAACAAAATGTATCAGATATATTTACAAAACCGCTATGTGAGATTAAGCATAACTATTTTTCATCTAAACTGAATATTGTTTAATAATATAATTTAAAATTGTAAACTTAAAATTAAACCTATTATAGTAAAAATAGAATTTTGGTTGGTGTTATGCAACATACAAGCATGTAATAGTTTTAAGTAATATATAATTTGAAATAGTAATTGTTTGCAATGTTACAAATATGATTTTAACATTGAAGGGGGGTGTTAGATTATATAGTCTGTAACAAGTAGGCAGCCCGCCCTTATCCATCTTATATTATCTGTGAACTGTGAAGTGTCTCTGTCGGAATAATCTAGATACAAAAAAATGTGGCTCCGTTTGTAAGAACTTGTATTAATAAACTAAACCCATCAATCCATACGAAGTCGTCTATTATTAAAAAAAGCAATGTATGTGCATTGTCCCGTAATCTAATTAAGTCTGCAGTACGAATGATTCCAGATAATAGTAAAGTAACAGGTGCAAATTAGTTTCTATTGTTTAGGCAAATATTGACACTGACGGCGGCGGCAGGTTTACTGGTCACTTTATCATTCTCATTGGCTCGTCTGCGCCCACAATCTGTTCCTGAATTTACCGAATAATTATACACAAACAACAGCTCTTATCATTCGAACAATAGAGACGAAATTCGCTTACCAATATTGCATACTGTTTCCACTTGCTTGTCGTCGAAACAACGTTTATTTTGCGGTCAGTGTGCGCCTTATTATGGAGTGGTAAGGTATGTTCTTGCTTGTCGAATTTGCGTGTCATACTGTTATCTATTCTGTTGCTTAATTAAGGGTACATCCATCACGGCCTGCCATTGATGGCTCATTGATTAAGTTTGTGTTCCATTTTTTGGTGTAGTCCTGAGATTGATTGGTTTTGTTAGTGGCCATTGAAAAAACGCCATTAATTAATATTTATTTATTGGGAACTACCGCGCTCCGTATATATTTGTATTTATGTGGCTGAAACCGCACTTTTAATGAAATATAGTGTGTATTGAATTTAATCGGCGAGGGATATATTTTTATTTTCTTTCGTGTAGGTAGTTCCACTGCATGCCAGCTAACAGGAGGTTAACCCCTGGTAGCAACCCAAATACAAACATTATTTTGGGTAGTATTTACCTTACCTTTTCAGTTAAAAAATGTAACCAATCGCCAGTTCGCCACAATGCAATGTAAACTTTGGGCCATCACACGATCAAAATGCAAGCATTTATTCAGTTGCCAAAATATGATAGAATTAAAGGTTACTAAAACAAAAACATAACATAATAGATATGAAACTTTTTAGCTAATACTATCTAATCAAGTACCTAACCAAATAACTTAGCGCATTAAACTCTAATTCACAACAATGCTATTAAATCGAAATAATGAGAGGGGTTCATTAATACAGGCTCCTTAATATCATTAAAACGCATATCAATCATGGAAATCACGCCACAGCGGAGTCCCGGATCTATCCCGGAATTAGCCCGGATGCGCAGTTCCATAACGACACGCAGAGTATACAAGAACAGAAGGCTTACTGTGTATAACGTTCCACGAAACTGTAAGATGCTCCATTTGATGTGAAATGGTCACTTCTACCTACCTGCCTGAAGGACACGGCCAATTAGGTCGTGTTCGGCGTTGCACTCTGTCCAGAGACAAAGTTAAATTGTCTTGTTCACCGGTAGGTACCCATAACCCTATTACTGCACATATAGGTATATATTAGAACACAGGAATACTACTCTATGCACGGTGGTAAACATTTTAAATACTGTTGTAATTTTTATTGGAATACAATGAGCTAGTAGTGCTCTAAAAAGTCATAACTGTATTCTTTATGAGCATGAAATAGAAAAGAACAAGCACGAGTAAAGATGTACTTGTGTAATTAAATGTGTTCCTACGAGTAATTCCCTTCAACCTTGCTGTGTTAATTAGGCTTTTTACAAGAGAAGAATAAGAATAAACATGAGCCTTCTGTCTCCACGTACTCTGTGGTATTCAAATAGCTAGGTTAGTGTGCGCATCAATCAAGTATTTAGCCGGCGCCGCGCGGAGCTAAGCGGAATGATTTCCTCGTTGACATCCGTGCCCGTTCCAGTCTCCGATGCATAACGATGCTTGGCTGAGCTGACAATATCTGTGCTTGTTAGTTGTCTCTAAGGGTATTAATCCTTTGTTATAACTTACAGCCAGTTTCGTAGACAGTATGGATTTCAAAATTTTTGTTTAAAAAGTAGGCTTTCAAAAAGATATGCTAGGTACTCTATAGTACACTGAATTAAAGCAAGTACCCCGAGAATTTACATAAATGAGATGAACAGTGCAAAAGGCGGTCTAAAAGCAATTCCAGCCAGACAAAGAATCACTTAGCAAAGTTTGCAATTTGCCCTATAAGAGAAAGATTAGGAATCTTAGTTACTTTAATATATTCTCACAGTCGGTGTAAAAATGAATTTATTATTTTGTATGAAGTTAAGCTTAGTATTTAACAGAAGGCTGAAAGGATCTTTTATACAATCACAGAGGGTTGTCTAAATAGAAGACCTTGATTTAATTTCAGAATTTTGTACTCATTTACCGTCTGGAGTAACTAAGAGCGGCTGCCTCGCACTTGTTTGTAGTACTGCCATCGTGACCAATTACGACATTTGGCAGGTAGGTATGTTATGGATGGTCACAGCACCTAATCATCGTTGTGCAGGAAAAAAAAGTGAGATGGCAGTTAAAATGTTTTACGTGTTTCGGTCTACTTTCGCCAAGTGTACAAAGTATAACGCGCGAGAAAGAACTTCGTTCCAATACTCTCAGTTCACCCAAAGACGGGAAAAAATCAATAGCCAAAGACCGTAGAGACCATTGAAAAACCAATTTCCATTTCACAATATTATTTTTTTCTTCCTTAATAAAATAAAAAAAACACGTTTGAACAAAGGCACACACACCGTCTCCACATCGTTTAATTAATGCTGACTACAATGGCCCGCCATCTTTGTCTAAGCGTTCCTGCACACGATGCCGTCGCCGCGCCGTCGCCGCGCCGGCGCCGCACCGTTGCACTGTAGATACGAGTCGCGCGAGGCCCGCCGCCGCGCCGCCGCCGCGCCGCCACCGCGCGCGTTCCCCTCCCTATCTGTTTGATTCATTCACGGGAAATTACGCGGCGTGCACGTTCGTACGCGGCCGGTAATGGAATGAATGAAACAGTAAAAACGCGCGCGGTGGCGGCGCGGCGACGGCGCGGTGGCGGGCTTCGCGCGACTCGTATCTACAGTGTAACGGTGCGGCGTCGGCGCGGCGACGGCGCGGCGACGGCATCGTGTGCAGGAACGCTTACACAAATACTCTTGTCACAATGGCGACGAGCACGGATTTTATTCGCTCATAAACTTTGCGGATGCTGGATGGATTTATGATGATGTTACACGTGTTTCTATGGTGATAGCACATGAATAACGCGGTTATTTTGATTGTGTATAGGTTTTATCTAAATTGTATCTATAGATTTGTGATAGATATATTTCATAGTGTAATATAATTTATCAGGAGTGCACATATAAAGGACGGTAAAATCTTGCTTTTATTTATCATCAAAGAATTTGTTTATACTTTGAAACTCGATTTTCAACTCTATTTCTTCTGATCAGAAATCATTGCCTTGTCACCTTTAAAATTTACCTGATACTTAGATTTGTCGCTCCTTGACTGTATACAAATTTGATTACTTTACTGTCTTCAGACACTTAACTCGGGTGTTAGGTATTGTGCTGACACCATGTCTTCCATTTTAGTATTTTGGAGTTTGATGAGCACTTTGTATAATTTATATTCAGCTAGGATAACACCCAGAAAGGTTATTGCGTAATTAATTTACGATGTCAATGCTATATATTCATTTTGACAATTCAACAACTTTTATTGCGTTATTTAATTTGTCCAGCAGATAAATCATTCAAACATTATCAAGCAATGAATTAGCAATTTCCTTCACAATCCTTCGTATTGTGATTGAAGTGATGCAATGGAGGTAATCTTTCAATTAGATTTTGATACTTAACCACCTCATCTTTCTCCCCAGGTGCATGCGACGTCGCGGGCGGGGCCGGGTCGGTGAACTCTCTGCCGGCGGGCGGCGCAGGCGCACGCCTGGCGCCGTCCTTCGACGCGGCCACTCCGCGCAACGTCACCGCGCTGGTTGGCAAGTCCGCCTACCTCAGCTGCCGGGTGCGGAACCTGGGCAACAGAACGGTTAGTTTAGTTTTGAAGGCTACTTTTGATATTTCTCTAGATGTATTATAATGTGTACCTAGCCATGATTGATATCTATTTGCTATAAAAAGAAAGATACATTAAATACTTACCTAAGTACTTGAATTTGGAAATTAGGATTCCGTCAAAGCTTTATTTTAGAAAGTTAGTAATTTACCTCGTGGAATTATGAGGTTCCTGGAAAATCACCTGGCCCACTGAAATATTAGTGATGAGTACAAATACCCCTAATAGTAGGTACCTATATTATTTAGACGATTGGTTGAAGCGTTCTATCAATATACTTATTGGATCGGTATACAGGTATCTTTACTCAGAAGTTTGACTCTCTAGTATGTATGTACTTTAAAAGATAAATTCATCGCGCCTTGTGTAGTTATTTGAATTCAATTTAAACTTTCACAACTATCCATAAGTTGTACATTACACTTTCAAATGTAGGTAAATGTTCAAAAATACAAGAAAGTTTGAAATTGTTGAGGTTACCACCGCTTCCACGATGTTGGTAGCTTGGGTCTGTACAATCCAACACTATGTTACAATCCGTTGGAAATTGTTTTAGGTGTAGGAATACTTTAAACTTAACCGTTTTAAATATAACATGTAGGAGCTTACTTATAACTAGCTTTATTTCACTCTATTTCTGATCCTGTGGAAAATGAACACTGAATTGCCTATAAACCTGTCAAAACACCAGTAAGTATGTGTTATTTTCGTGGACTTGGCGAGGACAGGTTTGATTCAATATCACTCAATCAAAATTGTGAGATGGCCGCTCCCTATATCTAAAAATAGATGCATAAAATGGTCCATTTTATTTTTTACCAAAAGCCACGATTGAAATCTTTGCAAAGCTGGGCTCCATCAAACCCGTCACAAAAGAAAATGAAACATTCGACATTTCCCATGATTTTATGGATTTCGCGAAATCCTTGATATTCTTATTTGCTTGTGACATTGAACTACACACAAATATCATTACCAAATATGTGTCTCTAGTCTCGGCACGATTTGAAGCTGTATACGCCTTTGTCAAAAATAAAACGCATAGCAGGATGGTAACGGTGCAGGGAGCCCGGATACGCGGGCGGTACAGGCGCTTTCCTCCTAAGGTATTAATCTCGTGAAATAACGAAGAACATAACAGTATGGTTTCGAAAATACTGTGTTCATAACACCACAAGATTATAATCAATATTTTTGGAGAAAATCGCCTTTGAATGTTGCGTAAGTGTAAGTATTTATACTTGTGACTGCACCTGCATGTAGCGCCACTCGCCTCATGCGAATGCAGTCTGAAACAAGATTAGCCACTCATCCCGCTTATCGCACACAATTGCAAGTAGCCACACAGTTGCACCGAAATCTATCAAACATCCTTTAAGATTACCTTCGTGTTGCGAGCACAGTTCTCACTTCTGTAGCTGTTGTTCCTTAATATTGCAAGTAAATCGAGCGAAGACTCATACCTAATTATGGGGTTAGTAACATTGTTCTTATAACTTAGTGTTAGTAAACAACACGATACGATGGCACATGTAACTGACAGTAGTGAGTAATATACGGACAGTCCACTATGTCAGCAATCATTTTCAGAACCCTGTTGGGGCTGGCCATAACTCGAGCCACTATCGATGCTGCGCGTTTGCGCATTATTGTGTAAAAACAGTCTACACGCGCCGCCGCAAACATCCCTGACGCACTGCAACGCTATGAGTTTTCTAAATGCATTATTAAATTGGACACGAAGGGCTCCATACGATGCCCGCGAATATCCCTCCCACAAGCTGCACGTGTAGAAGGTGGAACAGAATGCTCTAAAGAGCGTCACCTTTACGTCTTTACGTATAATGGTTTATACGTCTAATGGTTTATTTATGTCCCACTATATGTTGAATTCAGTTGAAAATCTGGTTCATAAACTAGAAATTCTTTTGATATTGCAATGGAATTTGGACTGACATAGTACCTAGTAATTGCAAGACCTTTGAGAAATAAACTGGAAAACCTAAACAACGTTGAAAGTAAATTCCATGCTAATTAAAAAAAAAAACGACATAAAAAATGGAGCGAGTGTTGCTGCGTGAGCTTTGAAAGCAAAGTAACATCATATTGTTCTGTAACAGAAATGTGAAGAGATTTTTTCTTTGGTTTTTTTTGCATCTTTGACCTTAAACTTTTGCATTTTAATACACTTTTCCTTTTTCATCATAACTTTTCTCGAATCCTTACACTGTTCTTGTATATCCGCGATACCTATCGTAATTAAGCGTGAGGTCGTGTACTAACCGCGACGCGCCGCGACTGCGACTAATTGTCGCGATAATTGCGCGACGGTCGCCTTCCGCTAGCTCGGCTCGCTCCGCTCCTTCCGCTCCCAACTGCGGCGGAGGAAAGAAAGGATGTGTTGAGGCTGCAAAGCGTGAGCATATATTTTGGTATAGCTGTTTTTAACCGACTTCAAAAAAGGAGGAGGTTATCAATTCGGATGTTTATATATATTTTCTTTAATGTATGTTCGGGCATAACTCCCTCATATATAGACGGATTTGCAAAATTTTTTTTGTTTGGACGAGGTTTATTCCGAAATGGTCCCATTTAAATTTCGTAAAGATTTGATGAGGAGTTTCGGAGACAGACAACGGAACTCTTCAATAAATGCCAGCAAATCAACCACGTTTGCTGCTATAGCTTAAGTAAGCATTGTTTACGCAATCACACTACATAAAATCACGCCTGTAGCCTTTAAATGGGTAGGCAGATGTGTTCAATAGCTTCCTGTCACTGATATTCACATAGCAAGTAGTGATAAATGAATTTGTTTGGGGTAGGTAGGTACAACCAAAAAGTGAAAAATAAAAACTTTTTTACAAAAAAAAAACAACAGACTTCCGTCTTCTGTCTCCGAAACTCCTCATCAGATCTTTACGAAATTTAAATGGGACCATTTCGGAATAAACCTCGTTCGAACAAAAAAAAATTTACAAATCCGTCTATATATGAGTTATGTCCGAACATACATAAAAATATATATAAACATCCGAATTGATAACCTCCTCCTTTTTTGAAGTCGGTTAAAAAAACACTACAAAGTGAAAAATAACTTTAATTTCGAATTTCGTCGGTGTCAAAAAACGAAAATACAGAACCAACGACACCTACTTTAGAAATTAAAGTCATTTTTCACTTTGTAGTGTTTTTTGAAGTTGGTTGTTTTTTTTTTTTTGTAAAAATGTTTTATAATTAGGTACCGAATTCCTGTTGGTTAGTACCTACTAAATTAGTGTTGACTGAAGACTACGGCCTTTGGTTGATCAAAGATATGATTCTAAAACAAAACAGTTTCTCGAGTAATTTATTCATTTCCATAATATTATTGCTGTTATTCAAGTTCAAGTAAAAAAACATTTGTGTCAAATAGAAACAATACTAACTTATCTAAATAATTTATTTTACAGAAAATTGGGCACAATTAAGGAATTGTGTCCAATTTTCTGAATCCCAATTCACCGAAACCGAATCACCGAAATTGAATTCACTCTAGCTTAATCATTCTAACTCACAAAACTACATTAAGAGCTCCTTTATTGTGATTAAAATATTTCTAAAAGCTAAACAAGGCGTTTCTAATTCATTTCTATTTGTAAATTAATTTGAATCGCCTTTTTTAATTTGTCATAAGTATTAAAATTATTGCCCGTTTGGCCCTCGTAGCATAATAAATTATTATAAATTCTTAGTAGAGAGAATTTGAAGCAATATTTCTGAAGTGCTGCTGTGCGTTTTGGTGAATAAATGTAAAGGAATAAAGTGTTAGTAGTTCGTGCATATAATTATGGTAGAGGTAGACCGCTGCCTGCTCGTCCGCTCGACCGAGTATTTTAGCGGTACGGTAAGCAATCGAGTTCACGTTCTTTATATGCATGATGGAATATATTTTTGTCTCCATTATTTTTGGACAAACAAAATTAAGTTTTATTCTAGGTGTTTTTGTTTGACGCGACAGGTTTGTTCATGCATAAACAACAGATGGTTTCCAAAATATAGCATTTTATTCTAGCACATTATTATAACTTAGTTATTCCAAAATAGCTAAGTCGACCTCCCAATGTCACTCACTATTGTCCGCACTTCAATATTTACGCTAATCGCCACAGACGCACGTTGACCTCCACAGAGTCTCGCCACAAACTTCCATTAGAAAATGAAATATTCATGAACACTTAAACATTTATGCAAAAACCCTTGTGCATCCTTATTGACGGTTCATTAAGCAACACTAATCAGCAAAACCTTCCTCAATATAGCTATAAACACCCTTAATACCGCGACCCTGCCCTCGAAATATTTTTCCTATAGAGGGAACACTGGGTTACAGGAAAACAGGCAACAACCCGGAGGTATTTGCTTATGATAATGATCTGATGAATATTCAAGCACCCTGAAGCTTCACTTGCGTACCGCATTATAATTATGGGCTGTGCATTAATTTTGTTTTGTTTATTGTTACCGATTTAGATGTTGGATGTGGAAGTACTTGGATAAGCTTTTGTGTGGAGAGACATGAGAGCATGCTTATGATTTATGTTCCAAAACACAAAATACAACAACAGTTGTGGGCACAAGGGCATTACTATACCTACAGTCCGGCCGCCGAGAGATTGCGTCTCTGACATCTGTCCGTGCGACAATTCTTGTAATTAATAAACATCAAATTCGCAAAACACGTAATCGTTTGTATGAAGCTGACAGGTGTCAAGAACGCCTTCTCTCGTCGGCCGCACAATATTAGCGCCATAAATTAGTGTGGCCACTCCTAGAGAGAGCATAAAGTGTTTCTCAACAAAATGTAGGTTCCATTGTAAAGTCATTCGATAATTGCGACAGTTTGTATCTGTTACTCAAAATGCATTGTCCGTTATCCAGGGTCACGCACGTCGAAGCTAAGCTGGGTAAATGATTGGTAGTTAGGTTCGAACGAAACCATGACTGAAGGTTAATGGTTATTCCTATAACATGAAATTGGCACATAAGTGGCCCTTATTATTGTTCAGTTAGCAATTGACAGTTTGGCCCTGTGATTAATTTAATGACTATGTCCATAGATAAGGTTGTATTAGGCCTGGCAAGTAATTCGATTTGATAATTTCTTGAACATACAGAACGTGTTTTTCAAAAACTGAAGAAAGAGAATCATACTCGTTGAACCTCCTCTTATTCGTCGGTTAAATAGTTATGTCACTTTACGCCTTGCAGTTCTATCTCAATTAAATTACCTGCATACAGAATAAATCTGTATAAATACTTTTCTCTTTTAACATAAGTCGAGTGGTGTGTGGGTACCAAAATAAGCACCTATATAATTTGAAACGCTTTGTTAAAGCGAAAGCTAGGAATGTTGAATTAGTTGTTCAAATATTTCACTTAGGCCTCATTTAGAACGGCTGTGGTCGGTCAGACCGGCCAGGGGTCTGCGTTAGGACTAAACATAGATGTGGTGAACATTCAAATATATGTATGTATTATATGTTTAAATAACGTTTACCTAATGATTCCCAGCAGAATTCAAAGTTAACACACGTCCGTCACAAATATCAGTTCTTGCGCAATAACATGTACCTATCTACTTATAAAATGTAATAAATGTAAAATAATTTCAGGTATGTTAGTATGCTTAATTCTGTTGGTAATAATTTATTATTTAGTATGTTTTCAAGACGTGAGTGTAAAACAGAAGCCATTACAGTACTGCAATTTAACCGGAAAATAGAGCCTCCACTGAAAAATTCGATATAAACCATGAACAAATTTTAACAATTCCTGATCTGGGAATCGAATTTGAGGCTAAACTCTCGATTGCTCCAAATGTATTCAAAACCAGCAGCAACTGAGCACGTTTAAAAGCCCTCTCATCTTTTCATTTTCCTCGAAATTGTAACCTTAAATGTTATATTGTTGTTTAAATTCTGAATAAGGAAAATATAAAATTACTACAATTATGAAAACAAAGTCTCCGTTACTTATTGTTTTTAGTTATACAGCACTGTTTCACAATCTATACTATATACTATAAATATTATAAAGCTGAAGAGTTTGTTTGTTTGTTTGGTTGAACGCGCTAATCTCTGGAACTACCAGTCGGAGTTGAAAAATTCGTTTTTGCATTTGATAGCCCAATTCTTGAGGAAGGCTATTTAATATCACGCTATGCTACCTTTAGGAGCCGAGCAAAAAGAAAAAAAGTCCGAAGTAATAGCGCGGGCAGGCGATGCGATGCGACGGGGTGGGTCGGAGTAACAAGTTTCACGCGGACAAAGTCGCGGGTAGAAGCTAGTAGTAAATAATTGGCACACGAAAAAACGCTCTGTACTAAAAATCCCAGCAGGAATTCCGCTTACAAGTAACAAACAGTTCGGAATAAGTACTGTCGCGAACTGTAACCATTAGGAGCATTTTAACGACTTTTCTTTGAAGATGATCACTCGCTGCTAGGAGTCGGAAGAACTGGACTCCTGGTTCTTTTGTCCAGGCCTTAAAGCGGAAAGGTGTTGAACTTGGACACTTCTGAAAGAAATTTAAAATTTCTTTGAAGGAAAGTCGAGGAAAGATTAAACTGGAACTAGTTTTTCTGTTTGTTTGTCTACAAAAGTAATGAAGCGTTGGTTTTATTAAAGTATTATCGTGTAATTAATTCCTATAACTGGAAAACTTTAGGCATAATTAATTCGTAAAAGATTTTGTAGCTTCCTTTATTTTCTATGAAGAATTGTCAGCTCAAATAAAACAGTCACCATGCGAACGTGTTTTGGCCACAATTTAGACGCAACCGAATAAACTTATGAGATTTATGTAACCCGCTGTTTTCGTCACCGAGATTTATCGCAAACACGAAGCACATAAAGACCTGACCTAGTATTTATTCCACCTAGACAAACATGTTTAGTCATGAAGCGATGCGACATTTGATACGCAGACGTGTAAATATTACGTTTCAGCTTTACACAATGAATCGTGCTAAATAAGTAAATATATTCCATTCTTGTCAGGACTATGAATAAGTGTATATTCTCGGGCGAGGCTATGAATACGGGTTGGATTAGGGCGAGTCTGATAACTAGCTTTGTTGTTTTAGGTATTTAGAATATGAATGTTGTATTTGTAAAGTTTTATTGCTATAAACTTTGTCTATTTCAACATTGTTATCCCTAACTGGTTGAGCAGTTCAAATTATTCTAGTTAAATTTGTTTCTAAAGTTGTTATAATTAAACAGTTAATAGACCGACTATTACCAAGTTTTTAATATTGAAGTCACCGCTTTCTTTCTCGTGGTACCTAATTTTTTTTAACAAAATGGCACATTTTTTATCTATGACAAAATCTGATATTTTGGTCATTTAATTAAGTCCTATTTAATATTTATATGGAACACAGACCGAAAAATTAATCCATTTGTATCGATTTCTGTGAGTTTCAGACATTATCTTTCCAAGTCAGCCAGCCATGCTACAAGTTACATATTTACACCACTTAATAATCCTCAGCAATCCATAGTTGTTAGTGTATGTATGTTAGTCGGCAACCTTTCAGCCGACAGTTGACAGATGTTAGAGATAAACCGTCTCGGCCAGTGTTTGCGTTTCAGTGTGTTTGTCCAATAGCCAACTTATTTGTACAAACATCGACTATATTGTCTGCTAGGCATTAGCTCATATTGCTGTTTTTGAGACAGCGTATATATTGTCAGATTCACTGTTTACTTAATAGAGAGATATTGATACTCTTTAGTTTTATTTGGTAGAATAGTTTCTTAATTAATAGCTTATGTGGTAAAATTGAAAATTAATTTGAATTGGTAATAATTGAATTGAGTACTGACATCGGTGCAGGACTTCGTGAGGATATCTGGACTTGTAGTTTATATAAGTCTAAACACCGCCAACCCGACTTGAGGAGGCGTGGTGATAAATGCTCGTGCCTTCTTATATTATGAGAAAATGCCTTTGCCCTGCAGTTAAAGTTAATGTTTGTACAAGTTAATATACAAGATACCGCCAAATGCCTAGTTTGGAGGTCACCTTCCAATCTATTCTTGTACACACAAATAAACATAACAATATTTAAACAAATAAACATTTTTGATTTGATTTGATTTACACACGCCAGCACATCAAGTTACTACAATCTGCCAAATTTCTTTCATAGATTTTCAACTGTATCGCTAGAGCATTAGGTTCAAAGTTGATTGGGAACATTTTACAGTTTCGGGTAGCTTGATGTGCTGGCATCTGAACAATATGATTATTATTTTTTCCGCAAAAGCCATTTAACGAAGAGAAGAAGAATGATTATTATTAATAAATCAATTTAAAATCTTTTATTTTTTACTAGAAAATGTTGCCCATTTTGTGGGATAACAAGCTTATCAGCTGTTAAAGGTGACTAATATCTCAATAAATACTACAGCTACATCGTATCGCTCACTCATCTCCATGACATTTAAATGACAAGGACAAATTAAATTGATGGGTTTTTTGAAGTGTCGCTTTTTGATATTCCTTCTTATTTTGTTATCCCCCATAGGACGTCAATCTTCTTCAACACTGTCGTTTTATAATGCATCTCTGCCAACCCCTTCATTTAAATGAAAGTAGTATAATTCAAATAACTTATCATTGCTGCCACTTGCTCTCCCCTTCAGAAATTGTCTATGCAATTCTACTTTATCACCAGCTAAAAATTAACGCCCGCAAGTTGAATTTCAATTATAATGGTTCGTTATACTTTATCTCTGTTTGTTTGCACCCCCAGGGGCTGATAATTTGTGCTCTCCAAAACTTTAATTTGCGTGAAATTCCAGGGGTTGATTTAGGTATTAAAGGGTGACTTTCTTTAACGCGTAACGAAGTTTATTCTATGGTTTATGGGTTGCGAGCGCGTATAATGGCTAGGTGGTGTAACAGGGTGATAATAAATGCCATGTGCTTTGTTGAGTGCTCTTATTGTACGCAGTTTTTTATTGATATTAGTGTTGCCATATTTGAAAATACCAAAAAAAATATGTTAACTGCAAATGAATTGGTAACAACAACTTGTTTTCACGCAGCAAATAATTAGACAGCTTCCCGGAAATAAAATGCAAACAACACGTGTGTGCCTTTTTTAAACAGAAATATTCGTTGATAATTTTTTTTATCAAACCTAATTTCAAAACTACCATCATAATCAACCGTTACTAGATGAAAACATTTTAGGCCTATCGTCCACGAGACGCTACGAACCGGCATTGAAATACTAGTGCTTTGACATTCTGGCGACTCATTGGTGATTTGTTTTTGTAACACGTTAAGTAGCGTCGGTAACAAAAGGCCTAATGTTCATAAGTAAATCCATCAAGGTGTTCAAAATAACACCTTTGGTTGTATTTCTAAAACCTATTTTCCACGTTACCAGTTATCTTACGGATAATACGTTCACATCTGAGTACTAGACACTTAATGTATCTGTCAGCTCAGTACATTTCCCTACACAAACTGACACACGATTAATTATATCTATATTATATTCTGTCTATCTTCAGAGAATTTCTTTAACATCGCCCACAAGCGTGGCAACACTGGAAACCCCATCCACTTACATTGTGTTTATCTAGAATAGTTTACCAAATAAAATGTTCTTTACTATCTTTATGGACGTAAATAGGGGTGTTTACTTTCTGCTTACCTTCCTTCTGGAGTACTAGGTATGTATACAGATGTATGTATACAGATGTATGTATACAGATGTATGTATACAGATGTATGTATCTCTCGTTTATAACTTCCTTATTGGGGAAGCGTAGATTTTTGGAGGGTAGTTCAAAGGTAAGAGAATATAGCAAAACTGGAATTATGAATAGCTACGGTTATATTCTAACACTAGATTTGTTTTTATTTAATGCCTGATATATTTCATATTCACCTTAATAATTTCAGGCGAAAATCTGTCACTTAGCTGTCTAGACAAAGGATATTTCTACTGGAGTTAAATACAATTATTACTGTAGGGACTACACACACGATTTTTCGATGAATACTTGATCAAAATAACTGTAGTTTATCATATTTTTTTCTTCAAACATTCTTTTAAGACATCACGTGATTCAGTATAATTCATCATCATCCCTAACCTTTTCCCAACTATGTTGCGGTCGGCTTCCAGTCTAACCGTATGCAGGATGATTCAGTATAATTATGCAATTATGTCAAAATATTGTACCTAGGTTCGTAAACGTAAAGTGAAAATGGTGTTGCCTGATGCATATCGTTAAATAGTCGCTTGTCATGGAAATTGGTTATTCCAGAAAAAAAATGTCGCTCATTCAATATTATGTATACACATGATTCATTTAAAGATTCCGTGTTGTTCGGAATTTTTGGTTGGTTTTTGGTGATTGCGTAGATTGTGCTAAAATAATATCTCTGCGGTTTGATATTTTAATAGTATTATTTCATCAAAGAATATAAGGAGTAAACACTTATATTGTGTTTACTCCTTATATTTCGTGTAATACCATATTTGGACAGACGGGTTTGAAGTCGTGTATGGTCGGTGACTTTAACTTAGGTAATATTGATTGGAGCTTGGCAAGTGAGTTGGATAGTGGTTACGTGGCACCAGGTATTGGTCACTTGTTAACTGATTTTAGTCATATAAACAAATTATATCAACTTAACAATATAACAAATATGTCAGGACGCATACTTGACCTTGCGTTGACTAACATGACTTCCGGTACCGTATGTCCCGCTCTAAATCCTCTAAGCAAAATTGACCCTTTGCATCCCCCAATCGAAATTAATTTAAAATCATTTATAGACACAAGACTTCCCTATAATAGTAATAAAAGACAAAATTTTTATAAATTAGATTATGATATTATTTGTAAACACTTAAATGAGATTGATTGGAATCTATTATTTGATGGCACCAACGATGTGAACGATATGCTCAGTATATTCTATGGTAAAATTAAAAATGTTATAGAAATGCAAGATCCCCCTACCACACGAAGACATAGGACACACCCTCCTTGGTTCGACAAAAATTTAATAAGAACTTTGAGAGAAAAAGAAAAGATACGCCAGCGATACAGAACCTACAAAAACCCCATGGATGAGCTTGAACTGAAGCTGCTTAGTAAACGGTGCTCGGTTGTGGCTGCCTCATGTTACAATAAATATGTTAGCGACCTAGAAACGGTTATAGTCAGGGATCCCAAGCGATTTTGGGCTTATGTCAAGGACAAACGAGGTGGCACCAGTTCTTATCCCCTAACAATGACTGACGGCATCACATCGTCTTCGGATGGCATCAGTATCTCTGAAATGTTCGCTGCTCACTTCTCTTCCATGTACAGTCAACAAAATGTGACTCACCATTTACCTTCCTCAAAATATATGCAAGACATGTTGGCTTATAGTTTGCCTTTGACAACACCCACGATTGAAAGTGATGCCTTGCTCAATAAATTGAAATCACTGGATCGTCGAAAAGGCGCTGGGCCTGACGGAATCCCTCCTTATTTTATCTCTATGTGTGCTTCGCCCCTGATAGCGCCCTTATTACAAATATTTAATCGATCACTTGAGTCCGGCATTTTTCCAAATATTTGGAAGATAGCAAAGGTAGTACCAATTCATAAAAGCAATGATCGTAATCATATAGGTAACTATAGGCCAATTTCAATTTTATCAGCCCTCGCTAAGGTTTTTGAGTCCTTGATTTGTCCCTACTTGCAGTCTCATTTGAAGCTTTACCTTAGTAATTCTCAGCATGGATTTGTGAGTTCCAGATCTACATGCACAAACCTAGTAACTTTCATGGATACCCTAACGACTGCCATTGACGCTGGAAAACAAGTAGACGTGATATATACTGATTTTAGCAGGGCATTTGATCGCGTTCCCCATACTATACTTGTGCATAAATTAACTGCTTACGGTATCACTGGCTCCCTCCTTAATTGGTTTAAATCCTATCTCGATGGTCGTTCCTTCTTTGTTGCCCTCAACGGCTACCAATCAAACTCCTACAAGGTCACATCTGGCGTCCCACAGGGATCACATGTTGGTCCAGTTTTGTTTAACTTATTTGGTAATGATCTCGCCAATGAATTGAAATTTTCTGAGTGTTACATGTATGCTGACGATTTAAAATTTTGCAGAATAATTGAATCACACCTTGATGTTGAGTTTCTACAGCGAGATATTGACACATTAGTAAAGTGGTGTGATGATAACGATATGAGCTTAAATATCAGCAAGTGCTACCATGTGAAATTCACTAGAAAAATTAAATTAACACGTTCTGCTTATTTCATTAGTGGCAACTTAATTCAGGAAGTGGAACAGATAAGAGACTTGGGAGTTTTGTTCGATAGGCAGTTAACATTTGTACCCCACATTGAAAATGTAGTTAAAAAAGCCTCTAGGATGCTTGGGTTTGTCTTAAGAAATGTTACCTGTTTTCGTCGCAATAAGACCAAAATTCTGCTTTACAATTGTTTGGTCCGTAGCTCGTTAGAATATTGCAGCACCGTATGGAGACCTCATTATGCCACCCACACACTAAGATTGGAAAGGGTTCAAAAACGATTTCTGTGGCATTTAGCATACTCTACCGGGATAGCTAAAAAGAAACGTTCATATAAAGAGAGACTCTTGCATTTCAAAATGGTATCCCTACAGAAGAGGAGAGATTTACTGGATTCGTTATTTTTATTTAAAATTTTGAGATGTAAAATTGACTGTCCCCAATTGTTGAGCAAGATCAAAATCCGTGTTCCCACGAAAAGCCCACGAGCTCCCATAACCCCCTTATGTCCTCCTCTTCGCAGAACTGTCCTTGGTGCTAATTCTCCAATCCCCCGCCTATGTAAATTATTAAATAGCTGCAGCGATCTTGTGGATGTGCACTCTGACTCACTTGGTAAGTTTCGAAGCATTATGTACAAAAACTTGTAAAATCATTTTAGTGTAAGTGAATTTAATTTTGATTTTAATTTAAGGGTTGATTTTAATTTTAGTGCTGATCTCTATTTTAATTTAAATAATGATATTGATTTTAATTATTATTTTAATTTTATTTCAGTTTTGATTTTAATTGTATTTTTATTTTATTTCATTTTTACTTTGATTGCATGTGAGTTTAATTTTAATTATGATTTTAATTTGGTTGAATATCTATATAATTATGTTCGGTGAGTATAAGAACTCATCTAATTGGATGTAGGCGCTCAACATCAACTAATAGATAAATTAATAATGCATGATGTGCTTACCTGTAAGAAATTGGTACACTAGTCCATAAGTCTATTGGATGTATCTCATATCTTTGTGTCAGTGTATACAATTGTTGGTGAGCCAAATAAATAAATAAATAAATAAATATTATTATCATAGTAATGTAGTTCTTATAACTGAGTCACGATTATCAGGTACGACTACTAAAAACTGTTCATCCTCAAAAACGCTGTATACGATTCACAGCCCTGACATATTCATTTGTTTACGATAATATATACTTGTCGCATTCGGTCATTAGTACGGACGCCAAACGAATCGCAAGCGCGCCACTGGTGATATTACATCACATTAGCCCACACCTACATCGCGCTTCTACAGAGTTGTGATACTTTAAGCCTACGAAGGAGGCGAGGAGGACATTCAGTACTTGATCACATCGGAGTTAAGACGTCGCGGAACTGTACTTGATTCGATGTGTTGATTGATTGTGATTTGGAATATTAATTAAAGCAGTGTATCGCACCTAGTGTGTTTTCATTGCACGAAACTCATCTTCTGCCCACGTAATGTCTGAATCTAATGGAGTAAATCCTGATGATCCTAACTACTTTATCTAGCATGTATCTGTCACACTGGGCTACGCCACATGCTACGAGCTACGCGCTAGGGGCTACGCGCTACGAGCTACGCCTGAATTATAGTTAATTTTATAGGTAGGTACTAAACTACGTCATCCGAATTTCATCAAAATCTGTTTAGTAGTTTATTCGGGATAATGTCCCAAACAGACAAAGCGAAACACATTTTCCCAAATTATTATTCTTAACTTGGTTTATAGAAAGTACCGACGTGGGAAGGTCTTATACTTATCTACTTTTATGAATACAGGAAATTCAATTATCGCTTCAACGAACGCTTTCTCCTCTTATAAATGCGATTACATAATTAGTGTCGGCATAAAGTCTAAGCTCTTGATCCAGACTAAACTTATTAAGCAGACTACGCAGATCTTAAGTCATGCATAAGTTAGAATACGTAGGAGTATGGAGACGCTTGATATGATGGAACGTTTATTATATTCGGAGCTCGGAATTAATACCCACGTTTTGTGCATATGAAATTACATGATATATTAAACAAGGGAAGTACAGGGCGTTAAAAAGAGAGATTGAGAGATCATTAATTATGTGATTAGTTACATTATAATGTTCTCAATTTTCGTAACTTTAGGAAAGAAATTAAAACATAATATAAAAAATTGTGTGGAAAGTCCTATATCTCACCCATATCTTATAGCTTGTAGATTTTCACTACTAGGCTCGCTTGCTAAAGTCTTACGACATACGGTTAAAGCAGTATATTGTTATCGAGGTGTATTTCATCATGAACATGTGCAAAGACAAATTATTTGGTGGTCGTATGGACGCCCCTAATGCATTCAACAACCAAGCTCTTATTTAAAACCATGACGTAGGTACTAGAAAAGTCTTCAAAACACTACGTCATTCTTTGAAATAGATCGAACAGCCTATTGTGAAAGGTTCGCTGAGGGCGATAACTCTAACTTTCAAGTGTATAATTAATTAAAGTTTAATTTAGTGATGTAGTTGTCTGCCTCCCACGCGCTATCCGGTGTCCTTAGTGAATCACTTGTTTGGATTAACATAATTAATAATTACCTACATTTAACAATGGGCTGTTGTTATGGGCTTCAATATAAATGTATCCATAGTTACAGACAAAATTGACATTAATATTACAACTAAATCAACCTATCAATTTGTATACATTATTAAAATATTTGACTTGCAAGCTATCTAAAACTAATATTTTACTGACCTGCCTTACTGTAAGGGAGGTCAGTAAAATATTAGTTTTATGATAAGATTATGAAATTTCTTATCGAAAATCTAACATTCAATACCCATGCGAACCACGAGAGAAGCTGTTAGGAGGAACAAAAGAAAACCTCTGCAAGCTTATTGTTATCCGATACTGACCCGAAGGCTGCCGAGGTCACCATAGAAGTTGAATAATTCATAGGAAAACGCTTCCAAATTAATTTATAGAGTGGATAATTACACGCCTTCGGGCAACATTCCATTTGAATAATGTAATTATGACCGTATGCCGTAAGAAACCCAAATTGTGATAAATTGTAGGAAATGGGCAAATGTATTAAATGGGCGTTTGTTATTAATGTTTTTTTCTAAGCGGGACATTTATTTCCTAGATTAGGGCATTAATCAAAGAGGTTCGCACAATTAGCGCACAATGGCGGCGGTTGGTGAATGCCAATAGACTCTCGAATGTACTCCGTGCTTAGCAGCAGTAATGCAACAGTACCTGTTACTACAGAGCTGTAGTTAGTTTAGCTCTGAATTTTACATAAAATTACTGATAGTCTGATTTTTTATGTGTGTGTGCTGTGTTTTATGAATTTAACACTTGAATTTGGCTGGGTTCACGACTAGAATCAATTCTATTTTATTGTAATTTTTGACGTTCAAAAGTGCCTTTTATGTGCTTATTTGAAATAAACGCTTTGACTTTGACTTATTTTGAAATTACACAAACCCTAAGTCCTTGAAATACTTGACTTGTAAATTGTGGCTTAAATCAGCAAAAGCCTAGTCCTAATAAGACTTAATTGTAGTGTATCACATAAACTTGTGTTGCTCGGTTTTGTGAGCCCAGTTTAATGGGTCGAGATCAAAGGCCCTCCAGGCTGAAATCCCTTTGTTCGGCAGACGCAAACGCGTGCGTTCACGTCGGAGCTAACCACGAACGCGGCGGTTAGCGTTAAGCCGCCGCACAAAGCTCGCCACTTACATAATGTGAGGCAAAAAGTTGGACACTACGCCATATTAATGAGCAGGTGTATTAATGTTCATAATAGATGATGATGATGAAGCTGGATAAATAATGCAGGAATGAGAAGGTACGAGATCAACGTGAACCTGACAGATTAACTAATTATTTGAAATTGGACGGATCGAAAATATTGTTAGAGTCCAAATCACGATCACGCTCTTTTACTTTTAGACGACGTATAAACTCTCGAGTTAAACCCTGTCAACAGAAATAGTGGCCTCGCGAATCGGGGCTCCGTCGACTACGTCTTATTATTATGGCTTGTAAACCAACTTATTTTTACTCCGCCCCTAAGACGACCCACTGACCCTTGCTTTATATATATATTACTTAAATTTACTTTATATTTAAATAACTTAAACGACAGTGATAGTTACGGCAATAGGTGGGTACTTCAATATATGTATTTTATTAAGTAACAATACATTTACCGTCATTTTGTAAAATTATAAAGAACAATGGCGAGGAAATTGTTGATAGAATTATTGAGCATCTACGTATGTCACCATAATAATAGATACCGACGAAATAACTTACTAAGTTTTATCAAATCAAGTCTAAGGCCTATCGAAGTCTGGCAAAATAATCATCTTTAATGAAAACTTAATTGACTAGTTTATTGTTAATAAAAAATAACCATGGCATAGTTTTCTTTTTCTGGATTTACTTTATGACTTTTGGCTAAGCTGAACTTTTAATGTTGCCATGTAATAAAAATCTTGGTTAAGTTACAAAAAATGCTTTGCTTTACGTAATGCATTAATAGGTAAGTAGGATTAGGGGATTACAGGACTGGACATATTATAAAACAAATATTCTTCTGAGCATTTATTTAGTTACGTCGCATGTAGGAGTAGGTCACGTGGCAGACCTGCGCACGGCGGGGTCGGCTACACTTATAATTCCAAATTATATTATTTATAAAATATCAATTATATTTTAAGTGGTAAGTAGGTGGTCAACGGGATTGTCTGACGGTCAGCGGGATTGTCCGAAAGGGTTACCTCTGGCCCGGAACATAAAGGGCTAAGGAAGGAACACGGGTGGGTTTTAGTCAGCAAGAGTCTGACACTCCCTTCAAACCCAGAGCGGGAGGGGTCATATGATGATTTCACATCCTGAAAAAAAAAAGTGGTAAGTAGGTATTTCTAGATTTCTTTTCGATTAGAGTCTGTTGTTGTTAAGACATAACCTCTAGAACTTCAAACTAAAATATCTTTAACTTCTGACTTCCTATAAAAGTATAACTGAAGACAAAACTGTTCAGAAACTCAAACTCTGTATTTTAACATATTTTTCATCGGCAGACGCAAAAAAAATGTTAACAAAAATTTGTTTGGGTTCGCCATTGTCCTTTGACAAACGAAGTAGGTACCTGGTCAAATGAATATTTTTGGAATGATATTTTAACATTTGAAATATTTGCAAAGTAAAACAAACAAAGTAAACATTTGCGAAATCTGTATTTTGTCAAATCATTACTTATAAAGTAATATGTTTGCAAAATGAGATGTTTGTCAAATGATTAGTTTTTATAAATTTATTTTTAAGATTATCATTTTATCATTCGTTTTTTGTCAAACATTAGTGAACCAATTAATAACTTTGTAACAAAGTATCCAGTAATTCTAAGATACATCATCTGCCTAGCCTGTTCCCAACTATGCTGGGATCTGCTTCCAGTCTCACTGGATGCAGCGCCAATACCAGTATTTTACATGAAGCAACAGTCTATCTGACCTCCACAACCCAGTTACTGGGTAATACGATACCTCTTGGTAAGACTGGTTGTTAAACTTTCGGGCTTCTGAAGACCTGTAACGACTGCTAAAGATCCACGAATGACAGCCGGGACTTGGACCGGGGATTAACGTGCTTTCCGAGGCACGGAGGGGTCTTGATATGTAAAGATGGTCACCCACCTATCCATGGAGCCACCGCGGCAAGCATGGCTTAACCTGATCGATAGACCCGTGCGGCTGTTATTACTTAGCTGCAAGTCACTCAATACAGTATTTTTATGATACTTATTGGATTATCCACACTTGAGTCCTTTTAAAGACCTACCTACATGGCAACAATACGGTACACGTCGATAGCTACTGCTTCTATTCTACAAAATGTGTCAAACATTATCACAATAGACCCTTGTACAAAAACTTTTCTTAAAAATTACTAAATAAAGGCGTTTTTCCGTTTAATATAAATTAAGACGTAGCACTTATTGTAACAGAAAAAAAATATTTTCTGGAGAAAATTTAAAATTGAGCAACAATTTTTGTGTGAGTTTTATTTACAAAACGTCGGAGATTACTTCCCATTTTGTATCGTACTCGTACCTACCTTTAGAATTTGTAGACTCTGAAATATTGTTTGAGAACCTACCTTTATAAAATTATGCCTTTTTGTCATTAATGTAGGCAGGTGCTGGAGATGGCCTAGTTTTAGAATGCTTACTTTCTCTTTTCCTTTCACGACATTCATGTGACTTTTCCTACAGTGCGCGGGTTGTGCGAGTTTATTAGTTCGTCTAAAGCGGGACATCGCCAAGCATT
Source organism: Luperina testacea (assembly GCA_927399505.1). NCBI lineage: Eukaryota > Metazoa > Arthropoda > Insecta > Lepidoptera > Noctuidae > Luperina > Luperina testacea. The sequence continues at coordinate 23,955,775 of OV656756.1, forward strand.
TCTTTTCCTCTATCACTCTGCTTCCCAAAACAAATTCTCATTCATTGGCCAAAAATTTAATTCCATAACTCCAAAATTTCCTTTCAGGCGCACAAAGCCCTGCAAATGCTGTACACGGTGAAAAAAAAAGCGTAATTTTTTCGTGGAACATAATCACGTCATTAACTGTGAGGGTTGGTATTATGTAATTGGCTCTTTGTGCCGGAAAGGCACTCGCTACGTACTTTGAAGTGTACTTATTTAGGACTCGGGCATTCTTCAGCGGTGAAGCCGCGGAATTTACATTAGCTATGGCCAAGGGGCTTTATCAAACAGCTGCTGCCCCAGGATTAACCTCTCCGTAATTTGACGGAATTTAGCCAGTTTGCAAGATATTAGCGCTAGTCTGGAGCCCTGCTAGTTGGTCTGGAGTCCTGCCAGTTCGTGCAGGATTTAGTGTTATGTGAGCAGTGGTACTGTGGTAGAGTTCGTTGTTAGTTGTTTAGTCCTTAATATTAAGTTATAGTGTTCACTATCGTCTAATATTGTGATATTCACAATAGTGGTCATAACTCCGTAAGCTCCATTAATCCCGTTTCTATGTCACATGTCAAAAACGTACGCAGGTACTTATTTATAGTTTATGTTTACGATTGAAAGCTTACGGTCCGCCATCGTAATGTTTTATGTAGTTCAATATTTCTCTACTGAGCCTGTCCTGTCCTTCGTGTAAATACCGCAACAGTCACTGTTTTCTTTAGAAACAGTCGTAAAAGTGTACTTGTACGGCTTACTACTTGTGTGAAGAGATAAGGTTCAGTATCTTTTACTTTTGTTTGCGCACTATATTATTATATTGCTCCTTGGTTTATTACTCTGACACTCTCTGTATCGTTGAAGAATTATTCAGATTGACTCCCAACAAAACGTGTTATGTTGCAGAAACATAGTGTAACATAAGTCTTATTTCCTATTCTAAAACAAAACTAAAACGCCTTCTTCAAATTGTCCCTTTCGCATCCTCGCAGTCAATAACAATAAAAACAAAGGGACATCAAAATCAATGGGTAGCCCTTCAAACTGCGTGTAAAACAATATCTCCATCCAAACGACTCGTAAGAGTGTCGGTAAATCTGTACCGTGCTGGTCAGCCGGCTGCCTTGGAACCTGGCCAGAGGTCCTCCCTCCCGGAGATCGATACCTCCGCCCTCTCAGGCTCTATCGCTGAATTATAGCCTCTCCTTCGTTTACACGGCGCACTGGATTGCCTCTTTTGTAGAGTTTATGTGAGGACGATGTAGGTAGCTCGGTTGAAGTGTGGATTGTTGTTTATTTACAAAATAATATTATTGTAACTGAAATGTGAGGCGTTGGTTAGTAAGATGTATTTTTATATAAAAATAACACAGGGAACTTTATATTAATTCGCGATGTACTTACTATAATGTATTTTTCCATTTAAGTGTCTATAGTTTCATCAGTAATCGCAAAGCAGGTCATCGAGACAGATATTATATTCGTTAGGCATTTTTGAAAACTATATTTTTCCTGTTCGTAGTTCATGTTATGTTGTAGTCTTGTTAAATAACCAGGCACAACCTTGAAATAAAATCCTTATTCAGTATTTTTACGGTTCCACATCGCTGAAACGGTTGGATTTAGTTTACTTACACGCCATAGTGGTTTAAAGTGTCGAAGTGTCGTGTTGTGTGGTCGAGCAATTTTCACGGTCAAATAGTGTTAATTCAATGTATCACAATTTTACAAATATCATAAATCCTTACAGAGCCAACCTATAAACTTTAACATTTTTATAAATGTTGGAACATATTTACATGTGAGAAAAATAAAGTTGGGCTGAGTTCCAGGTCGATGACATGCGAGAGCCTGGCACTGAAAATTCTCTTAGCTTTCTGCATAAACAAGCTTTAATATAAGTGCTGTTAAAGCTCTGGCATCCATATTTAAAGACGAAGTATGTTTATACGCCAATATACATATACGAGGGTGTGTTCGAAGGCATATTTGTGTATGCTGATGTGTGTATCACATTACAAAACAAATGTCGTAAGTGAGAAGACAAATTGAATGCTTCCAAATCCTCCAAATGGATATATCTGATTCCTCGCTACGAGGAAGATACTTTTAATGTTTAACTGATATTTTTGGGTGTATAAAATATGATGTGAACCTATTAATCAAAATAGCTTTTAAAGAATATATCATCGGTCAGCAAATATAGTTTATTTTCGATGGTCAAACATCGGAATTTTGTTATATCGCTCCTTTTTCAAAACTATGTTGTTATAGTTTGATGACCATTTGAATCATAACAGTCACACAAGGTATATATACCATTTTGAATAAAATCTTGTAGAAGTTCACATTGCTTAGGAGGAAAACCTAGCAGTTTTTATTATTATTCTTCCTGCTCAACTTCGTTTTAGTTGACAAATTCTCCCGAACACTCACTATATTGTTTCTATGTGGAACTAGAGTATACCTATTTCTATATTCGTAGTCCCAAAAGTATCTTATAACTGTTTACTTACTGGAGTTTATGTTTCGCGTCTCGCTGGAGGTTCCGAATTCAACTCTGCAAGTGTGTTTGTTCCCGCACATTCACAAGCTGTTCATGTTTACTGTTTTGTTTACTTTAAAACATTTACCATATCAGGTACATTTAAGTGAATATTCGAGATTTCATATACGAGTTAATTTACCATTAGTGATGGAACTCTGAATGAGTGGGGTGGAACTTTTAGTTTAGGTGAATTACTTTTTGATTCTCATAGGTGTCTAGGCTCATTGCTATATAAAGGTGCTAGGTGAATTAGAAATGACTTTAGTACTTGAACTAGCACGTGAGTCGTGTTCATAATTATTAATTTTTTGTTTGACCGAGTAAAGGTGGTCGCCTACATGCATTTTACAACATAATTACCCTGAAGTGTGTCGTATACTTCATGACCTAACTTATAAATAAGTTGGTCACTAACCGTTTGATCGACTAGTTCATTAAATAACGAAGAGACAGGAAAGGAGACATAGAAAGGGTGGTATAAAGTTCAAACCAGTAGGTATACATATATCATCAAGAAAATAATTGAGTGTTGTTAAACATAAAGGCCCCTACAAACAGGCGCGACACGCGATATAATCGCGCGGGACACAAAGGTACCGCTCGTTGCGCGACTTGCGGTGCCTTTGTGTCGCGCGCGATTTTATCGCTTGTCGCGCCTGTTTGACGGAGCCTTAATACAAAAGTTAAGGCCCAAGATGTAACGCTCCGGCATTACTCACGCTACAGAGGAAGTTAATACAAGATTAAACCAACAATTACAACTCTCGACAAATCCCCGTTGTATTATTGTTTTTAATGGAAAAGTTGAAGTGTTTACGCGAACGTTAGTTGTTCAACTTACATGATTTACGTACGAAAGTTGCGTAAGAGATTGCGGCATGCGAACGCTTTTATCTTGTACGACATTATCCTATTACTCTTCTGTCGTGTTATAATTCAATTGTCAGTGTTTGGCCAAGGACAGTTTTTGTGTCGGTGGAAGCGACGATGTGTTGGTAAACAGGGTGATGGGTTGCTTTCGTGAATATATTTGATGTTTCAAGTGTTTGTTGTGACGTCAGTGGAAAATTACGTCGTGGTATATTTTCTTGTGTTGTGAACGAAATTCTGAGCTTTCTCTTTAAAAATACTAGACACAATAGTTTGTATGGGAGGTATATTATACATTATCATAGACAGCTGTAAGTTAAGGCAGTAAATAATAGATAATTAAATCACCCATTATTTTATTTTAAATTAGACTAGAAATCGTGTACTAAGCTTTGCCACAGTGATTTTCCTGCTTGACTCTTAACTCTTAATTTACAAGGAAAGTCTGAAGCGAAATAAAAAGGCAAAATCTCTCAAGGTCTGATTCATACGTCACCACCCACTTAAGTCCCGTATAAGCAACATCCACACTCAGCTAACATATCCGAATATCCGCGTATCCGAAACGGTGCGGCAATAAATCTGCCAGTTTATCGGGGCCGCGTCGTGACGCGGGTTCCGTCGAACGTACGGATAAGAAGCATAATAGAAGAATTCATTATTCACTATTATACAAACAATACGGAATGCGCTTCAATTGTTTACTCTGCAACAAAATAACCTTGATTTCTTCAGTAGCCCGTGTTTCTAAAGAGATCGTTTGGGTGTTTCCGCACCATCATTTTTAAAACAGCTAGTATTAGTGGTTCAAAATGCACGAATGCTTTTGAATTGTCTCTTTTGTGGTCTGCGAGGAAGTTACGTAAATTGTTATAGTCTATTGTGTAATTAGGAACATAGTTATAGTGGAATTGCATGGTAACGTTAAATAGTTTTGTCGACTTGATTTCTAAGAGGTTTATATCAAGAATAGAAAATATAGCCATTGAAAATATTAAGATAAAAACTGTAAAAACCGAGTCTGTGATATATATACGTGTCATCTAATAAAATAAAATTGGAATGAGAGGATCAGAGCGTGGACTAATGAAAAAAAATGAGTGTAATCAGAGCATTATTGCTCATCCGTTAGGTAACGAGCTCCGTGATGTCAAAGCTGACATTCGTCCTCTAATGACGGCAAAGGCCGAAAACTTCAAATATTGAGATCTTACTCGTATTTCCTTTTCGAGAAAGTCGTTTTGAAACGAGATTAACTTTAGTGTATCAGCCGGCCTCCGCGACTCATCAGAACTTTCAAATTCGGCGCTAGTGGACATCGTCAATGTAGATCAAGGAAAACTTCAGGATTCGATGGGCGATAACCTAGATTACTTGGCGATAATTGCATTACATACGGATGGAGTTACTATTAATTTGATTGATGTGATAAAGCAACGGTGCGGTTTAAAAGGAGATGTAGTGACAAATATTTATAAGACTATGCTTGGGATGTTTTTTTCATGTTGAGACGATGAATGAAAGGTGACTATCATAAAGTATTTACAAAACAGATGTGAGTGAAAACGCCGGGACGGGACGCCATAGGAGGACATCTAGTGCCTTATTGCTGATGTTCTTCAGAGAGGTCAGGTGTGGCCCAGGTGTATGAACGTAAACCAGACAAAAGGAGTATGCAAGGATTGTAGCAGGTGGCGTTCTGTAGTTACTGCCTACCCTCATGGGAAGGACTGGTGAGTTTATGTATGCATGTATGGAATTACAACACAATATAAAATTAATGTTTTCATTCTCAGAAGCAATCTATTACGTATTAGCAAATTGATCAACATAATTATTAAATTAGACTATTTTCGTGCCATCTTATATATTATTATCTTCTATTAAAATAATTAATTTTCTTGGAAGTGAAACTATTTATAGATTCACCTTTTACACAGTAATTTTATAAAGCTTTCTAGTACATAGAGTAGTTCTTAAAACTGATCTAGAAACTTCACTTGACTTCAAAAAGCTTACTCAGATAGATTGTTTAATATAAATTCTACATATTTGAATCTGTGATTGATTTCACGATCATGTACAAAGTAACATGACTCGTCTAACACATAAGCCAGCTTTATGTGCATCTCAAAATTAATGGAGAATCTGCGTTATATTAAATTTTCACTTAATTTACAGTATAATGATATCATAGTCGATGCTTATCATTAGGGTCTGAGATGAAAGGCCATGATTGATGATGCCTTCGCACCCTAAAAACACTGAATCACTGTTGTCTGTCGGTTTCACTTAAGCCCTTTTCAGTTTCTAAAAGGGTTCATATTTTTCAGCATGGAAAACATGACGTCATATTGAGCCGCCATTTTTTTATAGGTATAATTTAATACATTTCGTTTTATTCTTTTGGTAAATAAATTAAGTTGGGCAAAGTTTGCTGAATTATAAAATTTCTCGCTACTTAGTTGATGTTGAGCTAATATTTACTTAGGTAGGTAACTGATGTTTTCTTGGAAGCACAAAGCTGTTTTTTGTTTGATGTGAATAATCATGGATAATAGTAGATCATTTATTATGAATTAGCATTTGGATGTCACCGCGCTAAGTGTGATCTTACCAAGCAGTAGGTTGTACCGATGTTATGGTAAACCCCTATTGTACATAGATACTATGTTTTAGCAGTATACGTACTATCTTCATTTTATTTTTTTAAATATTATTATCATTTTATTTCTTAGTATTGTGGTTCATAGATTGAAATGGTTACGTCTCTCAGGATAAGAATGTCCAAAGAATAGATAAAGGAATATGTTGTAACATTTTACCCTTATCATATCACTCATCCATCAATAGAATGTCTCCCGATAACTTTGGGTACAAACAAAATAATGACAGACAATGTCTCGTATGAACATGTACCTAATGGAATTTACAGAGAAACATATTTCTGAGAAATAAATCCACGAAGTTTCATCCACCAATGCTAATTTTACATGAAGTTATAGCTACTTATAAGGGAGTCACACTGCAAAAGTAACATGAAAATCCAACGAAACAAATTACTACATAAGCCTAGTATTAATAAGACAATTCCCTGAAAAGCCAAATGGAGCAAATACAAGTAGGTAAATATTCAACGGAGGCATTCCGTCACAAATTACAGGAGATGTAAGGGAAACGTTGACAACGGGTCATTACCTGGAGGCGCTTCATGCTCCAAAAATGATGTCCACTTAGCTTAACGGGCGACACTAAGACAACCGCTCAACTTGCGCCAAATACTGTTATGTTCACTTAGCTTAACGGGCGACACTACGACAAGCGCTCAACTTGCGCCACATACTGCCTCTTGTTATGCTGTGTTATGTTCACTTAACGGGCGACACTGCAACCAGCGCTCAACTTGCGCCACATAGGTACTGCCTCTTGTTGTGTTGTGTTTTGTTCACGTAGCTTAACGGGCGACACTGCAACCAGCGCTCAACTTGCGCCACACACTGCCTCTTGTTGTGTTGTGTTATGTTCACTTAGCTTAACGGGCGACACTGCAACCAGCGCTCAACTTGCGCCACATACTGCCTCTTGTGTTGTTATGTTCACTTAGCTTGCTCAACTTGCGCCAAATACTGCCTCTTGTTGTGTTGTGTTATGTTCTGCTGTAATACCAACATCGTTTGGTTTTGTTACGGTAACAACTTCAGTAAAAGTTTCTGGTTTATTTTGTACCTGAGGAACGTTCATAAAAACCTTTTCAATTGCTTCTTAGAAAGTGAAGCAAAATGATATTGTATCACGTTTTTGTATTTCAAATAGAAAAATATAATATTTCTAGTCCAAATAAGAATGTAAAAAGATTTTTGTTATTTGAAGTATGACTTTCGATAAATAATACTTATTCTTTTTCTTGTAGCAGTCCTTATAAAGGATTATAACCATAACTGTCGGTTCCAAGAACGGGAAAGTCTATTATGCTCTTGAAGTCATATATTTAAGTCAATTACTGAATAACAATGGAACTAGTTATGAGTCTATAAGAGTATTTTTACTTACACAATGTTGTGCAAATAAAATTTAAAAAATTTAGATACATATAATATGGTAAACAATTTGATTGACGCACACAAGACTCCAAAATAAAACATAGCAAGTCCTAAGGAATAATCTAAAGCTCCAGAGAAGCGTACCCAATAAGTAATATGAACGAGATGGTCCAGTCTGGCGGATCACGTTTTCAAATCAACACTTTAGACGGTGTAAACGTGTATGGAGAAATGAAAGGGGCAGTAACGCCGGCCCGACTAAATTGGCGTAGATTGAATGTACAATAGTGCGGCTCGGGACGCGCACAGGGCTGCCACGCAGGCATGGTGCAGCCAGTAACAGGGTTCGGTTTGGGCATACGAACACATTTGGGAAGCGCGACTAGAACATATTTTGGCGGACATCAGAAAACTTTACCCGGGAATACTGTTCAAAACTATGTTTGCCACGCCAGTCTCGTACGGATTAAGGAATCCCAAAATATTTGGCCTGTTCTGGGGGCGGATGGACCGGCAACCCTAAACGCACTCTAGACTTTTTGTTGGGCACCTCATTATCTGGTGCGGACGTGGATAGCATCGGATGCGAGCCGCTGCGAATTTCTATCCGCATTTTTACACCCCAACAACCAATAAAAGGCCTCAAATGAAACAAAGCCCTCTCGAGATAAAACTCAACAATGGTCGAGTTTGACGCAGCGCTATCTCGCGCGCGTCAGCGGCTCGGCCCTTTTTAATTGAATGCTATTTTATTTCGGATGTGTGTACATTTTCTGTAATGGAACATCGGTGCGCATCTTCACGCGGACGATATAAATAATGCGATGATAGCCGTGATGGACGGCCCTGTGTAACACTGGCTTTTTAAGTGGGAAAACAGAATGATTTATACTGCGTTGATTGACTTGTAACATATAATATTACAATGTATTGTTCGTTGAGGAAAATGTGTGAGTCACTAATCCGGTGTTATGGAGTGGGGGCGCAGGCGGCATATTGTTGTAAGATTTGGAATGAGATTCTGAGCGCGTAGAGGAGGCATAAATGTGGGATATTACACGCTCGAAGCAATTTACTGGCGTTAGTATACAATTCATAGGCGCTGTGTTGTGTCGGCCAATGAAAGTAAATCAGAAAAATAATGAATAAATCATAAAAAATAAATGAACTTGTCTTCACGCGCTTTTTTGGCGAAAAAAGACTAAAATCTTTATTTTGGGCGTATAAAAATGGTATATAAAAATATGTTGATGACTCATTATAATTTCCTGTTTTCGGATCGTAGGTACTCATATTTCTGGAAGTTTCAATAATAAGTATGTTTTGATGTTTTATACCTTTTCCTTTTTTTTTTAGAGATATTATCATTTGTATCTAACGTTTACGTTTAGCACGTTTCATCGCTCCCAAACTTAGCTCGCCACTTTTAAAACCACGTCTTAATCTATTTGACGTTAAGGCCTGCATTAAGCGCGCTAAAGCCGGTGACATATTAACACGAGAATGCAATAACAACAACATATTTGTCACTCAAAGCTTGTCACACAAATCACACCTGCAAATCGCTGGCCGCCATAGATCAGGGCGTATTCATGAGTCGGCAATAATCGGCGGTGCGGCACGCGTAAATCAATTGTCGCGCAGTGACGTCACGTGGAGGACGCGCGACAGCCGTGCGACAGTCGTACGTCAGCCGCGCGGCATTAGCTCGGTAATGTGTTGACGATATGTCGGATGACTTATCAGGGGTAGCGTTTTAGTACGTGATTTTAGGTGTGAAGGAGGTTTTGTAAAATAAATTACTGTCATGGCCATGATTGATACCTACTTACTTGGATAGGCATCATGAGTACATATACTACCCAAAGGTGAAAAGATTCGGAATTAACTAAATTCTTGCAAACACCAATGAAACCGTATAATTACTAACGCAATCCGCGGTTGTGTTACGAATAATATCCTCTAGTAATACTAATAACGCATTAGAACCTAATACCCTATTCAAAAACTGCTCTTAATTCTCACATTCACAAACTGACAATTTGTGTCAATAGCCATTCCAAATCCCATTCACGCTCAACTTTATATCAAAACAAATGAGGTCACTATTCGGGTAGCCCCACATACTCCGCTACATTGAAATTAAGCTCTTATTCGCAGTTCGAGCGCCGTATTACCCGCTACCTACGAGCCGTCAAACATTGTAGTCTAAAATCTCAACGGAGTCGTAAATGCAAAGGCACCTATTAAGTTGTGCCGTGGTGCCGTTGGGCCGATATCTGCCGTAATATAGCTACTTTGTGTAGAAGTGTTGGCTTAGCAACAGTTATCGATCGTATCGCCTTGAAAGTAGGGTTTGTTTTAAGACTAGTCTATGTTGGGCGATTCTATAATATTAAAACTTTTTAGACGTACGAAGAAATAAATATAGGTACATATAAAAGATGTAAGGTTGGCTTAAGGAATCCGATTTTTAAGTCATTACAGTACACTATCGTAACAGAATATAATAAATGCTTCTTATATCTTCTTGGAAAGTAAATGTCAATGGTTACATCATGAATATCATAATGGCCCCCAAATATCACTTTGAATCCATTTACAGTCAATGTCACACTATTTACCATTGCCAATGTCTTCATCTTGTATCAACAAATATCATGTTTCTCTCGCCCTGCCCGCCCCCCTCTGCCCGCCTTCCTCTGCCCGCAGTGCAAACTCTCAGTGTATACACATAATGAGTTCTAAATCGCGCCTCCCACCATTCCGCTAAGTAAACACTCCAGTGTATTGTCCAAAATGTTTACAGCAATTTCGTAGCTTTTAAACAAAACATCTCTTCCCTAAACAATTCGCCGGCCCATTTCGCAAAGTGATAAATTTCTCACTTATCTGGGTTCGTTTAGCTTAATTGTAGGTACACATAGTAGACATCCTATTGTCCTTGTTTAAGGCGGGGCTTTTTTCCTTTTCAATGGATTTTTCAGGTATCCCTCCTCTCTTCCCGGCCTACCCCTCCCCAGATAATGTATTTCCTTTGTCTATTGTGTACAGTGATTCATCTAAATCAATTTGGTTTACGGTGCCCCGTGCCTCGCGCGGCGCGGGCGGCGGCTCGGCGCGGCCGCCGTGTCTGTCATAACGTCTTCTAATAAATCCCTTTGCAATTGCTGAGGAACTCGACGTTATAATCCCATCTGTTTAAGTTGTGCTATATTATACATTTGGGTGAATGAGGTTGGTTTGAATGTAAACCCACATTTGATAGTGAATGGCATGTCATGTATATTCGTGTCGGTTGTATTGCACATTAAGTTGCCGTTTATGATATTGGACATGTCGCTTTTGTTATATGATTTTTGGTTGAATCCTAAATCAGCATCGATATATTGGTTGCAGACAGAGTTTTGGAATGATTAATTACTAAACGTTGTTCGTCTGAATTATCACTTTATAAATTAAATGGGATATTTACATTGTACCTGCTGATTTACATCAACGACTTTCGTTACACTAACTAAGGTTTCCAGATCCTGCTCCCTCTCAATATATTCGAACAATCATAAAAATGTATCGACAAAAAGATACTGAAACCTAATTCTATTTTTTGAGTCTTAAATAAAATGAAGAATTTCAACTTTCATCTGAAAAGCATGTCATCAATGTAGGTACCTATGTCAAAACTTTTTACATCCGCAATAAAGTTGACATTATGTATTATTGAGATGGAATAGTGTTTAAATAAAAACTGGACAAAATATGCATTAATTAACCAAATAAAATGGTTGATTACACGACGTAAGTTGATGCCCATCGATACTAGGCAGGTACACAGACTGTAAAACTTATCTCAGTCAACTGCTATGAATATGCATGATATTAAAATAAATTCATATAACTGTGTAGAAACAATTTTTCCCCATTTCAACGCACCACAACAAGATTACATCCATCCATCTGCGACAATCCTTCCTCTAGAAAGAAAGTATTTGCAGACTCATAAGTTTTTCTTTAAGTCCTCGCCAGCTAAACTAAGACGGTTCTTGATACAAAGTGCTGAGATTTATATAACACATATTCACATAGTAAGCCGAGCTGCGCCATAATTTCAGCGTATATTTGTAGCAAAGTGCAAGGTTTCTATGCCGGTTGCAGCAGTCCTAGGGCTGTGCCAGTGCCGTATATTTCACAAAACTTCGCTACTTGTGCTGCACTTAAATCATGCTGATGCAGAAACTGTTCTCAAGCGTATTTTGCAATTGGGTGTTTCAGCTAAATCTTGGACTAAACGCAAGACAATTTCTTAAGTCGGATTTTGATAAAGTGTAATATTTCCTCGTTGTTATTTTCATCTTCGTCCTGATTATGATCACACCACGCCATACTCATTATAATAATTCGTGACACAGAGTTTGTGTCCATGTATTCAAAAGTCCCTCACTTCTACAAACAAACGTTGCTAACCCAGCTTCCTCTCAAATCTAGTCCAAATATTTGAGACGACCAATATTTCCGGATCAGCCCTGCAGGGGTCGTGTCAAGTGGTGGTGGCGACCACCCTCGGTAGTCCGCGGTAATTAAAACGAAGCTCGGCGCTCTCCACAAGTAGGTCAGGTATCAATCGGCCGCTGATGGTATAACAAGCGATACGGCCTACAACTCTGCCGGTGACTCTTCACTTCGAGGGCAGTCGTTCTATTGTCTGACATGTTTTTGTTGCTAATGGTACTTGGAGGTAAGAATGAGGTGGCCCTGAATTGTTACAGGTGTTTTTTATATGTTCGGGCTGATCTATGTAAGGGAAAAATACAATTTTATACGTATAAGTACTTAATTACCTGAAAAATTGTTTGAAATAAATGTTTAGGTATTTACATAATTAGTGTTTCTCACAACTTATCTTTATCACCCTGACCTACTGTCTGTTAAACTTTTGGACTACTTTTCATTAAGTTTGCTTCCTCGCCTGACAGACTGTTTGCTTCATTGTACTGAAAATTAAATTAACTTATTCTTCTACACTTTGTTTAAGACTGGCCACGTCCCAACTTAGTCCGCTAACTTAAGTTACTTTAGTTGTGGCCCAAAGTGGCTTGGAGCTTCAATTACACATCAAAGCTGATATGTCCTTCGTGAGTCCTTCACGCTACTAATATCTGTTAGAAGGTTGAGGTCATTCTGTGAAATATTAACTAGATTGAAAAGTCTAAAAACCCTCCTCTTTCTTGTGTAGAATGACAGACATATGTAACTGCCACTCAACATTGATTCCAGTTATAACTCAAAGCAAACGCGTCTAGCAATTTGTCTAAAAAATATTTTCAACTACGTTCTTGTCAGCAATTCAATTTGTTTCGAAGATTCAAAGTGGATTGATAACAAAAACGAATTCTTATTTTTGCAGAAGTTATAAAATAAACCAATGTTACAGCAAAAAGGCATTTTTACATAAATATACTGTGTAGAAACTATCGAATATAAAAATCATAAAACTCATACCACCTCTGAACACACTACTTCACCAATTAAGCCGTCAAAGAGTAGTAAAAGTTAAAGTTAACTCAATGTTGCTTGTAACCTATACGTACTAGAGCAAACTGTTACTAGTTGTTCGAACTTTAAACTCAGTTATTTCTTACAAGGAAACCTTGCGAACAAAAAGTTTCGCTCTTTGTTAGAGAGAATGAGTTGCCGACTGTAATTATGGGTAATTAAAGTTCTATCTTTAACAGAGGGTGGTTTTCGGGGTGTTTCTAGACAATCGTTAAGTCATCCAGTAAAGAAAATTCGTATCTATTTGAAAAACAGCGGCCATCTTGGCGGCATCTCTGTCAAGAAGTAATGGCCGCACGATTTTATACAAACCCCACAATAGATTCACATTCAGAAATAAAACCTACCTTCAATAAAAAATGCAAGAAATAAATAAATCTAGAGTTCTCGCTTAGTTTCACAAAGGCTCAATGCGGAATTTGTATCGGAAATAGACTACTTATTTTTTTAAATAGAAAGGATTTATTGTGCACCTATTTCCATATCTAAGGCAATACGATATTGGTTTACGGAGAGAAACAACACAATGTGGACAGTAGTGGTGGATGATCCTGTCCAATGACGTCATTATTGGTCCTTTGTGGTCGTAAAATATGCACTGAGTTGAGATCAGGGGGTCATTTCCCATAATTTTAAGAACGTTCGTAGTCTGAGGAGCATTTCTCGTAATTTAAAGAACGTCTGTCAAAAAAACCTGTAATTTCCCTACATTTTTGACATTGATTGTCACCAAGATGAAGTTGTGACTAGATTTTGTACGTTTTTAATTACGGTAATTGGTCTTCTGTTTTATTTTCACCCGTTAATCTTTAACTTAGCAAAAAAAAGGCGACAGCGTTTTGATATAGATAATTTTTAAAGGAAACAGGATCACCAATAATACAAAGTAAATAGCGTAGTTCTGCTATGATCATAGATTACTTTTGCTGTACGCACATTTTTTGTTGTGTGGGAGTAGGTGGATAGTCAACACACTCCCACACAACAAAAATTGTGTTAGAGTTACCATGTTTGTGACTTACATACAATAGTAGAGTAGTCGCTATTTATGTTGTCATCGAGGCACAGTTGGGTGCGCGTATTAGGCACACTGTGTCTTTGCAGTGACCTTGTACCGAAAGTCTCCATAAATAGTACAATAAAGAACAGTGTCTATTATTATTAGCGCCCAAAATTATGTTCGTTTACGAACGAAATTCAGTGTGGCGATGAATTCAGTGGCTGTAGATATATATATATATATATATTAAAAACGTTACGCCACACTAGGAATTAATTGTCACGTCTAGACGAAGTCTTTACGAAGTCTGTTCTCTTTGACGAATACCAGGCTTGGTGAATAATGCACGTTCCATGAAACACTCGCGGAATCCCACTATTGCGATAGGCGAGGACCGCCTATCGCAATAGTGGGATTTTAATTTTTGATGGAAATCAACGAAATGGAAGAAGTATCGTCGTTATTTTAGTTAGAAGAAAGGTTTAGATTTAACGAGCCATTACACGCATAAATGCCTGGCGTCTAAAACCTTAAGGTTGTAAGCAGAACAGTCTTGCGTCCTTTCACCCGAAGCACCGCAAGAGTTTTCTTAAAAATCATTATAGCAGCCAGGGCACTGACATGCATTTCACACTGAGATTAAGGAACTTGTAGATCGTTGTCATCATTATATTGCCTCTGCCGAACACGTATCTAGGTGTTGACTTTGAGATACGTATTGGATTTTTTCGCGTACAGCTTTTCGAACGGTAAGCCTTTTCCAATCAGAGCCGTAGATGATTTGTAGCTACGTGTTAATTTGGCAGCGAAGAGTGCGCAAATATTTGCTCACTGCTGTTCGAGCGACGAGCAGTGAAATATTGCGAAAATACTGCAAACATCCTAAAGGGAACGTAATATTAAATGGACATAAAATAATCTAACCTAGCCACACTGGAAAAAGACTTGAGTTTACTTATGAGTATGTATAAAAATAGACAATGGTTTCAAAGATGTAACGTTTGTTAATTATACTTTTAAACTTTTTGCTAAAAATATCTACGTGACTAAAGAGGTACCCAATCTTTTATTTATTTATTTCATTTATTTATCAGATTACAAAACTAAACTCAACTCTCTCTCTAACTCTTTATAAACTCCCTATAAAATAAATGTATTTTCGGAATTTGTTTTATCTTTAAAACTATTATAAGCTACTTCCTAAATTTCCTGCATCAGCCTTGGCATAATAGAGTAGCGCTGTTATTCTTCAACTAAAATGCGCTGAGCTGAGACATTGTTAAGGTAGGACTAATTTGGGTCCTTCTTAAGATTCATACCTTGTTCTTGATTAAGATGGCCGTCATCTCGCACTCTGTGTCGACTTGACAAGTCTTTGTAGAATAAAATAGTTTTGTAGAGTAAAATAGTTGTAGTAAATCCCATCTTGGAATCTAAATTGATTAAACTAGACACACACACACACACACTAGGCACACTTATCTTTTCGAATTGATGATTACGTTTTACATTTACAATGACAATCTGAACTTCTTTTCACCACGGGTCAAATCTGCTTTAAATGCAAAAGTTTTAACGTGTCCGGTAAGGTTCTTCCAAATAATTCTTCGGAATGTTATCTTTTAGACTTTACGATGGAATTTAAAAGTGCCTTCTGTTTAAAAAAAATAATAAACCGGATTATTTCGAGACAAAATATTTCAATATTTGAAGACTATTATTAAATTTAAAACATGATAAAAGTGCTGAAATATAATTATTTACTTTTAGTTTTGACGTGAATACATCTTTAAAATTGCTTCGATAGTGGGGGGCAAGTTAAAAAAACCAATGATAACAAAATCGGGGGATACAGTTTGGTGTTGCAGCTTCATAACTATCATCTGCATCCTATATTCAATTACACCATTAAATAGCAAAAAAATAAATGAATTCATTACGCCAAGTGAGGACTGTGACGCATTGCGTGCGGTGGAGGGGGAAGCGCCGCCATTTTGAGGTAATTTTGCTGCATATTGACATTTCCACTTAGTTTTTAGAAATATAACTTTTGACTCGGAAAAGCTACGACGTTCGTTTAAGTTTCAATCGTCAGTTCTTGTCAAAATCTATCTATTTTATATAAAACATTAGTGTAAAATACTGACAGTGAATTCAATTTGTCAAAATAAAAAATAATATCAAAAATATATAATGTCGGCCTATACGCGTCTAACAGCCAAATCGAAATACAGAAATCGTATACGGTTGGAAAGGGCTTCTCAAGAGCAATCAAATGGTACCAATAAAACACCATATGACCGAGTCCAGCAGTGCCGGGAACGTAAAAGAATGAATGCGGCCGAGCGGATCAACGACGGTGCCAGTACATCTGCAGCTGGGGTGGTTGAAATTATGCAAGTGAATGATGAAATCATTGAAAATCCCGTTCACATTCAAATATTACATTGCACAATACATTAACAATTCCAAACGTTCCACTCACAACGATCCTGAACATTCCCAAAAACAAATAACAGAAAAAACATTCGACAACGTGAATTGCAGAGTTGCAGAGTCACGACGTGTGTCCGGGTGAGGATGCCAGCGTGCCACCGTGCCGCCACGAAACTTACAGGCACAGAAGGCCGGCTTCATAAAACCAGTGGATACAGGCGCACGCACATGACGCGTAAGGTCTGTTCCAGAAGTATCTGATAAAAGTGTGCTGTTCTGTTCTGTTGCCATGTTCAGGTTAAATTCTTACGCAATCACTCACTAAAGGGTAAGTAAGTGGTAACACATTCATCTATATCTAGAAGATTCAAACTTTACAAGTATATCTCACGACGTTTTTCAACAAAATATTACTTGAATAGCAACATCAAATTGTAATTGAAAAGTCATCGACAAAAATTAAGGTTATAATACTATCCTCATTTTTCAAATGAAAAACATCTACATCTCAAGTAATCAAATCAAAGAACTAAATTTGTAAGTCGCATTTGAAAATGGCATCAGGTACATTTTCTGATCCATTTGTTTGCATTTTTCCACTTATGTAATTTTGGAACAGCCTTTATACATACGGCGATCTCAAACGAATGCCAATCGCGAGTGCGTTGTCACTGTCTGTACGTACTCTCGTGTGTTTTCGCTCGTTGCATGAAGCGGTCCTTCTGTGGCCATCTATTCTGCGCCAGCGTGCTACCGTACCACCGTACCACGTAATTGGCGAGCGGGTCACGTCCCTGCGAGGCCGCTTGGCACTAATTAAGCGAGCAACGGAGGACACTTTCTAAATGGCACACCTATCAATCCCATCTTACGCCTCCATTTTGGAGAAAAATTGGTCGCCAGGTGGCGCAGTTAGCCGGTAGATGGATGCACGCGCTCCAACGTGATCGTTTTTCTAGTTTTTGCTGGTTGTGTACTGAATTGTTTATAGTGTTCTGGCGAATGAAAATTGATTCGTTTTTGTGTTGCCTTTTACTTATACGTGCTAAGTAATTTATTGATGGTAACGTTTGCGATATAAGTGATCAAATTAAAAATGTCATTCATAACTGACGATGATGAAGTTGACAGTCTATGCTAGTTTTGCTTATATAACTACCGAATCTAAGTATGAAACCACAATCTCTCACTTGCATTGACTAACGGACTTTAATACCACACCTCATGAAACTAAAACCACAAAATTCTTTCCTCTCACAGATTTATAGCAGACATTAATAACAATCACTTAAAAGCCGAAAGCTCTGATAAAGACCATCGGCGATGGCGGCGAGAAATATTATTAGTATCGACGACCAATATGAATTATTTTCTAGTAATTGGATTTTAGATTGTGCAATTTATGAAGCACATATTTCATGATATTAGTGCCTAGCTTCGCGTGAACCTCATAATAACTATGGTGAAATATATCCCACGAATCTGAATGGTATATTATATTTTACTAAACCTGTACTTTTTGGTTTGGTGGCGGTCGTGGCCGTGATTTCGTGGTCATGTAAATTGACAATCTGAACGAAATTATCATAGACGTGAAATTGATTTTATTGGGATACATAAACTTTAGCGCATCAAACGATTTATGTAAAATTTAACACAGATATGCCGTTTTGTTAATTATCCACTAAAGGTAGTAGAGGCACGTGAGCAAAGCCGCATACAAAAACTAGCAAATGACGCCTTTTGGGCACTTTTGATGTTGACGGCGATGCGGTTGAATGTTGGACGATCTATGATTCTTTCTCTACTTTTTTATAGGTACGTTTACATATTATTGATTTACGACTGTTAGCTTATATATTTTGTAAATATTATCTTATTTGAAAATAACAATCTATGCTATGAGTGAAGCTCATTGTAACTGTTTTGCGAAATACGATGTATTTATTTAAAATCTACGGTTGTTGAAATATTTGCACAATTGAAGCTTTCATCGAATATCCTACAATGTGACGTCAACCTGATACCACAACTGTTTTGGTTCAAACCAGAATAAATTATTCATGCTTCACCACTGTTTTTAGTGACAATATTATTAATCTAAATAAATTAAAATGCACATTGGATTTTGAACCATGGGTTGAAGGATTAAGGTTAAAATTAGCTTGTGGTTTATTGGATTGTAGTAGAGGAGCAATATTTCTTGTTCAATAGGGAACTCGTTGACAGTTATCGACAGTTCTTTGTAGGAAGAGCTCAGAGCGCGTTGTTTTTAACAAAGGCGCCTCAATCTCTGAATTACCGTTGATGAATAAACGTGA
Source organism: Luperina testacea (assembly GCA_927399505.1). Taxonomy (NCBI): domain Eukaryota; kingdom Metazoa; phylum Arthropoda; class Insecta; order Lepidoptera; family Noctuidae; genus Luperina; species Luperina testacea. The sequence goes on from OV656756.1 coordinate 23,974,558, forward strand.
ATTAAAACTTGAATTATACACAAGTAAATTAGATTTACAGATGAAATGTAGCGAGATTAACGCAGCATGTTTGGAAATTAACAGAAATTAAGAATGAATCCTGCTGAGTCTGAGTCAAACTCTTAAATGAATTAGGAGAACAGAAATCTGTTTAATTGAAGTAGACTCACATGGCAAATTATAATGGTAGGTATATTATAACATGATGACTGTGCCTGTCATGTCAGTGCTACAAACATAATTATTACGTTTTAGCATTGACAATACTCAAAAGAAAAAGTATGGAAACGAATATTTACACAATAAAATTAAGAAAAAAAACAACAAAACGAACGAAAATACATAAAATCCACTCCCCCATTTCCTGCACTTTGAGCAAAGTTTGGATCTCACAAATAAACTCATTTTATCTGAATTGTCTTTCTTTAAAAGAATAAGAACCTTCAACTCCATTCCCCGAAGAATACCTTTCGTTTTAACTTTTAAAATTTCAACGAACAGCTGAATAAAGTCTAAGATCTGTTACCTCATTTCACAGTAAGATTTTTAACGTGAGTTTGTGAGACAGTGTACCTGTGCGGATCGTGGGACCTGGGCTGGGAGCCGGGAGCTGGGAGCTGGGAGCTCGGGTCGGGTCCAACCAAGTTTGGTCGTAAATAAATAAAAGAAACGCGGCCGGGATCCTGCATTGTTCGTTACAATCTTACAATTGCGATCTATCCGATCCAATTTGAACTTTAAGCAGTACTGCGTAGTGCTCGCGCAGCGGCAAAGCGTCCGCTCCGAGGTAATGGGATTCATTTGTTATTGAATACACGTCTGCATTTGTTCGTTAGGTCTTACCGCAGTACGTACCGTAGGTACAGTACGTACTGCACCCGGATCTGTCTGACTAACTATTACTTTATCAGAGTTCAACTTGGTGCATCGCCGCAATTTGTTGATACTTACTGCTATTACTGCGAAATAAATGTTCTTCTCCTACTTAGCTAACTATAATTTCTCGTTTACGCAGTTTGTTTATTTTCAACATTAATAGGTATTTACTTATTATATTTGATTTATTTATATATTTTAATCAGCCTGTCATAAAGCTTTTCACGTGCTATTTCACGTTCATTGTGCAGAATGTATTTTTGAACACATTAAACCTTTCACGGTGAAATGAAAGCCGACAAGTCAGCGGAATAAAGTTCCAACGGTGAATGCAAATTAATCTTTCAAGTTAGCTCCAATAACCTCTTTGTAAATAATTTCTGACATAAAACTGTCGGCCATTATGTGCGCCTTCACAATTCAGGTCAAGTCTAATCTTTTTAAGTTTCCCAGTCAGCTGTCTTTCAAGTAAGCTTACACTGATTACGTTAATTTCCTGCGTAGCAAAACTTCCTTGAAAATGTTATTTTTAATGTTCGTTATAACAACTTAAACTTAATTTGGCAAACCATTGTAAGGCTTACTAGCACTTCGCCCGTGACTTCGTTCGCGTGTCTTTCGTACTTCCCCTTCAAACTTCGACACCACCTCAACCTTTACTAAAGAGCAGTTTTGGAAAATTCACCAATACAACCTTTTTTACAGTTTCTACTTTACAAAAAAAAAACTAATAGTCTTTACTAAGCGTCTTTGTTCGCTCACCGCGGCTTTTTTCTTACTTTTAACATTTTTATAGCATACCCGCAGTAACTTTCGAATAATTTAAAGTGGAATTACATACTATTTAGTTCATCATCATCATTTCAGCCGAAAGACGTCCACTGCTGGACATAGGCCTCCCCCAAGCACCTCCACTTCGACCGGTTCTGTGTTTCTCGCGTCCAACGGGTTCCTGCGGCCTTCACAAGGTCGTCGGAACACCTTGTGGGAGGCCTTCCAACACTACGTCTTCCGGTGCGCGGTCGCCACTTCAGAACCTTTCGGCCATCTGTCATCATCTATTTAGTTAGATAAGGATTAATACGAATATCATCTTTCGATTCAACCCGGGTTTTGATTAACTAATTTGAATATGAAACGGCCTTTTTGTGGGTTATGATGAGTACTATAAACATGTAGTACATTATTTTATGTATCATCAATATTTTCCACGACACACGCAGGCAATTTTTTACACCCTGGGTTACATTATTGGATATTTCGTGGGGAACTCTAATTATTTTTATATTATGATAAATACTGATAATAAACTTTCTAGTGAAAGAATTATGAAAATCTGTTAAATATTTTTTAGTTTATCCATTAGAAACAAACATACAAAAAATCAAATATTTTCTCTTTATAATATTAGTTAAGTTAAAATTATGTCAGCGTGCAAGAACGTAAAATTTAATGAGTCCTTTTGCCGTTCCTTAAAATATATTCAAGCCATCACTCATTCTGTATAGCCACCGTCTCGAAGGACCAACCTCAAATCCTTGAAACTGGGTTTCACCTAATCGAGTTAAACTGCGCCTAACGCACAGACAAAAACCAACAGTTGAATAAACGCACATGTACCCCGAGGCGATGTGCACGCGACACAATCGCGTCATGAACGCGTAACCAGCACGAATTTACAGAGTTTTATTGTGGCACATTGCGAGTTTATTGCCGCCATCGATAACGTTAGAACGGGAGCCAATTTTCAGTTGCACCGTTTGCACGGAACCAGTTCTGTATGCACGCTAAATATGCTATCGATATCGCTGAGTGTTTAGACGAAAAGTGAATTTGTATCGGACGTATTTGTCTGTGTCAGCCGAAAAATGGTACGGAGTGATTGAGGGATCCCAGCGTGTGCGCTTGTTTGTTTCTACGATGAAGATTGATATTAAATTCTACCTTAAACTGAAGTTTGGTTTTTGGAACTACGTTGCCGGAGTATTGATTAAGAGTAGTTATGAAACAAATATTCATAGTGACATATTTAGATAGTGACAAAATAGAAGCAGTAGTAAATATAAAACTGATACACTTAAAGTAACTCGCCTTCCGCCTCATAGCGGACTCTCTTCCAGAGAACTAAGCAGGTAGATTGTGTTTCACGTCTCGCATAGTTTTTGGAAGGCTTCCAAATCCTCCATGGATGTAGTAATGATGTACAGTGTATACTGCTGCCAGGTTCAGCTGTTTAGGATAGGAACACCGCCAGACTCATTAACTTATCAGTTCTTAATACAAGGGCATTTTTTTAGATATCATGTCAATCTGTAAAATTGTTCCATTTTATACCAAGGCGAACTAGTAAATCTTAGTCATTTTTACCCGACTACGGCAAAGCCAAAGGAGGGGTGTGATTTTAACAGGCAATGTACATATGTACGCATACTACAAGTATGTATGTTTGTTCATTTGTTCTCTCATAACTCCTTAATTGCTGGTCGTATTTTGACGAACGAGGTGTCGTAGGAAGCGCCATGTGGTTTCGCGGGTTATATTGACGGATATTATAACGTTGTATAAAATCCAATATGGCTTTACACTTAATTAAAAATAAAATTGAAAACTAAAACCCAACTACGACAACAACGGCAACTAAAGATATTATTATTACAAGACATTAGTAACGACATAACATCGGTTTCGGTTTCTGTATAACATCGGTTTCGGTTTCCGTATAACCGGAGTCACACGTAATTACTAAACATGTCCTAAATTGAGGTATAAATCATGCAGATTACGTGTGACTCCGGTCATATGAAAACCGAAACCGAAGTTATTTTGTTACTGTCTTGTATGCCTTACAAACAGCGATTCTCGAGAAAAGCTATTAGCAAATACTCAAAAACATAAAACTTAACCTTTGTGTGATCACAATTCAATAGGTGGAAGCAATCCTTTCTTTTCCGTGTTTTAAAACAAAATATTAAATCTTTAGAGCCGTCTCTAGAACATTCCGTGCCGTCGTGAACATTTTGCCCAACATTTGTCGCCTAGACGCGACTATAAGCGGCTACTGCGCGCGGTAAGGAGCAACTAAATATCCGTTTATAACGCCGGCGTGCACCGTGCTCCAGACACACACCCGCACGCTATCACACACAGTGCACTGTGTAGCGACACACACTCTCACACCCCCTCATCATCGCAAAGTCACACATACAGTGCCTCATGCACCGACAACTGTGCTCAAATACGCGCAAGAATCAAGTATGTGTGTATTTCCACAATATCTCCTTGTTGTGCACTTTACTGGTGCTTCCTTTTTATTATTTTATAAGCTGTGGAAAAATAGCTTGAGATTTTATTTGCCTATTTTTATTTTTCTCCTTACACGAAGTAAGGAATCGTTGTGATTGGGATATGAGGTACCTACTTACCTGTTATAAAATTTTGTTTAGTTTCATATCGGAGTTGTAGATATGGAATCCATAAATTATTTGTGAAGTATTAATTAATCCGTTCCAGCCAATGATAAAAAGCCAATGAATGATATTCTTTCTCTATATTTCCAAGTGAAACATGAACTGTTTTCTATTTTCCTGGTACTTAGTTAACATGCTAGTTGATAGCGAAGCGGCGCGGCGTGGGCGCCGCCAATAAGCGGATTGTGACGGACGAGCGCGCGACGAGCAGGCGATGAAATCTGTACTCGATTTGTTGCTGTTCAATGTCATTTACTGCACTTGCATGAACACTGCACATTCAGACAGGACACCTGTTTACTCACAGCTTGCACAGGGATTAGTAGGTGTTTTCAGTTTATTTAGTTTAAAACCTTATAAAGGTATTTCTGAGATTTGATAGAGATATAGAAAAAAAGTAGAAAGAAAATCCGTGTATTTGCGCCATAACGCATACTCACTTATTATGCTTTCCTTACAATTTGACATTTGTACAAATATTCGTATTGGATACTAACGTCCCATAATAACGAAACTATAACTAAAACCAAGTGCAGTCGGCACTTGGTTTTAGTTATAGTTTCGTTCAGAAAATTGCTCAATATGTACACAATTAGACGCTCGCATGTCTGTCGCGGTCGCTTCTTGAACAATTTCGCTTGCAGTCGCAGTTGTTTCATAAGTGCTTTGCAACTGCTAACGCGAATATCAAACGAAATACAACCTCTTAGTTGCAAAGTATAGGAGGATGTACACGAAGAGTTCACTTCAATCGCAGAATATTATATTTTGGAAATGTTTTTGAAGTCTCTTTGACTGTACGTGTTGAATAGAAATTCGGTTTGCCTTTTCGTATATACGTAGAAGATGTAGTTTGGATATTGAAAATGGTTAAAGGCATGAGTAGATACCAACTCATCGAGTATTAATATTGGAGTAATGAGCATGGCTTTGGTTGCATCAATATTTCGAGCTTCAGTTTTGGTGCAAACCGAGGCTTTTCACGATGTTGGACATTCAGCAGGCCCAATATCTAGCTGATAGGATATCAGTACCTATAAGCTAATTAAGTTACTAGAGAGCAAAACCTTAACACAAATGCTGCAGAGCTACGGCGTAGCATTGCTACGAAGCTACGGCGTAGCTTTGCTACGAAGCTACGACATGGCTTGGCTCTTAATAGGCCATAACTTTAGTTTTCCAAATTCGTTAAGTAATCACGTACGGTACACATATTTTCGGTAAAAGCGTGGATTTATCAACAAATATAATATTAAACATTTATTTCACAGCCGAGTGACGTGAAGTTCTGACAAATTGCCGAAAGTTACTCCATGTATATTAAACCTCATATACATTCTAATAAAGTGTTACCCGAGTTATAAGCATAATTACCGAATGAGAGCCGACCACCCTGACCTCACACCGGTCCTGCCCACAGGTCCTGCCGCTGCCCAAAGAGGTAGTAAGTTTTAATTAAACCACCTTCGTTAGCCGATAGTTTTTAATCTGCCCGATCGTTGCCGCAAACTTTTATAGGACTCCTGGAAGTTGACCGGTTCTGCGACCTCCGTCCGGAACTCCGGATATTTCTATTGAGTTTTTTCGGAGTTCTTTTAAAAATGCGATTTACGTGACTTTGTGCTCGCTGCTGAGTTTTGGAGATAGTTTTTAAGCTTCTAAATGTTGGTTCTACGAGTTTTATGTAGATGGTGAGCGTGAGGTTTTTTTTTTGTTTTGAGAAGCTGTGGTTCGGTTAGTTGGGAATGTTACGAGCTTTATATGTGGTTTATAAACCTGTTTATGCTGTTAATTTTGGAATTTTAATAATGTGTTAATGACTAATCATTGGTGATAATAACACTAATAAAGTCAATAAGCTGAATGTGTCGCCTGCCAACGCAGATATTATCTCTGAACATTTTTCCCCGGAACTTAAATTGCACATGTTAGTTAAATCACCACAAGTAAAGAACCTTCTTTTCTTTCTAAGTGTCCTGAAGTAAACATCTTCATCGTAGGTATGTACGATATAATTATTATAACGTTGGCGAAAATACGACTTAAGGCTCTTAAACAAACGGAAAGGGTTCGAAAACCAATTAAAAGCAATGACCCAAACAAAAGGCGCTTTTCATAAATCAATTTCAATCGGAGTTTTTTTCCCACGAAAATTTAAGTGAACGTAAAACAGAACTGTAGCCGCTTAGCAGAGAAACAAAGAAAGGGGACGATTGATTTTTAAATGTAATGACCACGCTGTTTGTTTCGTTTTGATTTTTTCAGAGGTCTCTTATTTCTTACTTACCTAATCGGCTAAATTACGGCCGATTCTTTTAAGCAAAATGTACGCCGGTAATGTAAGACTTACGGAAAATGTAACGAATGAAATCCTTTTATAATTCGGTACATTTTGTTGAAAACCAAACACATATTCTAGAATAACACTTCCACGGAAACTAGGGCTGTAAAATAATACAACGGTTTAAAGCTAAAAGCTAAAGTGTCCCTTACTTGCTATCAGCGACTCGCTCTCCATGAAATCTCCACACTTTACACGGCCCATTTACTACTAAAAATCCATCCAGTCTGAATTAGGTTTTCATTTTTGGTAAAGCCCGAGTGGTTTTATCCGCGGCTAACGCACGTAGGTCCCGGAGGAAGCATATCTGCTCCTACACTGCGATAAATTCACTGCAAACAAAGAAAAAAGGCGGACTTGGCCCCAAATATATCATTTGAAGTGATATCAGGGCGGGCCAGGCCCCGCACGGGGTGAGACACCAGCGGGGGAGGGGGGCGCCGGATAATGCACCAGTATAAACTTTGGTCCTTCCACTCCATTATTATGTGGCGACAGTCGCCACACTTGCCGTACATTACGTGCCGCGTATGGTAATCGTATCGATGCTTTATTAGATAGCTTAGTGAGGCGGCAGTGAATGTGATACAATTGAGCTGCCCCGTTTTGTTGAAAATTTTATTTGTCCAATTGTACAAAACTATTTCATAAACCATTGAGTGACGCGAAAACGGCTTTGGGAATTCAATTATAAAATATATCCGGTACAAATTTCAATAAACCGACTAACGGTACGGTGGACGGTAGTTTTAACAAAAATCTGTACAAAACTTTTAAAAATCATAGCCGTGCTTTAAAGAGGCTATGCAAACATCGCGTTTGTGTAGGAGTTAGTGAACTATGGCTATTCGGGCTAATTTAAAACTCGATAAAGATCGCTGACATGAAAATCATGTTATATAAAAGCGTTGCATGCGCCATTTCTATTTACCGCACAATTTATCATCGCGGCTTGCAATTTTGCCTTCATCGTCCTATATTAACATAAGGTGCACATGAAGCAGGGCTGCCACACGCGGGTGTCGGACTGCGGTTACAGGAACCGTTGGCGTGTGTCGTGTTGAACTTTCTAAGTAAATATTCGTCATCCGTGATTTGTGTCACACTTAAATCGTAGTAGTGTAAGAAGAGGGAACATTCAAAATGTGGTTGGATGGCTTATGCTCGGTTCCTATAAATATATATGTATAGTTGTAGCGGAGGTGGATGCAGCTCCACGCTGAATTTTAATTGTTTATCTATGTCTGTAACCCACTAACACTAGAAGTTAAGTAAAATTGTTACTAACAACTGCTGTCTGAAGTAAAAGTTTTCTATTCTATTAACAAAAAAAACTAGTTTTGCTTACTTAACGCAAATCGATTGATTACTTGCTTCTAGTATTTTTTATTGCCAAACTGAGCTACTACTGAAATAGATTCGTAAGCTAATTTTACCTGTGATAGCTACTTTCATATGGGACGGTCTGCTATGCAAAGCTATGAGGTCTTTGCTTCATTATTTTATTGGTAAAGATACAAGAGTCTTAATTTTAACCTATAAAACCATAAATTATAGGAGTCGGCCATTAATGCACCACCTTGACGGATTGTTTGGTCAAGCAGTTACAACTCTCAGTGTTGTTTTAAATTCAATCTTTAATCAAATAAAAAATACCAGACCATTACTGTGCCATTGCCGAGCAAATGTCTCTTCTCATACTGCGAAGGCACGAGCATTGATCACCGCGGTTGGCGGTTTCAGACTTATATTAGGTGTAAGTCGTGGTTTCCCCACGATGGTTTTTTTTCACCGATGTCAGTAACGTTCAAGATTAACTCATAATTATGAATCTTTATTCAATAAATAAAATGGATTATGAGATTCATCAACCATTGTGTGTGTGTGTGCTACACCTAGAAATAGTGCTTGTAATTATCTGTAGCTCAAGAACGAAACAAATGATGCGGTTAAGAAAATAGTAGACAAAACTTTTAATCTAATAAAACCTCAATAGCATGTTCTGCTTCCCCTACTATACTATATCTTAAACTCACTAGACCAAGGTATATTTTACAATCTGTATTTGTCGTCATCATCGTCTTCTTTCTTTATCGACATACTGCTGGGACTCTTTATCTATTGCTTTTCTAATTAACTGGTCTTAAAAAACTCGTCATCTCTTCATCCTCCGTCCAGGCATTGTGCTTACCCACCGGCCGCTGATTGCGACGGCCGAGCAATTTTCACGGCGCGTCAAGAAGCCGACGTCAAAGGACCGCCACATTTCTCGCCGCTCCTTTGCACCGCCATCTTCGTGGCTTGTTAAAATAATGCACCTTCCATCGCCGCGGTTATTAATGATAATATACAACGTTTTTGGATTAGGTCTGGGGGAAATAGGTTGTGGAATGAACTAGGATAAGGTTTTTGAAGAGAGATAACTTTTTACAAAAAAAATACCGACTTCCAAAAAAGACTGCAAAGTGAAAAATAACTTTAATTTTGGAAGTGGGTGTCGTTGGCTTCGCATTTTCGTTTTTTGACACCGACTTCGGAAATTAAAGTTATTTTTCAGTTTGTAGTGTTTTTTGGAAGTCGGTTTTTTTTTTAATTTTTGTTGAGCTTACCCCACTCAAATTCATATAGCACTATACTCTTGCTATGTAAATATTAGTAACAGGAAGTTATTAAAAAATCATCAATATGAACTAAATGGTAAAAATTCGTATTACTGAAGCTAACTCAAAAACTACCCAAGCAAAGTTAATAAAAAAAATATATGGGACCTCAAATTCAAAGCATTTATTTCAATTAAACCATTTACATGCACTTTTGAATTGTCAAGAAGTCGGTCAGTCAGAAAATATGAAGCCCATTCCAATGCGTAGGTACCTATGGAGAAGAACGGGCAAGAAACTTCATGGACACTCTTTTTAAATTATATTTTACAAAAAGATTAGTTATATAATTACTTTTGATTTTAAAATTATATAATGTGAAAACGATGTAAAAAATTAAGAAAGGTCGTACGCGTTAAACCCACGCGTTAACCCTGAGGCATATCCTACGGTACTCCCTTTCTTCTCCTAAAATTCCTGGTCCAAAAATCATTATCCATAACACGTTTGCTGTAAACTTCAATAATCATAATGTTCAAAAATTCGAAATTTTGTTTTACATAATTATCTTTACCTCTAAAACTATTCTATAACTATTTTGCATGAAATAAAGTCATTTGTCTTAAGTATTGTATTATATAATGTGTATTATTCCGAATGTTCATGTATAATAAAAATTTTAGTCCTAAAAGATTTGCAAAAAATTAGGTTTTAGTGACAGAAACGAATCACTGTATATCCGAATCCACGCAGTCTTGTCTGTCCTACCCCTAGATTGTAATTATTTATGTTAGTATTATATCAAAATACTAGTAATGCAATGCCATCTACAGTGTTAATTGAGAACTATTGTACGATTGTATGAAAGATGTGAATTTAGAATCGCGTAGGCGCGTAGGGGCGAGGCAGCCCGCGGGCTGAGGAGCAGGAGGCTACGAGCGAGCCACCGCGGCTAAGGCTGGCCGGCGACGCCGGCTAGTAAGCCTAAACAGCGGTGCTGAGCGAAAGCCGTCTGCGACGATTAGCACGCGTGGGACCGCCGGAGACCCGCAGCGCCGGAGCCGTGACAGAAACCATGTCTGCTGCATGTTGCATGCTCTCTTGCATGCTTGCTTGCTTGCTTGCTACATGCTTGCTTGCAGCATGCTTACTTGATGCTTGCTTGCATGCTGTATGCATGTAATACAAATTTGTTTTAAAAACATTAGCAGGATAAATAAACATTACATAATTTGAATTTAGGACTTATAACTTTTATTGAAAACGGTTTTAAGTCTTTTGTATATTATTAATTGTAATATTTATAACAAACAAATTTAGGGCATATTGTATTTAGGGATTTCAATTTTATCGCATTATGTGACATTAAGTTCGGGCAAGTTATCATTCGGACAAATGATGATTCGGACAAAAAAAAAATTATGGCATATTAGATTATGGATAAAAAAATTAGGTAACACAATAGAGAACCATATCCTAACCATTAAAAAAAAAAATTTAATCGATTTACAATTGCCGTAGATATCGCGTAACATACATACAAAAACAATGTCGTATACTTGAATTTTTACAAAAAGAATTTTGCAAATAACGGAGTTCTTAAATAAAAAACACAAAAAAAAATATTCAACCGAATTGATTGAAAAATAATTATGATTATTATTTATAAAAATGGAGGACCTTTTAAAAAGATCATTCATAATTATTTTTCGATCAGAACGTTCGATCCTTCAGTATTCATGCATTATTACTACATTTTAACGCCTTCTAAACAGCCTACCTATTCTAAACTGTACCCACCACTTTCATTTAAGCTTAAAACTTCCATTCCGTGAATTGTAAATCAGTCTTAGTACCTAACTACTTACATTTCGATAAATTTCAACAAATGTAGATAAACTGTGTCAACAAACAGTCCTCGCTTGTCACACATAAATACGATAGAGGTAACTGTTTGAATGGCATTGCATTCTGAAAGGAACGGGGCTCCGATCGATACTCTAGATATGCTAACTGTCACAGGTAGATGCAATCTAGGTAGAAATTATAATTTCTTCAATATTTTATCTAAGATTGTTTTACTAAGAATACAGTGTAGTTCGTATAACAACATTCTAGGCTGACTAAATGTAATTAATTGGTGGTGTCGACAGAATAGAAGAAGAATTACGAAACACTATACCATAAACACACAAATAACAACGTAGGTATTACCTTCGTTAATCAGATTCCGTAAACAGTTCAAGGTATACGTCTACAAAGTTACATTGAATTATCAGTTCTCGGAATAAATATACGTGATTTGCTTCTGATTAATCCGGAGCCTTCATCAGAAATTCTTACAATTCAAGGTTTGGTTATCAGCGTGACACTGACATGTTTAGATCGCGACACAATATTTGTTTGGGTCTAAAATTGATTCAAATGGTTTGAGAGAACAGCCTCTGACTATACTACTGCCGTTTAGATTTCAAAGTATTGGCTACTGTCATTATAGAGTTTTTTATGTTCGTGAGAATGTTAGATAAAATGTCGGGCTAGCTCTTGACCTTTATATTAGAAGCACTATTTCTGGATCAGGTTTAATAACGGAATAAGTACCTCAGCACCAAAATAATATAGCTCCGACCATTCCTTTTTTTTGTGCAGTGTTATCAATTTAACTCAATCATTTACTAACTGGGTTTGAACTGATGCGGTGACCTGAGGGCCAATTCTACTAATTTAAAACGTTCAAAATCTAGTCGCAGTCTCATCTCGGCGACAATCAAATGTCAAAAACTTGTCAAAATGTAGGGAAATTAGAGGTATTTTTTGACAGATTGAGACTGAGATCAGACTGCTGATTTCAACCCTATTTGCCATTGCTACTCTTGGATCGTTAACACCAAGTTCCATTCAAATGCTTAGCATTAGAATTTTCTCTTCTTAAAATACGATTAGATTTTACATGTTTGTCTTTGTATCTGCGATCAATGTATCGGTACCCTTCATCAAACACTGCACACCAGATAATCAGCCTCCGCCATTGACAGCCACGGTCCACAAGCAGCCGAAGTCCATTCGTGCAGTCGTCACCCCAACCAAGTCGTCGGGGCATGCAATCAGTGCCGGCGCAATGAGGCTAACGACGTGCCCCGTCTTGTTTACTACAATCAGCCGGTATCTGACGTGCACGAGTTAATTCAATCGCCATTCATTGGCATTCCACGTTTATATCTGATTATGATCAAAGGACAAATGAAAGAGGGGGGGGGTATGGGGAACGGGTATTCATTCATTCATCTTTATTTCCGTACTGTATTTTTATTGATGGAGGTTGTTATTCAGTGAGTTACATTGTTAATTTGTTTGTGTGTGAAAGATGAACTTATGGTCTAACATTACTGTTTAAGGTATAGATAAGCTTATTATTTTTCATCTCTCTGATTCGATTATCATCATAAGGGGTGGTTAAAAAATTATGCCTATTGTAACTTATAAAGCGTTTTAGCTTTAATTAAACGTGTAAATAAAACTTAAAAAATATATATCAAGAAACAACAATATCGTTACAAAAAAAAACTTAGCATTTTAATTCGACATGTCTGAGTACATTATGTGACGAGTCAAGTTAAACGCCTGTCTACCCATGAAATGATAAAACATACAATGCTAATGGCATCATTAAAAATATTAACGAAACATATAATTAGAAAGATGGCGGCATCGAAATAACAGATGAATCACCTCGGGTGCGCGTAAATTATTTTTCCACGAAATATTCGTAATGCCAGAAGATCGACGAGCGGCATTGTCGCGCGACAACGAAGCCAACGATAATTGTTTCAGGTGACGCGAGACAAATGTGCCGTTTGTTTCAACCAACCCTTATTTATTTTCCTTAGCCTTCCATTGCTTGGAAACAATTTCGAAGAAGCTGAAATATTCGATCTGAATTGAAGAGGTGAATTATTATTGCAGGGGTGGATCGTGTTACGTAGGAAACATTTTAAAACAGTTACTTTTATCTTAAAGAAATAAGTGAAATTGTTTAAGGGTGAATAGAAAAAAGGATTACGTCGTCAAAATTACTGAAGTTTTGAAATTAGTCTGCCCCATACAACTGCTACATCTTTTGAAGATTGAAGACATGACAGAGTTTAAAAGCTTTGAAGTTCATACTTAATAAAACTAATTTCGTAAAATTAAATATATTTCGGCGAACATCGAACAGAAACCTTAAGACTGGTTATGGGGAAAATGGAAGGTAAAAGGGAAAGCTCATGTTATTTTAGGAACAAAAGAATTGGAAGTCCTTGGACCCAAACCCAGTGGTTCGTTGTTTTATTGTAGAGTGTATTTCTGCAAGAGTTTAAAAACACATGATGTCATTGATATAGAAGATTAATATGATTTTACGACACGAATGGACGACACAATATTAAAACCTTCGACCAATATATTTCCAAGATACTGGACCTGGATTATAAATTTTACGAGATACTGAGACCAGCTTTAAAATATTGAAAGTGGTAGGATAAGAACAAGAGATATGGGTAAATGGATTTAAAGTAAAATATATCTGTTCAAAGCTACTCAATTGAGTCAAAATACTCAAGAAATATAGTATGAAAATGAACACCGATAGTGTTATTTCAATTGAAAGTAAAATTGGATGTCAGTGTCCCAAAAAGTTTAAAAGGACTGATTACAATTTAAGCTAGGTATCATAATGAGATTGGATATCATTTTAAATTTGATGTTCTACATGAAAATGCTTTTAATTCTGATGAATTTAATTCTGTCACAGATTCAAACCCAGAAAGGCGCTTTACTTTGTGTAAATTAGATCATCACCACTGCTCTCAAAACGGTGAAGGAAAACATCGTGCGGAAACCGACATGTCCTAGAACAAAAAATCGAAGATATGTGACATCCACCGACCCGCGCTGGGCCCGTGTGGTGGATTAAGGCCCACTCCCTCTCACCGAGAGGAGGCCTGTGTCCCAGAAATGGGAACATTATAGGCTGATCATGCATGTTGTGCAAGTCCCAGTACATGTGAAGCAGCAGTCACTACAACAGAAGGTTACGACATCCTAAACTATTTGCATACTTGTACAAAGTCATGTCAGAACGTGTAAGGTTGGCTCGTTGACACAGCGGAGGGATGTGGACCCTACTTAGGGCTCATCACCACACTCGAGTGGCAGCTTCCTTATTAAATATGTGGAACGAAAGGATTTGTCCGCTCATGTGTGTAAGCAGCCATCTTGGGGGTCTTCAAATTCAGGTAAAATGGAATCGTTTGACATACTTTTCTTAAACAATTCGGTTAAGTATGTCTGAATCAAGAATATTTGGTGTTTGTTGGAATTTGTTTGAACCGTTTTTGTTTTCATTTATATGAGATTATTTCTGTAGAAATCTCAATTTTATAATTATGGAATATCTGCTAGATCTTCTTCCTCCTCGTCGAAGCGCGTACGGTGTTGCTTAGACGTGTTTTTGCGGTCATTAGCTAATTACATCGTTATTTATTGTGCGCCTACCTACCTTGATCGGCCGCTCGGCCGAGTCATCGGTTATCGCTCGCGCGAATCTACACTTTATGAGTAATGAATACGGACGAGAATCATAATGAAGACTTAATCAACACGGTTATAATGGACGACGAAGAAAATACACATTCAGAAGACTTAACACAATTATTTGAAATGGAAGACAACGACACACCGTCAGACAGATTGCGACCTACGAAAAGAGGAAGAGAAGAGGATGAATGGAGTGAAGTTAGGAGTAGAAAACACAGGATGAGAGAAGTAAGAGGGATTACGGAATTAAGTATTACTTGTAAAGATAAAGTTCCTAAACAATTCGCCCTAGCTAAATTATTTAAGGAACAAGGAATATTAAATATCACCAAAGTGAAACATATAAATCCGTACAAAATTATTATTGATTTTAACAACGCCGACAGCGCTGAGAAATTAATCAACTCCGATCATTTTAGTGGTTTAGGATGGCGATTTCAGCGGCCTTTTGAAGTTGGACTATCTTATGGAGTCATTAAAAATATCGACTTAGACATCTCGGAGGACGAATTACTTACATGTTTATCAAGTGCATGTAAGGTCGTGAATGTAAAACGCCTACAACGAAGGGATAGAGAAGCAGACACATGGACCGATAGCGAAACATGGAGAATAGGATTTGACGGACCGTCGTTGCCCCCTTATGTTCTTATATACGAAATGAGAGTTTTGGTAGAACCTTACGTTTTTCCTGTTACACAATGTTCCAGGTGCTGGAGATATGGTCACTCGGTTAAAATGTGTCCGACAATTAAAGTTACATGTCCGAAATGCGCAGGTAAACATAATGTTGATAGCTGTAAAACAGATTCTTTTAAGTGTGTTAATTGCTTAAAGAATCACATGTCATTGGACAAAACTTGCCCTGTGTACATAAAGGAAAAGAAAATACGCAGTATAATGAGTGAGTTTAATGTTTCTTATAGAAAAGCCATGGGTATGTATGAACCTCCTCCTGCACCCCCCTATGAGGCAGATGTCATAACGCAGACCCTACCACCGTCCTATGAGGGAGACGCAGTTACGCAAGCAGCTACTTCCACCTCAACTACGCCTATGTCACCTGTGTTACAATCAAAAACTACTTACGCCCAAAAAACAGCACGCACTATACCAACTAAAAAACTTATATCCACGCAAAGAGACAATGTACCACAGTCACAGTCAGATAGACCACAGAAGGAGAAAGAAGAAGAATCAATTAAGAAAAATAATAAGAAAAAACAGCAGGAAAAATCACCTCAATCCGAAGCTCCCCATGCCCGGGAAGGTGATATGGACATTCAGGAGGATACGTGCAGGGGATACGCTTCTGAAGACGACACAAATGAGGATTCGAAAGACAGTAATTCATTTGGATGGCTGGTAGATAAAATTAAATACATTTTATTTGTGAGGACTGACTCTTTTAAAGACAAAATTATATCTGTTGTTCAAATTACCGTGGAGTGGGCAATATCTTATTTTCTAAAGAAGTTAATACCTAAGAGTTGTTTTTCGTTTAAAAAATATTTTAGTAATGAATACTATTAAAATAAACATTTTGCAATGGAACTCACAAAGTGTACTACCTAAAAAAATTGATTTAGAACAAATCTTGTTTTTGGAAAAAGTTCACATTGCCGCCCTATGCGAAACGTGGCTGAATTCTGACTGTAACTTTAATATAAAAGATTATAACGTGTTTCGTTGCGACAGGCCAGATTCATACGGAGGAGTTGCAATTCTGGCTCATAAATCTATCAAGGCACAACAATGTCGTAGTACTACTACAAATCCGGGTATCGAGATAGTTCATGTTAAAATTTTTAACTGTAGTTCCATTGAAAATGTTTTTTCAATTTATTGCCCACCTAACGTCCGCACTACACAAAGTGATTGGGAATCGTTGTTTTCTATAGCTAACTCTAAAACCCTAATTTTAGGAGATTACAATGGTCATCACTCAAGTTGGTCCACGAAAACAGATCAAAGAGGTACTCAAATTTTTGACTCTTTAATTGACCATAGTTTTGTAACTTTGAATGACGGTAAGCCGACTCGAGTAAAGCTAGTTAATGGAATTCTACAAAAATCGGCTCCTGATTTGTCTATTGTTTCTTCAGACGTATGTCTAATGTTTGAGTGGAGCGTAACTAATGAATCCCTAGGCAGTGACCACATGATAATCAAACTGAAGACGTCAGATAATTATGTTCCACGTACCATAAAGAAAAGAAATTTCACAAAAGCCGACTGGACAGCTTACCGTAACTTTATTCAAGACGCACTAGTTGACTATACTTTGCCTGTTAATCCCCAAGAAGCTTATAATTCCTTTTTAGATATCATCAACAGGGCAGCAGATGTAAGCATTCCTTATTTTAAATTTAGCCAAAACCCCTGTAGTAAATTTAAACCAAAGACTTATTGGAATCCGATGTTGTCTAAAGCGGTGGCGGAAAGACGATTAGCTTTAACACGTTTTAGAAAAAACCCAACTCCAGATAATTTAGAATTGTTACGAGAAAAAACTCGTGAAGCTCAAAAACTAACTAGAAGGGCTAGTAAGGAAGGATTCCGTAAGTTCTGTTCTTCAGTGGATGAGGTCACTTCGGCTAGTGACATGTGGCGACGCATGCGCTGGCTGAAGGGATATCGTTCAGCTCGACTCCATGTGGAGGAGACGTTGGCTGAACAAGTCCTCTTTAATTTAGCTCCTGATTTTACATGTCCCCCACGACCTACCTTTTCCTCTCTAAATCATAAATTGGAAATAGATATAACAAGACAGGAGTTTGACAAATGTGTGAAATCTAAGGATACTGCACCGGGCTACGATGATATTTCATTTTCAATGATTAAAAATCTCCCTGACCTTGCTAAAAATATTTTACTACATCTTTATAATTTGTTTTTATCGTTACATTTTGTTCCTGAACAATGGCGCCAAGTACGCATAGTACCAATCCCCAAACCAGGTCGAGATTTGACTTCTGCTTCTGCAATAAGACCTATTTCGTTAATGTCCTGTCCATGTAAAATCTTTCATTCCATTATTAATAAGAGAATTGAGTGGTACATAGAAAGTAGAGGATTATTTGCGGAAGAAACTGTAGGTTTCAGGAAAGCTCGCTCATGTCTAGATAATTTAAATTTGCTAACCTCGAAAATACAAATTGGTTTTTCAAAAAAACTTGTGACTATCGGATGTTTCCTTGATATCGATAACGCTTACAATAACGTTGACGTCACCGCTCTTCTGTTAACCTTGGACCAACTTTGTGTGGGATCACAATACTGTAGATATCTATGGGAATTTCTTAAGGAAAGGTATTTATCAATTAGTGGCATAGATAATACTGTAACTAGAATTGCCAGAAGGGGCTTGGCACAGGGTGACCCCCTCTCGCCATTACTATTCAATATTGCGACCATCCATATCTGTAAAGCAATACCCAGCTCCATAACTGTCTCTCAGTACGCTGATGACTACGTACTTTATATAACTTGTGATAATATTGATCAAGCAGCCGCTGAGTTACAGGAAGCGTTAAATATCTTATGTGATCAATTTGATTCCCTTAATCTCAACATATCATCAAATAAGAGTAAAATTTGTATTTTTGACAGAGGCTATAGGAGACGGTCGGTTAACTTGTCAATTAGAGGTAATAGTTTGGAGGTTGTGGACACGGTACGATATCTTGGTGTGTGGTTGGACCGTTCTCTCAGATGGGGAAAACATATAAATGAGATTAGCCAAAAAGTTCTCAAATTCATTAAAATCTTTAAAGTGTTGGCCGGTTCGAGTTGGGGTGTGCATCCAAAATATTTAAGAAGACTTTATCTAACTTTAATTAGAAGCCGTATTGATTATGGAAGCATTTTCTATGATAACAGTGCAAAAACTCACTTAGAAAAATTAGATAGATTACAGAACCAAGCCATGAGAGTAGTGGGTAGTTTTATTAAAACCACACCAATTCACGTGATGGAGAGCGAATTATGCCTACAGCCACTATACCTACGTCGACGCTTCTTGGCTAGCAAATTCTGGCTTAAGACTAAAGCTTTGCAGGCAAATACCGGAAGTATCAATTTACTATCCGAACTATCTTCATTATGTAATAATTCCTCATATTGGCAAAACAAAAGAATCCCCCTTTTAATCTCAGTTAATGACTCACTACACACTTTAAAAATTCACAGCAGTCAGAAATTAGATATGTTTTCCCTGAATACTTGGGTTAGTAAAATAGATAGTAATAAAATAATAAAACACGACGTAAACTTCATGTCTGGGCCTAAAAGGCAATACAATCCTGTTAGCTTAAGAAACTTATTTATTGATTACCTTACTTCCGAATACTTGACTTACGTAAAAATATTTACAGACGGATCTAAGGAGGGTGACAATGTAGGGGCTGCGTTTTACGAGTCAGAAGAAAATTCAATGAAATTTCGAATTAATGCCAGTGTGTGTATAATGGAAGCTGAACTGATCGCGATTGCAGAAGCTCTGTCTTATGTCGAATCAATCCACCAAAACCATATTGTAATTCTCACAGATTCCAGAAGCTCGCTCCAACATTTGGCTCGGTGTACCTCGACCTTTCGAGGAACACCGATAGCCTACACTATACTGAAAATTATTTTGAAGTTACAATCTGACGGAAAGCACGTAGTCCTTCAATGGATTCCATCACATATTGGAATTAGAGGCAATGAAATTGTTGATCAACTAGCCAAGCAAGCCATATGTGATGGAATTCCTGTTAACTTTTCTCCTTACTTCTCAAACTTTATACCAAAAATTAAACAGGATTGCTACTTACTTTGGAAGGAATATTTTGATAAAAGATCTCGAGATAAAGGAATCTGGTACAAAACGATCCAACCACATCCCTTGAATTCGCCATGGATAGATAACCAGTTGTTGAACAGATGTGATACTGTTATTGCACTAAGGCTTCGTTCCGGACACATTCCGTGTAATAAGTTCCTATACCTAATGGCAAAATCAACAACGGATAAATGTGATTTTTGTAATAATTCCGTTGATGATGTTTATCACATATTGACAGAGTGTGTCCGCAACGCAGAATTTAGACATAGATTAGATTGTAGGCTTAGAGAAATAGGTTACTGCAACAGTGTTCTGGCTGCGCCACTTTCTGACGCAGCTAGAGCACTTTACAGACTAGCTATGCTAAGATTTGGTTAAAGACTGTATTATTAGTTATAAATTGTAAACCTTACCAGGGCGGCATAATCGCATGCGCGACAAAGCCCTTTTCTAGAATAAAAAAAAAAAAAAAAATCTTCTTCCTCCTCTAAGATATTTTGCACTATTCATCAATTTTCGCAATTTCCTTAGGCATTATACTTTCCCACAGCTATTAAAAAAGTGACTTTATTTTCAGCTCGTAAAAAACATCCATTTTCTCATGAAAGCATTTGTTTAAAAGTAACGGTAGAACAATTATTTTTGAAACAAAAAACCTGATATTTTCCATCTTTATGAAAGACTAGCTTCTGCCCGCGACTTCGTCCGCGTGAAATTTCTTGTTCCCCCGACCCACCCCGTCGCATCTCATCGCCTGCCCGCGCTATTACTTCATTTTTGCTTAGCATTCTTTTTGACTTTTTTCTTTTTGCTCGGCTCCTAAGGGTCATAGCGTGATGTTAGCTTATAGCCTTCCTCAAGAATTGGGCTATCAAATACAAAAAGATTTTTTCCAATCCGACTAATAGTTCCAGAGATTACCCCCTACATACAAACTTTACCTCTATATAATATTAGTATAGAAAAACGGTTAACAAAACAATTGCCAAATGGTTCGAGTTTTTTACCGCCAGAACAAAGAAGTTCACAATAAGGAAAAGTCACAACAGGAAGGAATGTATTTGATGGCTCACGATTAACTATATATAATGATCTGATCGATTAATCTTTCTCATCCCTTTATTTCTTTCCCTCTAATGTATTATGTATGTTTGGCAATACGATATTTGAAAATAATTCACCATCTGCGTCGGATAAATTTGGGTTTTCAGGAACATATATTTGTGTTCGTCTGCGTGGGATGTTGATATTCAATAGAAATGATAACAAAATTGCTTATGATAATGTACTACCCACCTACTGCCTAGTCTCTACCTACCTAACCCGTTGTAAAATTTTCGCAGACATCAATAATATCAAACTGGAGATGTCTGGTCCTAATTAATATAATGAAGATCAGAGAATAAGCTTACGTACGTTAGGTTAGGTATTAAAAGAGTAACCGTGGAGTTTCTTGCCGGCTCTTTTCCATAGGAAACGACCAA
The DNA here is from genome assembly GCA_927399505.1 of Luperina testacea. Classification (NCBI taxonomy): domain Eukaryota; kingdom Metazoa; phylum Arthropoda; class Insecta; order Lepidoptera; family Noctuidae; genus Luperina; species Luperina testacea. The sequence continues at coordinate 23,995,731 of OV656756.1, forward strand.
TTGGAACCGTGCACCTAGCTTCTGACGTTTCATATGTGCCCATGTAGGTTTATCCATACTAATATTATAAATTCGAAAGTAACTCTGTCTGTATGTATGTTACCTTTTCTCGCCTAAACCACTGAACGGATTTCGATAAAATTTGGCAGAGAGATAGAATGCATCCCGGAGAAGGATATAGGATAGTTTTTATCCCGATATTCCCACGGGATCGACTTTTCTGCGGGTGAAACCGCTGGGCACTGCTAGTGTAAAATAAAGTAATTTGATATTTGATTTTGGTTGCTTAATAATCATAATATACAATAGATAACACAGGTCAACAATTTTTTTCCCAAGAAACCAGACTATACTTTTCCGAAGGATTTTGACGCGCTGAATTCAAATCTGGCCTCAAAATTGCTCTATCACGTCAGGGTTTCGAGATATCCTAACCTAAAAGTGCAAAAAATACCGTTTTTGCTCATTTTTGAGGTTATGTAGCACGGCCGATCCTATTTTCTTTCTAAAATTATTAATAGCATCTCAAAGGACTAGTTTTTCTCTTTAAAATGACGTTGAGTTTACTCAAATATCTTTTTTTTTCGCTGAGAAATTGCATTTTGAAATTTTCCAATAGAAAATGTATGTGTATGAATTCTCAAACGTAGAACAATACACGTACGAAAATTTCAAAATGCGATATCTCAGCGAAACAAAAAGATATTAGAGTAAACTCAACGTCATTTTAAAGAGGAAGACTAGTGCTTTGAGATGCTATTAATAATTTTTGAAAGAAAATAGGATCGGCCGTGCTACATAACCTCAAAAATGAGCAAAAACGGTATTTTTTGCACTTTTAGGTTAGGATATCTCAAAATCCTGACGTGATAGAGCAATTTTGAGGCCAGATTCGAATTCAGCGCGTCAAAATCCTTCGGGAAAGTATCATCTGGTTTCTGGGGGAGAGCGTTTGTCAAATTTTGTCGACCTGTGTAATTATTATTATCATGACAATGATACGATTCTCCGTAATTCAATAGGAGTCATCATCGAAAGGGTAGGTATACCTACTTACAGTATTTTCATATCACCTAGTTTATCAGCACAAACGAATAAGAACTAAAATAAATATGAAGCTACATAAAAGTAAATTGAGTGGTAGTGCGCCATTTGTCTAAAACCCTTCTTTCACTTTTGAAAAGCGAGCCTCATTCGATTTATTTCGGTCGCTAAAATATAAAAAGGCTCTCAACGAAAAGATTCTATTTTTAAATAATAAATGAGTGGGGTCATAGCCCCTTACTAATAAATGTATTATATCAGATGAATAGTAACACACCGATTTCTCTCTTTCAGTCGTCAAATTAAACAGATGCTGTACAACGTTTGTTAGTATGTATGTATAATGTTTAAGTACAATTCTCTTCCAAGTGGATGTCCAGACCTCAAAAGCTGGCATTTTTCAACATTTTCATATGAAAAATGTTGGCATAATGTTTGGTATAATTAGGGTGCACGTTTAAATGCTACGCCGTTTTGCATACATTGCTGACGACGACGGGTGTGGGCAGTGTTGTTAATCTATGTGAACGGGGAACAGTTCACATGAAGTGCTTTAATGAGGTTAAATAGGTTATCGTATAACTCGATTCTTCACTGGTTATTTTATGGAAGATGTTTGTATCATACTAATATTAGGGACTCATATGATGTCAAATTAGGTGCTGATGTTTAAAACAGCATAAAAATCTGAAAGCAGTTTTAAGATTTTTTTTATGGTTTGAAATACGCAGGCTGGTTTGTATGTGTTGCAGGTTGAATCGTGAATCGATTATGTTACGTATGTAATAATTTTTCTGGCCGTAAGTTCTTATTAGTTTACGAGTTTTCAAATATTGTAGATCTTTTAAAAATAAATCTTAAGATAGAAAGTAAATTCAGATCATCCCGGCGCACCGCACCATTCATAAAATATGTGTAAAATTTTTCAATTTCTCAAGCTTCCGTTTTTCATTCCGTCCGCGTCCTAGTAAATTAAAGTTCTAGGCAGTCACCTCGGTAACAGGTGTTCTTCGGAGCAAGTCTTCATAAGATCGTATAGGTACCGCAGTTTATAAACAAATTGCCGCAGTAAAACATTACTTTAGGTTCCTTTACGAGACCTTTTGTCTAATTTGATACAAGATATTATGAAAACATAAAGAGTTGCGGTGTTTAAGTAGGTATAGCATACATACATAAGTACACATAAGTAGGTATACATAATTAGTATCAAAATGTATTGTTATGTGAAACAAAAGTGACGAGAATAAGTTTAGGGACCGTGCCCCTATACAGGTAGAAATAAATGGGGATACGGTCCAAATTATTATCTTATTATTATCTATTTTTGGTAAAATATTATTATTAGAAGGGAGGAGGGGGGAGAAGGCCCGTGCTCCAGAAGTGGGAACATTATAGGCTGATTATGTATTATTAATAGAAAGTTAAAAGAAGATGTAGTGACGCAGAGACAGTGACTACATCTCCATCGTCTTGATGGTTTGGTCATGATGAGAGACTAACAAAAGGTATTAAGGTAAGGTACAAAGCAGATGTGAGTGGAAACGCTGGGAGGGGATGCCCTAGATGGGCATAACAGTCATGTTCTTCAGAAAAGTCAAAAGGCTGACCTTTTGACCTTTTTTTTGGTTGCTAGTACTACGCACCTGAATGCGTAGTACTAGCAACCGGCGTGCGGGTATGACCAGGTGTTTGAACGTAACCGAGGCAAAAGGAGTATGTAATGATACTAGCGATGCATGTATGAATGGATTATTAACAGAAGATAGTAGGTAGGTACCTACTGATTGCCTGATAAGTTTTAAGATTTATTTATTTATTTAACACTACACTTCTATCATTACAGGATATCCCAAAGCGATAGGATGGTACTTAGCTTACACTTATTTTACAAATTGTGACACAAATGGTATGCAGTTATTCTTACGAATTCATTCAATGAACAGGAAGAAATGTCAATCCTTTCGGCGACTTCATTGAGTGTAGGTACTTATGGCGCGAGTAGGTAACTGGCGCATTTAGAAGCAAGTTAGTCCTGCCGCACGGCTCAGCCAGCAGCTGCGGCCGTCTCCGCCTCAGCACGTAGTTGTCGGGCACACGCAGATTCACCTCCTTTAACACGCCCTGATTTTTTATTTTTCTATTTGATTAATTTAAAAATATACTTAAATGGCGAGAGCTATATCCCTTTTTAATTCAAGTTGTTTTACCCGACTATGTCTAGAACAAACAAGGTTGGGTACATCAATGGATAATACGGATATACGCCATAAAGTCTCATGTACAAATACCCAATGAATTTATTTTGTATGCGTTCCAACATGAGACTATATTTAGTTTCATGTGGTGCCCAAATGATTGCATTACACTTAAACTGACTCCTTATCAGCGCATTGTTCAAGGTTGTAATAGCTTTAATGTATGAACTCTTGAGCACGACGAAGTACGTCTCCTATACGCTCTTTTGCAAACTTTGACGATGTGATCGCGAAATGACAACTCCTTGTTAAGGTGCACACCTAGATCACGTACCGTTTCCTTATTCATCGTTGCGTTGAGATTTTGTGAAAGATAATCTTTTATTTTAGCTAGGTTTATCTTTAGGAAACAAACTAATAACAAATCAATTGCAGATTGCCAGTTTTTGAACCGAATATTTTTTCTTTTGAACGAAATAAAAAATCGTTTCTAGTTACTATATTCTGAAGCACGGTAGGTGCTTGAGAAGCTTTATTTTAGTCGCTATAAAAATCTGAAGCGCTTTTAATTTATTATCAATTAATTATGATACCCGACGTTAATTTCCCTTTCTCTTTGATAATTTATTATCTTATTTTGTTTTATATTCGTTAAAAATGTTGAGTAAAAAATATAATATATTACGTGAACATTAATTGAAGTATTCCTTAATAGCGTTAATAGAAGCTCGATTGAGAACAGCTGGTAATTATTAAGCAAATTAGGATGTTACTCTTAATTTTATGCCTTTAATAAAGGTGTAGCCTGTATTTTATGTCTGTTTTAACGCTTCTGGAAATGTTAAATGCTAATCAAGTTACGTTACATATTTATGAACACTGAGTAACTTCTTCATGAGTCAATTTACTGCAGCTAAAGATCGATTACCAATAACCTCATTCTACTACTTACCTACCACTTTTGGACCAAAAAGGTCAGTCAGCTCTCTTATTACTTGATCATACATACCTCACACACGAGGAAACAATTACCCCCATAAAATGACCGCTCGAAATTATTATTATATTTTTTTTAAATTTGGTTTATTGATGTGGTTATATGAATTTTAAGTTCAGGGGTAATCCATGATATGAGTAATAGCTTACGCGCATATAGAAGTTAAAATTTTGATAACTTTCGTTTGTTTTTGTTATGAGAAACTCCTTAGTAGTTTGATTGATAGAACACTTTATATACAGGGTTATTGGTAAAACATTAACAACCTCTTAAGAGGTCATTGTACTCATCATTATGAACAACTTTTACTATGGGACCAAACCTGAAATCGCGAAAACAAAATCAGCTGTTCCCTACATTTTGACGAGTTATACGAACATAAATGTAGGGAACAGCTGATTTTTTTTAACCATATTAATATAGTCATCCGATAAGCATCTACGATATGATTATTTTTTCAATAAATGTGTATTAAATATTCATTGTCACATCACCTAGTTCAATGACAAAAATAAATTTCGACGAGACAAAACGGATGTCAGTCGTTTGACGTTTTGTATGAATAATTAAAAAATCATCCCACATTTTCGCTATTATTGATGAATATAGATATATTCAAAAGTTTTCTTGTGATCCACAGGATGAAAAAGTGATTGTCATATTATTTGTGTGTGCTATTATGCGCGTTATTTTATCAGCGACGCGCCGATATCGCGTTTTACTCCTGGGCAAGTTCAATGTTATCGCTTGTGGTTCCTGAGCACCACCTCTTGTACAGGCGATAGACTGTTATTGTTAACGGCACCAAAAAAAGAAGAGAGCTACAATCATCTCAAATGATCTCGTAAGTCATCTCCCACAATCACAATACTCGGTTCTTTTCAGTAACCAAACTCTGAAATTACATTAACATTGAGGTGAGCTCTCTTCTGTGCCTAAAGACCTTCTCCGTCAACTCAGTTATGTATTGATTGGGTTTCGTCACTGTGTTTCCTTTCCTCTCGCACATACGGGGTGTTTGCGTTGAAACTCGCATCCATCTGTGACAGGGAGACTGTTAGCGCTCGTTCTTCACGTCAGCTCAAATCAAATCATTTTGTTTGTCGAGTAGAGAAGTAATATGTATCGGTTACATTTCGGTGTGTTGTTTTGTGTTGAAGTTCTTGTGAGAAATGTGGTGGGTGTCACTCTGGCGGTTGACTTCAATTATTTGTCTATTGGTATGAGTAATAATGAAATGAGTTAGGGCTGATTTTTCAATCATGTCAGGGCCGAAGCCTGCCGGATCAGCGGGATTGTCCGAAAGGGTTACCGCTGGCCCGGAACATAAAGGGCTAAGGAAGGAACATGGGTGGGTTTCAGTCAGTAAGAATCTGACACTCCATTCCGTTCCACCCAGAGCGGGAGGGGTCATGTGATAATTTCCCATCCAAAAAAAAAAGGGGTAAACAAGACATACGTGTTACAGTTTATGTTCCACGTTTGTCATGTTAAATCACAGTATCACACTAATATTATAAAGCCGAAAGTTTGTGAGTGTGTGTGTGTGTTTTTTTATGCTTGTTACTTCTTCACGCTCAAACGGCTGAACCAATTTTGATAAATTTGGTATGGAGGTAGCTGACACCCTGTATTAACATATAAGCTACTTTTTATCCCGATATTCCTACGGAATCGAAACTTATGCGGGTAAAACCGCGGGGCGCAGCTAATTCGTCTTAAATAGGGTGGATTCAGTACATTATTGCTGCTGTTTCCTACAAAAGTGCAATATTCTTACGCGGTCAAAATGTATGGAACACCATTTTTTTTTTATAACTGACAAATAATTTCAACGCAGCTTGGTCCTGAATATTGTTCTGAATCGGGGTAACAGGTTACGCGTCGACGTCCCTCCCAACCTGTATAAGTAGTATAACCCCATTGTGCTCACATCTCTTTGAGAAGAAAATGTTACCGTCCTTGTTCCTGTAACTAAATTAATTGCTGAATTTCTATTACAAAGTTTAGGGAACGCTTAAAGAAAATAAACAAGAATGTAAAATTATGAAAAGCGGATTATGTATAAGGAAACGGAAACGAATGTAAATGGCACCTCCGCTCACCTCTGAAGTTTCAGTCGGAACAGAACTCACTGAAAACACAAGTTTGAACTTCAAACTACTCACTACATCTTCAGCTATATAGTGCACAATACCAGTGGAAGCTACGCGATGCTGTATTGTTTAATTTACCGTTTGGATACTGGCACAGTTTTTCAACAATTCTTTGCAGAGAGACAAACAAAAGGTATTTTGAGTGCGTCAAGTTTTATCAGAGCACTGCTTAGGATCTCACTCTCATTAGACGTCCAACCCAAAACTATTGACAAAGTAGCTAGGTAAATAAATGACCCGTATCCATTAAATTATCTTAATCAACAGCCTGTAATATTTTCGACCTTTCCTAACTTCCTTAACGTATAAGAATAATAATCTAATCATAATATTTCCACCTATACTGCGTATAACAACTGTAATTACCATATAGAAGTATGAGGAACAGGGTGACGGGGGTGGGGAGACGGGTGTTGTGTCTGGCGGGCAACTGCCCGTTGATTCATGTCGGGCCGTTGTATCTATGCTAGTTGCGCGGTAAACTCTGCTTGCGCGATGCAGGATTTGCGTGACGTCAGTATGACGCGTTGGTTGCATGTGGCGTTGTAGATACCGCTACAACCACATCACATTAATCTATACTTCACGTCATTGTGCCGCATTGTTTATGGTCTGACTAGTGCTGGGTGTAAGTCAATGAACTACGTCAGTAGAACAAAAGTGTTCTAACTTAGTGACATCTGACACGGCCAATAAACACTGACCTTTGCCCAGCAACTATTTTAAATACCAATGAATTATGAGATTATGTTGGGTCATATCAAGGTTGGGTCATATAATCAGCAGATATTTTTTGGTATTATTGTGGGATCATTATATAGTGCTCGTCATGGTTATACTTCGTCTCCAAATGTATTAAAAGGATGAAAATGTTCCACATTAATCGTGGACAACATTCTCTAACAAAAATTTTCAAGTCTTACAGTTGAGTTTAATTTACATTAAGCATAATTTTCTACATTTAGGTAGGTACTTAGTTTATTCCAGTGTTTAGATAGACATCCTAATTTCATGTTTTGAAAGCTCCGACAAACTTAACTTCTGCTCCCGTTAGAAACTTTATCCCGTTAGACATTTTATTTGGATAAACAATTTTAAATTAGACTACCATTCCATTGATAGTGGCGAACAGCGCAAAAACTAAATTAAAAGTTTCTTTACGTCGTTCCGCGTAACTTCCGCAGAGGCGAGCTTAACTTAATGAGCAACTCTTGCCAAACCAACTTAGCGATACTAAAAACATTTTAAAATGAATCTGTGTAAGAAATGCATATATTACGGGAGAGCCTTGCCGTCTTACCCTCTCAACGGGAGTGAGGGGATCATAAAATCTCCATAATATATCGCAGGGCATCGTGGTAGCGTAGCCTTGTCAGTGGGGCACAACTTTAAGTCGGCCAAATTCTCTTTGTTAAGAATGCCGTTTCACTGACTTTTCAGTGAGGATTATTTTCATAGGATGGATGGTAAGAAGAGGGGAGGGGTAAAAAGTTTTATTGCGGGTAGTTAGTTATCACAGCGCGACGGCGCCGCTTTATGTGTTTGCCTAGAGCAGGCTATTGTTTGAGTGTTCCGATATTCTAAAGTTTTATCTTCAGTTAGTTTAGTCGTTGTTTGGTTTGGTATATTTGAGAAAGACACGATTACTGGAGTTGTACTTGTGTTGTTGGGTATATTCAACGAGGTATTTTTTTTTCAGCAAGCTGTATTGCGCTAAAGAGTCAATTTGCCAAGCAAAGCTTTGTGAACCAACACACTGACACCACATTAATGTCTTGGGAAAAGCCTCGAACACAAAACTACAGCCAAGTCCGGCGAAGTGCAGCAGAGTCCGATCAAGTGCGGCCAGTTGCGACAAGTTGCGATTGTGGTCGGACAACTAGTCGTGCGCAGTTGTTCAACATAGTTCTAGGTACTTTCACATAGTTGATCAACTACGAACATTGGCTAGAATTATATTTTATTTAAAACGTATAGTTGTTATATCGTATGCAGATATGTTTTTTCCGTACACGTAAAGGCACTGTTGTATTTTAAATTCTTAAACAATATCAGAGTACCATCATGTTATCGATATTCCTAAAACAAAATGAAAACTGGTTAAATTAAAAAAATGCTGTTCACCCAATTCTCAACAATTATAAAGCCCGGATTACATAAAACAGATTTATTTAAAAAAAAGTATAACCCCAAAAAATCGTATGGCACCTTTTTTTGCGTGAGTTTCTTTTTTTTCGTAAATTTATTGCGAGCGGCCTGTGCGTGCATAGACTGTTATTGGACAATATTTTCCGCGCCATGCCCCGGACCAATGAGCAGGCTCGTCGATATTAAACTCAAACAGTACACACATGAGTGATGAAACAAACGCTCTGCTGAACGAACTTGTTAGGAATTATTCATAAGCGAATATGAGAGATTTGTATAAGTAGTGGGGTTAAACGATTTTGATATCAAGTTAATATTTTCTATGTTTCTGATATAAAGTTTGGCTTCAGATCTCTCGGGACTAAGAAATCTACTGAAATTCTTGGCTTCTTGAGAAATAATTCCACCATCGTTTTATTACAATTATTAATAATTAAGGCTGTCACTAAACGCAGCTATTCCTATTTCATAAACCATCATAATTATTCCGTCGCAGGATTTAATTAACGCGTATCACCCCCACTGTCCTGTCCCCCTGCCCCCGGGTATCCACCTGTCTGTCCGAGCCTTATATTTCAATCAGGCCATGTTAACGATGGTTCCGGCATCAATCTCACTCATTTACATTTTATTTCGGAATAGAACACCTTTATTAAGTTTCTGTTCTTGTCTAGATTACGGAAGTATTGATTTTGGACAGCCCTTCGTTGCTGAACGTTTTTGCTGTAGAGCGGGAATTTGTTTTCCATGCCTTTTTGTACCTACCTAGTTTGATCACAATTTAATTTTGATTAACAACTTTTACTATGGGGCCAAACCTGATATCGCGAAAAAAAATCAACTGATTCCTAGATTTTGACGAGTTATACGAACATAAATGTAGGGATCAGCTGATTTTTTTTGCGATTTCAGGTTTGGTCCCATAGTAAAAGTTGTTCATAATGATGAGTACAATGACCTCTTAAGAGGTTGTTAATGTTTTACCAATAACCCTGTATATACCGGCGAGAGCTTATCGTAATTAATTGATTGTCGATATTTGATTGGAAAGCGAGTATCGTGATCGATATTTGATTGGATAGCGAGTATCGTGATCGATATTTGATTGGATAGCGAGTATCGTGATCGATATTTGAGTGAATAGCGAGTATCGTGATGAGGAACGTTTTTTGTCAATTTTGTGTGAAAGGCCTTTTTGTAAAATAAATATGTTTGTGCATGAATATGTAGATATAGTGCGAAAATAACAATTGAAAGTAATTGCAATGTTTTTTAGAAAAAAACTTTGTATAGGTACGTGAGTTTGTGGTAAGTACTGAAACAATGTCATTAATATAATTAGTCGGTTTTATTAAATTGGATCCACTAATTTTGAACTACTGAAAACAACCACAATATTTATATATAAGTATTATTATTATTGGAAGACACCGACAAAATTAAAATGTATGATTTTTGAAAACATGTCTTGTGTCTCGGTATTAAATCTTCTCTCGAGGTTATGAGTTATGAAAACATAATGAGCAAATAAGGGACATTAGAATTACTAAAACTAAACTAACAAAACGACTTAAAAGAGATTTTGCAACGGCGGTTTGGAATCAGGCAAGGCCTTGGTTATTGAAAAACACACACGTGGACCATACATCCACGTGTAATGGATTTCCTTATATCGAGCATTCAAGCTCAGCTTTTGGTTCTACGTGCTGGTTTCCTCAAGGTGTTCTTTTTCCTTACTGTTTTGAGAGCAGTGGTGATAACATAAATTGCACCAAGTAGGTTAAGTGTATGCCTGCATGGGTGTGTTAGGTTCGAACCGACGGTCGACCTACTAACTAACCACTTGTAGGTTGGGGTCGTTACATCTCATTCCAATCATGATAAGCGCTAATATTATATTAAACAAATATGCATACGCGCAGGTTATTTATTAGTAATTGTATTGGCAACGCTCATCACTATTTGTGATCTACTACCACATCTCAATACCTCGCAGTATTTGCAGGAAAAAATGCCGTCGCCATTTGCAGAGATAAAAATTTCCAATGCACGCAACGGCTAGTCGCGCCGGTCAATGCGGGTTCAAGCCGGGTAATGTGGGCCAATTCCCGGGTAATGTGGGCCAATTCCCGGGGAATGTGGGCACCTCACGTCCGCACCGTTATAGGCGATGAAGCAGCATCTTGTCTATTTATCAGTTCGTTTGTAATTCGATTTGTACGTTTTTTTTAACAGACGCGGTATTGTTGAATGATAGCGTTCTATTTTTGGGACGGAAAGGAACTTATAGTATACATAATCTACTGGAACTGGAACGTTCGGCAAAGGGATCGTGACACCGGCGTTTTCATGTTTCCATTTCTACTGAGATCAACAACAAGTATCGTGACAGCGGCGTTCTCATGTTTTCATTTCTACTGAGATCAACAACAAGTGTGACTGAAATACAAATAAACTGTCATCATTCATGTAGTCTTTGTCAGCTCGAAAACCTAGACGTGAAAAGACCGTTTTAATAAGCTCATTTCTCCACTCTACAAAAGCCAATCTTCTAAGACGAGTTCGAACACTTGAGGCTGCTTCCAAACAATCGCTGCTTAATGATTAGTGCCCGCCAGATGACGTTAATTCTCGGCTCGACAATCAGCTCCGGATTAGAGAGCTGCGGATAAAAACAAACAAAGCCACAACGCGTGACGAGGGTAGAACCGCCCTTATCTCCGCCACCAAACCTTCAATGTTCTCATCGAGAAAAATTGTATAGGAACAGAAAAAACCGACTTCTTTGGGTAGTCTTGAAATTGGTTTATTAATTCGTAAATCATACTTTCTGCCTACTTACAATAAGTGAAACGCTCTATTGACCAACTTATTGTAATATTCTTCTTATGATTAGGTAGGTATTTACATACCTACCAACACTCTTCCAAAACCAATAAAGAACGTCCATTTTAAATTGGGTAAGACACCTCCCGAGTTCTATGCAACCCACTCCTAATGCAAACTCCATAAATAAAAGTAGGTGTGTAGCGTTTAAGGTGTGAAAACAAAGAAAGGCGTTGATAAATTGTGAAAGAAATGTTGTGAGACCGAGAGCCGGGAGAGGGTTTCTTTAAATCGACTTCGGTGCAAGGCAGTGTACAATTCTATGTTTGTTTGTTTAGAGGAGAATGGAAAGTGAGGAGAAAGTAAGCTCGTTAATTAACTGCGTGAGTGCTTGGATCTCAAGGTTGCTTGTTTTTGCACTTTTGTTTTTTTTTAAAATGTGGAGTAAATTATCTTACTACGTTATTAACGCTGATGCACCTCAAGGAGTAAGATCACCCAGAGCGGAAGGGGTCATTTGATGATTTCACATCCTGAAAAAAAAAGGAGTAAGATCTTCATTTAATACTACGAAAGTTTTTGATTCATTGAACATTAAACTCCGATTATCACGTCATGTGCCGCGATAAATTATTAAATAATGCTTCAATTGATAGGTTTGGGAGCAGTAATTTCCAAAGAAATCTTATAAATTCCTTCGTGCCTACTTCTGCGAATCACTTACCGTCGTTTTCCTGGCATACCTTTATGGTGTTACTTTGATTTCAACGAACATACTTAAGTTATTCAATGTTTTCCCTTAAAGCATTTTCTAAGTGATTTTTCTTTCAACGTTATAGGGAAAATTGATCAGTTTATTTACAGGTTGAGTTGCAAAATGTTGTCATTTTAATATGGCCGACTGCGGAGTAAACGTGCAAAATGTTTGCAAGTCTGAGTTATCGTGCAACATTTACAAACTAATAAAAATTTATACGAGTATTACTTTCAGTTTTATGCAGTTTTTAGTTTTTGCTACTTTTTTAATATTTTCTAAGGTTAACAGACATTTCACATGACTGCGACTGTCACCAAAGTATAACAACTTATCATAAAGTATTAAAGTGGTTGTGTCTAGTCTAAATCGTGTCTGTCAAAACCTAAAAAAAAATAAAACCTGGCACTCCGGTAGTGCCGACAGAAGTGAAAACTTGAACAATTACGAGTGTATTTTGTGAATCGTCTTATAAACAAAACGTCAGTTATATATCCGTGGTTCAGCGCCATCTCGTCGTTGTTGGATGAACTACCGTCGTTGTTGGATGAACTACGTAGTTAGTACGCGAGGCCCTCGTAGTTCTTCCCGATGTGCATAGATGGCGCTGTCCTCAACAACGCGCGTCTTTCGTTTTACGTCTTACGAATCTTACGATCAGGGTCACGTGACCTGACGCGAATTTAGAAGTTTTTACCCATTCCAAAAAAAGTACACAGCGCCGCTAAAGAAGTTTTCACTTCAAAAAAACTTATGGTATCTCATAAATAAATATCCTACAGAATATAAACTCTTCTATAAAAATTGTCTTGAATAATCACCTAGATTATTCAAGACAATTTTTATAGAAGAGTTTACTATATACTATAATACTAATAATAAAGTTGAAGAATTTGTTGTTTTTTCATCTCGCTAATCTCTGATATCTTTTTGTATTTAATAATCTGATTCTTGAGGAAGCTATACCTACTTAACATCACGCTAAGACCCTTAGGCGCCGAGCAACAACAAAAAAAGTCAGAAATAAGCTGAGCGAAAACGAAGTAAAAGCGCGGACATGCGATGCGATGCGACGCGATGCAGCGGGGGAACAAGAAATTTCAGGCGGAGGAAGTCGCACGTAGAAGCTAGTATATTATAAACAGTTACCTTGCCAAATTAAATTAATGGTAAAATTCAAAAATAATGACTTCTTGATTGTGAGTTCTCCTGCACATACAATGGGTGCACAATGCACTTAAAATACATTTTGACTTAACACATAATAATATCCGTAAGCTCTCATTTGCTTTCATTCTAAAGCGTCAAGCGCCTATGACATAATATGAGACAGTTTGTCTATTCTTAGCCAAAATCAAGTCTCCTGCCGTATTTATTCGGTTTGTACCACAATTAATATAATAACCATGTCGCCAATGAGCCATTCCACATATTACAGGTGAATAATTATGTCAATAGAATGTAGTTAATGCGCGTTCTTCCACTTATAGCTATATTAGCCGGGTGCTTCAAAGAATCGCCGGCGCACATTGTACGGCGCCGGCCGGCACTTAAACTTCTTAATGCCATTATTATGGTACACTAGTGCCATATATTTAGTGCTCTAGCGTGTCTCCCGGAATAATAATTGTATACCTTTCATAATAAATGTTGGCTACTTTTTATTATAATTCGTCGTAACGGCTTTATTGGTTCTTTTAATATGATAATAACTCAATGCAGTGTTTTAGCTACATGTCTGTGCGTGAGGTACTACGTCATAGCGGTTAAGCGTCAAGCGTTGTGTCGCGAATTCGATTCTTACACAATATTCTTTAGTTGCCTTCACAGTCAGCTGAAATATTTACAAAGACTAAAGATGTGCTATTCAACTCTTTCTGTGTGTTTCTCGTCAACCTTTAAGCATCGCCTTTCGCATGTCCCCCTCCTCTACGTGTGATGTTAGTTTAGTTTATTAAGGCGACTACATGACCTGACATGTAAATAAACTAAGCTCTCTGTCGGACCGCATAGAAAAGAAAGAGAAGCGCGATGACACATCGCTGGTAGTTTATTGCAAAATATGAAGCAATTATCTATTTACAAAAAATCTATTGTTTGGACTAAAAAATTAAAACACTAGTGCTTTAGTATGTTGCTTGTAGAATATTCTGACAAAAAATGATAATGATTGTATGTATATTAGTATGGTTTCTATTGTAAAAAAAGTTTTTAGAGGTATCTTCATGATTTGATTCTATCGTATCAAATTAGTTGTATTATGTTTTCAACACACTATCAACCTAGCATTATATCCTGAAGAAAATCATATATCTTTCTGATTTTGTTTACTGTACTCGATCATATTCTTTTATTGTTTCTGAAACTTGGGATTTTTGCGTTTAAGTCCTGTTAAGCCCCTTAAACATCTACATAGGTTTATTACATTATTTATTTAATCAACCAGGAACCACGCTCACCTCGTAATAAGGATTAACTAGGTAAATCTCAGGCTTCATAGTAACACACACGCTAGTTTAACTGCCAGTCACTTCGCATATTAGCTAAAGTAATGGGTACTTTACATAGTAATTTCCTTTAGATTAAAACTGTTACTACGCCGAGCAAACATTAGTTGTTTGTGTGCTGAGCGCTAAAATGTTGACTTTACCCGATACGTGGGGTAGTGCGCCACGCCTCTGCCAAATACACGCAAATCCGTTAGGAAGGGGTGAAGATGATATTTTAGATATTTGGTAACTTGAATGTAAAGTGATAGTGTGTGGTAGTAGAGTGGTATCTGGGAATAATTTTGTATCTGATACATTTATTAAGTAAATAATCTGCCACGAACCTAAATATTACACATTACACGGCGAAGAAAAAAGCCCTCACTATAAGCCAATAGCTGAAACTGATAAATCATATTGGTTTGACTCAAGAATGTGCGTCGCAATTAATTGATTGCACCTTTCCATTTATTTATGTTGTCTTAAGGATAAGTTAATACCTATGGAGATATTCTATTGTAAGTATGTACTTACCAGTGTGTTTAGAGCTAGAGACTTATGTAACCTGATATTAATTCTAAATATGTCTTAATCAGAATTTGTATCAAATTAGTCATGAACATTTTCTCAAATCCGATTCCCAATAATTAGAAATTCCAAATCACATTCGATCTGGGACCCTGTATTGATAGTCCAATCTCTACAACGACAGGCAGACACGAAACTATAATATCAATGAAGTTAGTTAGCAGCCAAATACCGTGTCTAATACATACATACACATGGATAAACTTACGCCTTTTTCCCAGGAGGATGAGCAGAGACTACAGAACGCCACCTGCTACGAACTTAACATACTCCTTTGGCTTCGTTTACCGTCTCTAAAGACATCACATTTTAATTTAGTGTAATAAATACTTACTTTGCTCACAAATCAATAATTCAGGGATAATGCCCCCTTCCGGGCCCTTCCCCTCCGTTATTAGGAATATTATGAGTAACATATTCGGGTATTATTAATATAACTTAGGGAAATAGCGCGAGGTTTCCGAGAAATATTTATGTAGGTATTATTAATATGTCATTTTCGCGTATTCCGTGCTATGTAGTCGGTGACTAGGTAACTATGTTTCATAATTATTTGTGTTTTCTTGTTACCACAAGTATAGAGATATTTATTCCTGGTATACTAGCTTATGCTGCATAAATGAAGTTTCATTTCACAAGACTTTGCAGTAAATTGCATCTCATTAGGGATAAAAGCTTTTCTATTAGATAATATGTTGCTAGAATTTATTTTTACAGTTTAATTTATTCTGTCGTCAAGTTCATTTTAATTCTTTATGTTGCTTTTAGCAATGACAACTTTAAACGTAGCGTATTCTTTTGTCTGGTAACCAATACTTTGACCACGAGTTTCCACGTGTTTGTGAGGCTTCTTTCTCCATATTTGGTTAACTTGATCAAAATAATAGTTAGGCGTGTGTCATATCATCTCATCATTCAGCTGAAAGACGTCCATTGCTGGACATAGGCCTCCCCCAATCACCTCCACTCCGACCGGTCTTATCATCTAACAGCATACTTTTCTTGCAGAGGCCTATTCGCACAATTTCATTTACAATATTAAGTGTACTTTACAACCCGGTTATTTATCTTCGCGTTAGCGAACACTTTCCTTATTCAATTTCGCATAACCCCGCACGTTCAGCTGCGGTGCTCGCGACATCTTCATCATGTCTCCGCTCCTCTGTCGCTCTCAATAAATATTTAAATTCAAAAGGCCCCGCTTCACATTACAAGTTACTCGGATCACTTTTAATTAAAGTTGCAAGTTTGATCGAGCCTCCACGACGGCGACGCCAGGCTAATGACTTATCACGACTTGATTAATTTGTGATAACCCGCGTGTCGTGTTAATCAAGTTTTTAGTTGACAAGTTTGTTTTGGCGGCGCCATGTGGGTATGTGTTATATGATGCTGTATTAAGAGCTTTGTGGAGCTTAAGGTTTTGAGGGAATCTTAATCAAGCAATGTAAGATAATTCATGCTATATTAAATAAGAAAAGGTTAGCAAAATGTTTTAAATCTTCAATTAATTTGATGTGTTGGACACTCAGAAAGTTTTGCGAAAATAAAAAAAAATGTTCTATAGGTAAATATTTTTTATTAAATCTTTTCAAAGTACTCTCCACTAGCCTCTATACAAAGTTTCATGCGTCTGAACCAGTTTTCGAAACACGTTTTCCAGTCCGCCGCAGACACCTCGTTTACAACCTGCTCGAACGCTGACAGCGCATCTTCCGGCGACGAAAATTGTATCTCTTTGAGCAGATTTTTTATTTTCGGGAATAAAAAGAAGAACCCGTGTGGGGTTCTAGGTCAGGGCTGTAAGAGGGGTGACCCAGGAGTTTGACCGGCGTGCTGTCCAGAAAGTCCCTTGTTTTGAACGCGGTGTGCGAAGACGCGTTTTCGTGGTGGAGCAGTAGCCCGCGGAGCCCTGTGTTTGATCGCTTGTTGCTCACAACAGAGAAATATTCTGCTAAGCGTTTGGCAGTATAGGTACCATCCAGCATTGATGCTTTTTTGGTTCTGTAAAGGAATTGACACTAAGTAGCCAGTTAAATTGAAAAAGTTCGCGATCAAAATATTCCCCCCGCTTCTAGATCGCTTCACTTTGGTAGGCGTTGATTCGTTTTGAAACACCCAAACTGTCGACTGGCGCTTCGTTTCTGGATCGTATTGATATATCCAAAACTCATCATCTGTAATGATGCCGTAAACACGCCGAGACGAGCCTGCTTCAAATTTGTTTATAATATCCCGGCACCATTCCACCCGGGCCTGCTTCTGAGCATTGGTGAGGTTGTGCGGCACCCAGCGTGAAACTATCCTCCTCGCGCGAAGATGCACGTGTAGAATTTCGTGAGAGCTTCCCGATCCAAGCTGCAGTATTTGCTGAATCTCTTGATACGTAACTCGCCTAATGTTCTGGATTAAAATTTTCACTGCTAGCACGTTTTCTTCCGTAGAAGCCGTCAAAGAAAGACCACTTCTTTCTTAATCCCCCAAAGTTAGTCGATCGTGCTTGAATTCGTTATACCAACGATACACGGTTGCTGATCTGAAGTCTATCGTACGATTCCTTCGGTTTTAGGCGACACTTGAAATCGTAAAAAAATCATAGCGCGAAAATGTTCCCGGCGCAAATCCATTTTATAACGATAATTTAAATTAGCTCGCAAAAAATGTGGGGGGCCATTTTGAAATTGGAACGTAGCTATTATATACATAAAAACTTTTTTCACAATACTTTCTGAGTGGCCTGTAATGGGAGGTTTCATTATAAAATAATCCTTGAAAGATAAATCTTGCAGTGCAATTGGTATATTTGATTTTGTTAAACTGCTTCTTCAATCACATTTTCCTCATGTAGCTACCGACTGCCATGTCTCGTCTCAGGATCACAACTAACGCCTGTCTGGCCAGTGCGTTATCTTAGAACGATGAAGTTTCCTTGTTATCTTTTATTAGCTTCACAACTTTTAACATCTCACAAAAAAGTTTTAAAATTGTAATAATAACCAAGCACCCAGTATAAAGTCGATAAGCCAACATAAAAGCAACATAAAATCCATTTTCTTTATTTAACTTTCGACTTTTACAGGCAGACGAATGAGTAAAGCCAAACAAAAATCAAAAGTTAAAAGCAACGTCATCCAGCTTCCATAAAAAATAAGCAGATTTCAGTATGACTAAAGAAAATAATATGCAGTGTAATAATGAAACAACATATATTCCCGCTGATAAAATCCAATGTGAATGCGATAAAACCGCACGCGCGCTGCCGTAACATAATATCTAAAAGCATTTCGCTATCCTATTTATTGAAAATCCTATATTCTTGCGGGAATGATAATTCAATTTCTTTTACAATACTGAATATATAAAGAGCAAGTCATATTTCAGGACCTCTCTTTGTCTTTCTACTTTTGCGAGAATTCCGCTCCGTTCCTTTGCAGATTATTTTATTTTGGTTTTTCTGCTTGATTACACTAGAAAGTTTTATTTGTTTGTTTTGTGGACTGTCATTTTAATTTTATGGTGAACTAAATTCCAAGATAATAATGCCGCGTTATTAGATGTTTTCGACAAGAAAAAACCAATGCAAGCTATAAAATGTATCATTAATTAAGTCGGTTTGATGAATAAATTCATTCAACATCTTTCCATTTAAACTGACGACGGCATTCCTCAAGGTGCTATACTTGGTCCGATCTTACAAACTTCATAATATAGGTATCTTATGCATTGATGAATAAAAAATATCCGAAGATATAACATTCCTAGCCAGCTAGACAGCTGAATAATTTATGTACATAACGTATTCTAGCTAAATCTTATAAATTATAAAGCTCAGAGAGACTGTGAATAATAGATATGCCTGGATGGGCCATAGTGCGGATAGTGATAAGTATGTTATGTAGCATACTGGTGACCACAGTCATTATAAAGTTTGTTAAATACGGGTTGCTGTGCACGTAGGAGGTTAGGGGGAGAGAGGGGGGCCTCCAACTAACCACATGAAAGGTAGTATACTGGGCATCCGCAGAGCGCGGTTTCATTATATTTTTAACTTTATGAACGTAAGTTCTGTGTAACTGTGTCGGTTGTTTCATCATACTTTTGGAGTTTTGGCGGATGATTTCGTTAGCTTTGGGTTTGTGCCATTTTATTCTTGAAATTAGATAAATAGAAAAACAAAGATAATAAACGTAACAGAATTCATAAGTTTTACAAAGTTTTCGAATTATACATTTCTCAATTTTCAATTGTCATTGTGCTTTCAACTTGATAATGAACAACATTCTTACATTTGATGGCCGCCTCTTATTTCAGTCTAGAACGACTGGGACGCTAGTAAGTCTCCTAGACATATAATGACTAACAGTATCTGTAACAAATTGCCTCCAATAAGAGAAATCCTACGATATTAAGTCCTATATACGGGAGATACTCATCTTTCGGGAGTTGTAGCGCGCAAACTAACTACACACTCACACTCAAGCATTGCCCAAAATGAAAAAATAAACAATGCAATAATTTGTACATAAAGACTTTATTATACTCTTACAATAAAGAGTAAATAGGTAATAATATGCAAACACAAAACTTCCTTTGTCATTCCATAATAGAAGTTATATTCATCATAGAGCATAAAAAATGTTTATTACTAGGCATCCTTTAAATTAAATGTTGCCAGCGAAATGAAATACTTTTACGTAGGCCGTTACTGAATAACACCTCATTTGTCAAATTCGTAATAAAGAGAAACATACAAAATGTTCATTTAAATGTCCATATTTTTGAAACTTGAAGCAACAACGCGTTCAAATGTAAGGATTATGACAATTTCATGAGACAATCCTTCCGTGGGCCAACGTATGGAATTGATTCACTTTTAAATTGCTGAAAATATTGAAATGAACGATATATATAAAGCCTGACTTGAATCCACATTGGTCATGTAAATGACAATAAAAGGTTTGTAACTCCATCGGTTTATCTATATCAAGTTGTTAATGGTCGACAATCTATTTATTTATTTATTTATTTGAATAACATGGGAGACTTACAGCTAAAACAAACAGATCAAGGACAGTACATTAGTCTGAAAGCCAATTACAGGTCTCCACTTATAAAATACAGAGAAGAAAAAGTAAATTCTGAGGACATTCACACCAAGTTACTACCTATAAACTACAGCATAATTACTATGTTGCTCGCACTGCATAACAACCATCATAACAAAATGAATTACATGAAAAAGTTACCGCTTAAGCACTTCCTGGCTGACGATACACTAGTTAGGAACGGATCAATATCGTACTGTTTACAAAGCTTGTTTAAATTTCTGCTTGCACGCACAATGTAGGAATTCTGCCTATAGTTGGTTGGAGCAACTGGCACGCGCAAAGGTGGATTGTATCGCTTACACTTCATGGGAATATTGAAATAAAATTTTGACAAAATATCGGAACAGCTTATAGAATTATTAAAGATTTTCAACAAACACACACAGTCCGAAATCTCACGGCGGTTGAGTAAAGGTAATATATGAAATTTTTTACATAGGTTATGATAGTTTTCCGAATGATACGGTACTTTTTGATGATAACATATATACCGTATGAACCTTTTTTGGATGCTCTCAATTCGGTTAATATATTTGTGGTAACATGGGTTCCATATCTCGGACGCGTATTCCAAGTGGCTTCTAACAAAAGTACAATATAGAATTTTTAAAGTTTTGGCTTGAGTAAAGCACTTAGATAACCGCATTATGAAACCCAGTGATTTTGAGGCCTTGGCGACTATTGCATCAACGTGTAATTCAAAACTGAGCTTGGAATCGTGATGAACCCCCAGATCACGGATGGAGTTTGATCTAGGTAGAACTTGATCACCTAGGGTATACGATGTAGCAATGATTGAGCGCTTCCGAGAATACGTTACAACCGAGCATTTAGCGGGATTAAGATCCAGCTTATTTCTTTGGCAGTAGTCCTCTAGGCGACGCAGATCATTCTGGAGTGCCGTTACGTCCATTTGCGATGATATTGTGGCATAAATTTTCATATCATCAGCAAAACATAAAAGTTTGGATGAAGTCAAGCAAAAGTCAATGTCATTGATGTATATTATAAATAGCAATGGACCGAGCAATGAACCCTGCGGGACTCCACTAGGAACAGGGACCCAACTAGATATATAATTATTTAGTACTACTGCTTGGGACCTGTTGACAAGATAAGAGGAAAACCATCTGAGTAGATCGCCATGAATTCCCATGCCATTTAATTTGGATAACAGAATGCTATGATCAATTCGATCAAAGGCTTTGCTATAGTCTGTATAAACTACATCAACCTGCTTACCGTTGCACATGGCATCAGTTATAAATTCATTAAGGAGAATTAGGTTCGTGACAGTAGACCTCCCTTTTAAGAAACCGTGCTGGAATAAGCTAAATGAATTTTTCAGAGCAGTATGAACCTGATTATATATTATTCTTTCAAAGACCTTTGCTATAATACACAGTTTAGATATCGGCCTGTAATTCGTTATGTCTGTTTTGACACCTTTTTTATGTATAGGCGTTATAAACGCAGATTTCCATATTTGCGGCACAACACAGGTATTCAAAGATTTTTTAAATAAAATTGAAATAGGTCGCGCTATCGAAGGTGCGCACCCAACAAGAAGTTTGGATGGAATGTTGTCAGGACCTGCCGATTTGCATGTATCCAACTTACGAAGCAAGTTAATTATTTCATCAATATCAACAATGATATTGCAGATATCAGATGATAAGTTCGACGAATCGTTAAAAAGAAAAGAAGGGACTGGATGACTAACACTGGAATTAGAGAGAAAAGTAGAATGGAAGTATTCGGAAAAGGCCTGACAAATAGATTCCCCCGTCCTTAAGGTATCACTATTATAGTTCAAGGTGCTTGGGATTGCGTTTGAGTTATGACGTTTTTTTACAAAAGTCCAAAAGTGTTTTGGGTTATTTTTGATAGAATTTTCTGTTTGATCCAAATAGTTACGGTAGCAATGAGATTCCATAGTTTTCACCCTTTCACGAAGAAGCTTGAATGTTAATTCGTCCGATATATTACCATAGGTTTTGAATTTTTTTAAATATTTATATTTTTCTTTAATTGTTTTAATAAGTGACGAACTATACCATGTTGGATACTTTTTATTCCGAAACAGTTTTTGTGGGATATATTTTATTTGTAAATCCAAAATAAACCGATTAAAGAAGTTAACTGCATCATCAATTGACCGCGCGGAAAACTCAGTTTCCCAGTCAGTCGCGCAAATGTCTTCGCTGATAGATTGATAGTCACCTTTATCAAACAAGAATTGAGTACGAGGCGCACATTCAAGCAGAGGTGTTACAGATAGGTCCAAATTAATTATTAACGCTGGGTGATAGGCATCAATAGGCACCAGTGGGGTAGAACATTCGGCCACATTAACTTTTCCATTGGAAAGGACGAGGTCAAGGATTCTACCATACCTATTAGTTACCGTGTTATACTGTCCAAAATCAAGCGTGCATAATTCATCACAAAACAAAACTTCATCGTTACTGTTAGGATTCAATGGGACAAGTGAAAGGTTGTCAGATGGAACCCAGTTAATACCGCTCATATTGAAGTCACCTATTACGAGAAAGGTATCAGAGATATTATTAATAACTGTTTGGTTTAATTTAGCAAGAAAATTAGAGAGTTGTGAGGAAAAAGAAAGGCCCAAGTTTTGTTGGCATAAGTAAATATCACAAATATGCAACGTAATATTGTTCCGTGTGATAGGATCTTTAAGGTGTATGGATAGCCAAAGGTCCTCTGCTGTAGAATGAAAATTAGGTTGGCAAATAACTGATAATTCTCTACGAGTAGCAATGAGTATCCCCCCACCACGCGATTGCCCGGTCAAAACATAATCTCGGTCGCGGCGCCAAACAATGTACCGATCATCAAAAAACTCAGAATTTAAAATGCCATCCAATAACCAAGTCTCAGTAAGTACTATGATATCATACGAATTAAGTGACATTTGACGGTAGAAAGAATGAGTTTTAGTTCTAAGACCTCGAACGTTCTGATAATATATGTTTAAGTTATTACTGTTATTATACTTATTACTCTTATTAGCCATTGAAAATGAAGTCAATAATTGAATATAAATCAGTGTGATGTACGAGTATTACAGTAACAGCAATCATTAAACAATAATGTAAGTATAAAAATATAAAAATGCAAGGAAGGTAAGCTTTAAAAAAGTTTGCGCGTGAACATAAATCATACGACAATAAATAGTAAACAGCTGAGCGAAAAAGCAAGCAGTAATGCGTGGTGCGTACAAGCGAGAGCGAGTCAAACATATTGGAAAGCATTGGGGCTTTGAAGTAAACAGCGCGATAAGAAACATAAAGGATTCCTTTAGCTAAACAAAAGAGAGGTGTCGAGCTCATTAGTGCGATTGAGGTGCTAAACCTTTTGTAAACAAATATTGAGATACTTAGGATCACAAAAACTATAAGCGATTGAAATGTTATAAAACAATGAAATAAAGTAAAAAAATAACTTAGTAAAAATAGGAAGCATTTCAAACAATCTTGTTTAAATCGGATTCTTTACGTATAATAGCTACTTTACAATTAGCATTTTTTAATATATGGATTTTCCCATGCTTTACCCAAACGAACTCATAATATTTATCCTTGGCCATGGTCTTAACCTTACTTAATAGCTTCTTATACTCCACGCTCAGGTGATCATTGACATATACACGCTGAGTCGTGCCCTGAAACCCGATATGGGATGTGCATAGGTCCTTAACGGCACGTGCAGCTGCGATAAAGTCTTCTTTCACATACCGGTTTAAAAAACTCACTATTATCAATTTTTCGTTAGAATTAAAAATAGGCACTCTTGAGATATAATTCACCTGTGATTTGGGGCAGTTGTAATTCACCTTCTGGCCGATCGCTTCAATAATCGAAAAAAGATTTTCATCTTTTCTTAGAGGGACTCCCTTAATTTCCACATTATTTAGTCGGGATCGCTGTTCATATTTTGAGAGTTCGAACTTCGTTCTCTCTAAGTCAGTCTGCAAGCAACTCACTGTTTCATGAAGCTTGTAAAGTTCTGTTGCCTTCGCTTCAACCTCCGCTAGTCGAGTGTCAAATTCTTCAAGTCTACCACAAGTGCCTTCACATGTAATTTTTAGCTCAGCTAACTCATCCTTGATTATTCGAATATCATCTACCAGGGTCGGCAAATTAAGTAACTGGCGTTTCATGTCCCGAATTTCGCTCAGTATGGTTTCGAGGGAGGCTGGTTCAGGAGCAACCGGAGCTGGGGATGACGTTCTACAAGTGGGGCACTTCCATTGCGCCATTCTGCTGGCGCCAAGTTTTCTCCATCCGACTTCAGAAATATTTGCACATCCGAAATCTAGATGTTTCTTGCCTGCCTTCAAATGAAACCATGCAACTTCCAGTGCATTAGATGAGATTATAATGAATGAAATTGATAAATAGGAACTGCCAAAAAAACTACACATACTCTCTTCTATAAAAGAGATGTGACGTTTATTTACGTGACAAATCGTTTTGTTCAACAAATGGCGGCACGTGTGATTCATAGGATCACTGATTCTATTAATGTTTGTTGTAGAGTAACATTTTTTTAAAGTATATTTTCCTGTGTAGCTTTCTATCCTTACACCCTCTGGCCTTTTGTTTAAAATTCGTTACCATTTCACTCTCAATAATTTGGAACGCTATGGAAATATAATAGGTACAAATAAACGGGTATTTAAAGCGATATTTTTTAAAAGCAATAATGTATTGTATTCATTTATTTTTTCATTTTGTTTCAGGTAAGTGTCTCTCATACAAGCAAGCTGAAGGCATCCCGAAGCACTTCCAGGTACACAATCTCCATTTGCAACATAAACCTCGGGACTCCGGCGCGTCTTATCAACTGTGCCATTTGTTTGCTAACCACATCATCTGACGTCACGTTCATAAGGTTTAATTGCACCGCTTTTACTGCGCTATAAAAACAAGGTGCGCTATAAATAGGGCGCGCGTCGCCGCGTGACGGCGCACGGCGCACGACGTGCGGCTCCGGGAGCACGCTCGTCATAGCGTGTTGATCGCGCGTGCTACGCTCGGCTCATAAATCGCGGGCTCATGCCTTCACATTATTTAACGCCGGTGTCACGCGAGCGCTGCATGCCCGACGTCATTTGTCGGCACATTTTTATTTACACGATGTAAATAGGTTGCGATATTGCGTAGCGTCGCTGGAGGTGGGGGACCGGCTCTACTCCCGGAGGCCCAGCTGCTGACGACGTGTGACGGGTTTTGCGTTGTTTTGTGAAGACTTTTTAAGTTTTAATGTTGTTAAGTTTTGAGCTTTGCATAGTGTCTTGAAATAAATGCAAGTCTTGTATATTTGTAACGTCAGCATCGTCGACTTATAAATTTATTTCTTGGAATTGCAATTTATTACAGAAACCAGTAACTATGTATGTAGTTTTCCAAAATAATTTTTATTGATAATACCCATTATTCTTCATTGCCATTCTTTCCTCAACACCAAAATAGATTAACCACAATAAACACTCCATCACACAACTGTACCCATTTCAATTCAGTTAAAACCCTTCCTCCGTCGACCGCTGTTCAAACATAATTTCCCAGTTACACCAAAAAATTGCAGTCAACCTCACATCCTACACTCGGCCATGTTCTAAAGCAGAGTAATAAAACAGTTGGAAAATATAATTAAAGTGCGGAGTAACTGCGCCGTGGTACATGTTGAAATTAAACCTCGTTTGCCCGGCGACGACGCCCGTCACCCGTGCTACTGCAAGCCCTGATTTTATTTCAGATAGCACTGTGTGACGTATAGAATGTAACTAATCGTTAGCCGTAATTGTGAAAGTTGGATGACTGTTGGTTATTATGCGGTTAAACTAACCTGTCACTACTTAGTAACGTGCTCGGAATTCTGTGGAAATTTGAATAGCAGCCGTGAGTTTATCGTCTACTGGTACCTAACAATGCCTTCATTAGAAGTATTTGGTACTAATTAAATGAATATCCATCACTATACTGTCTTTATGTTCACATAGGAATACTTATTGAGATAATGAAAAACAAATGAAGACATTCACTCCTTTTCGTCGTCTAGTGTTTGTTATGAGTAGACTTTACAATTTGTGAGGCTTAAGATGCAGTCCGATAGTGACCGCGCTTTAGGTCATGTAGTCCCCACATGACCTAAAGCGCGGTCACTGTCGGACTGCACAGAAAATAAAGAGAAGCGCGATGACACAACACTGGTAATTTATTGCAAAATATGAAGCAATTATTTAATTACTTAAACTATTGTTTGGACTAAAAAATTAAAACACTAGTGTTTTAGTATTTTGCTTGTAAAATAATCTCACAAAAAATCAGAATTATTGTATGTCATGTACCTATATTAGTATGGTTTTTATTGTGAAAAGAGGTATATTCATGATTTTTTTCTATCGTATCAAATTAGTTGTATTATGTTTTCAACACACTACCTATCTAACTAGCATCCTGAAGAATATCATATTTTTCTGATTGTGTTTACTGTAGTCTAAGACTGTAGTCGATCATATACTTTTAGGCATTATAAAACTTGCGTTTTTTTGCGTTTAGGTCCTGTAGTCCCCTTAATAATTATGTAACAGTTCAGTAACAGAAGCGTTTCCGTACACTTTACTTGGACTATTATCCTACACCGCGGAATAAATCAGTCAAATAGAAATGGCGAGGATTTTTATCAAAAGAAACATTAGCTAAAAGTTGCCAGTGCGAATGGACTATAAATATTTATTTTAAATCCTATACCTGTAAGCCATTAACTAGATTTTGCGCAATTTGATATACGAACAAGATTCTAGATTCTATTTTATAAATTCTCCGACAAAATGCAAAAATTGGCTCGCAAGTTATGTTCATGGAATGTTGGCATCTGTTGAGCGACTGTGGCACGACGTGGTAGAGTGCGGTTATCAAAGGACGTAACTTACGTTGTAGTTTGACAAGAAGTTTTTAAAGTGGTTTAAAAAATAGCATGTTACTTTAACATGCGCTGAAATGTCATCTTTTCGTGTCGTGCAGGTTTATTCAGCTAGCACTTGTGTTAAGATTCCGTATGACCCGGATGCAATATAACATCGCAGTACTAAAACTATTAATCAAATTCCTCAGACACACCGGCACGCTACTTCCATAAACAATCCACATATATTAAGTCTGTCTAACACTGTTTATAAGAACAGTTCACAAACAGGCGTCAAAAACGAAATTGCTTCCGTTGGGCCCGCTGACACCCGCTTGATATGTCCCTATAATAACTTCACTGCAAACTGAATTACTACCCACCTTCCCTCCTTAGGTTTAGTCCACCTTATGTTTAGTGCAGCAAGGTTGAAAGTCGGGTGAGTGCGGCAGTGGGTCGCCGCGCCGCGACCACAGTTGGCGGTTGTGACAACTGTCCCGTTCCTACTGTCGGAGTGACAAGCTCAGTTTTGGCTCAGTGTTTTGAAGTTCGGGATTCGAGTTCGTAATAACGAGTAAATATTTTGTCGGGAACCTGTCAGGAATTGAGCTAGTATTTTGAGGCGCTATTTCGGGAACTGGGTTTTCAGTTTTAGAACATGAGTCAGAGTTTCGAGTGACATGATTCAGATTTGGACTGGGTTTCATTTTTTGTTCACCCCGAAGGTAGCCTCGTTTATAATGGTACTGTGATTCTGATCTTTTATTGTGAACTTGTCATGCTTAGCTCATTATCTTCGTGCCCTCACTTGATCAACGCTACACATTTATTCTTTCATTCTCCCCTGTCTACTGCCACGCTATTACCTACTACATATACTACATATTTTCTATTCCATAATAAAATTCCTTATACTGTACTGAAAAATATAAATGAACATTGATAATAAAATATAAGACAAAGAAAGAAACTAGGAAAACAAATGAGCAAGACGGATAAAGTCACCGGATTAAAGCCCACGTTCCACCACGTCAGCAGGGCGATGTGGAACATAGCTCGTTATCGCGCCACGCAACTCCAAGTCAAACGCAAACTGGATTATGAGTATAATGGTGCACGATGCGATAAGCTTTAAACTATTAAGTTATAACGCGATACTGCAATCTTTAACGCCTAAGCTTGGTTCACTTTGTTTGGCCATAAAGTTGGCTGAGGAGACCCCGTAGCCTGGCTTGTGCACGTTATAGTTACCTAAGAATCTTCACAACTATTTGACTGTGGGAAAGTGATTTTAAACTTGTTCGTCTTTTATTCAATGTAGAGATGCATGAAAAAATAGATACGCGAAAGTAATAATATGAAGTCACAAAATAAGTTAATCAAAAAGTCATTAAGTAAGATAAAAACATCACGCAATGTAAGATCAGCAGAAACTTATAATGATTCTGTTCCGAAATTGTGTTTACCGCATAAGAAGCGTGAGCTATCTCCAACTTAGATTTATGTGTTGTCGCAAGTTTTGCCGAAAGACACTTTACATTTCTGAGAGGAATCTGTTTTGAAGTAATCTTCATCTTTATCTAACCGAGTTTGTTGACGTCTCACAAACGCTAAGATATTGAACTGTCTCGGGCGACATATTATTTTTTTTTAAAGGACACAGACTGCTTATATAGATAACTCTTATTTTTATAAACGTCGAAAACTATAATGAAAGAATATTCGAAAAAAATGTAGTCATATTCATCATAGATTTCAAAATAATTCAAAATTCTTTCCCGGCGTTACTAACCGTAGAAACATTAAGTAGTAAAACCCGCTCTAAGCGATGCCAATGACTCTTAGTGTTTGGCCAGGCTATGGGGAGCGGGCGCAGGGCGGGCGCGGGCTGCTCGGCGTGGAGAGCGCGCGGGCAAATCACGCCATAGTTCGTTCATACAAACTAAAACTCAAAGCATTTATTTCTATTAAACCATTTACAGGCACTTTTGAATTGTCAAAAAGTCGGTCAGTCAGAAAATATGAAGCTAGATGCCCATTCCAAAGCGTAGGTACCTATGGAGAAGAACGGGCAAGAAACTCCATGGACACTCTTTTAAATTATATTTTTACAAAAATATTAGTTACATCATTAATGTGAATTTATTTTTTCTAGTAAAAATAAGTCTTCTTCATCCGTATTATATTTTGACAAACACTGGACACAACAACACGCAGAACGCAGCCGCGCTCCAGTGTGGATAGGCAGCCCGCGCGCATTCTCGCACTCGCGCCTGTCCCGCGCCCCTGTCTGGACACTTGGCCAGACTGGCAGCGCGAGGTGGGGAGCGGAGTGGGTGCGGGAACGCGCGCGATCTGCCTGTCCGCAGTCGAGCGCGGCTTCGTTCCGAATGTTGTCGTGTCCAGTATTTGTCAAAATATAATATGAATGAAGAAGATTTAATATTTTTACTAGAAAAATGCTTGAACTAGTTTGAGAACCCCGGTCCTCGCGTGGACCACCCGTGCTCTCACTACAGCCACTTGTATGGATGAGCTATGGCATGAGTTGCCCGCGCGCTCCCCGCGCCACGCAGCTCGCACCGCTCACTGCGCTCGCGTGCCCACTATGGACGCTCAAATGAAGTTTATATGTTTGAGTACCCCGCGCTGCGCCTGCCCCACGCCTTCGTTTGCAGTCTGGCCAAGTACTTACTTAAATTTACTTAAACTAGCTCGTAAAATCCTATGAATAAGTTATTTTCAACGCAGTCTGATAAAAGTTAAAATTGAATCCAGCATAATTGCATACATCGTCACTCGGCACGCACACCTCTCGCCCCTCGCCCCTCGGGCGTACTCAATTTGATTATTTTCTAAAGCAATTTCAGCTGCGCTATAGCCGTATCAAGCAAACTGTCTCGGATCACGAATGCATTTCTATTCGTGAGAACATGTCGTTTCGAAAATATAGATTATATTTTTTACAGTGTATGGCGTCACAGGAGTTCTATGTAGAACACTACGTAGGGCAGGTAAGCAAGCTCTATCTCCGTCATGTTGTCGTCTTCATGTGGCCAATGGCCTGGCATCGAAAATGTAGACATATATCAAATCAGCGTTTGCTCTTATTTTTCTTTACTAAGAAAAAACTTTGAGTAATATTACAGCTAAGTGCTGTAACATCAAGATCACGACTGTGTATTAATGTGACAAGTTATTAGCATATCATCTACATACACTTAACCTACAGATACTTGACGATATGCTTCGTGGAAATCTATTGTTAGAAGCATTATCTTTGAATTGCTCGTCTGCAGCTAACTAACACTCAGGTTGAACAAAGTTACAAGAAAGCATTCCTACTGTTCCCAGCAACACTCATAGATAGCATCAACATGGTTGTTTTGTTCCCAGCAACACTCATAGATAGCATCGACATGGTTATTTTGTTCCCAGCAACACTCATAGATAGCATCAACTTGGTTGTTTTGTTCCCAGCAACACTCATAGATAGCATCAACATGGTTGTTTTGTTCCCAGCAACACTCATAGATAGCATCAACATGGTTGTTTTGTTCCCAGCAACACTCATAGATAGCATCGACATGGTTGTTTTGTTCCCAGCAACACTCATAGATAGCATCAACATGGTTGTTTTGTTCCCAGCAACACTCATAGATAGCATCAACATGGTTGTTTTGTTCCCAGCAACACTCATAGATAGCATCAACATGGTTGTTTTGTTCCCAGCAACACTCATAGATAGCATCGACATGGTTGTTTTGTTCCCAGCAACACTCATAGATAGCATCGACATGGTTGTTTTGTTCCCAGCAACACTCATAGATAGCATCAACATGGTTGTTTTGTTCCCAGCAACATTCATAGATAGCATCAACATGGTTGTTTTGTTCCCAGCAACACTCATAGATAGCATCAACATGGTTGTTTTGTTCCCAGCAACACTCATAGATAGCATCAACATGGTTGTTTTGTTCCCAGCAACACTCATAGATAGCATCAACATGGTTGTTTTGTTCCCAGCAACACTCATAGATAGCATCAACATGGTTGTTTTGTTCCCAGCAACACTCATAGATAGCATCAACATGGTTGTTTTGTTCCCAGCAACACTCATAGATAGCATCAACATGGTTGTTTTGTTCCCAGCAACACTCATAGATAGCATCAACATGGTTGTTTTGTTCCCAGCAACACTCATAGATAGCATCAACATGGTTGTTTTGTTCCCAGCAACACTCATAGATAGCATCGACATGGTTGTTTTGTTCCCAGCAACACTCATAGATAGCATCGACATGGTTGTTTTGTTCCCAGCAACACTCATAGATAGCATCAACATGGTTGTTTTGTTCCCAGCAACACTCATAGATAGCATCAACATGGTTGTTTTGTTCCCAGCAACACTCATAGATAGCATCAACATGGTTGTTTTGTTCCCAGCAACACTCATAGATAGCATCAACATGGTTGTTTTGTTCCCAGCAACACTCATAGATAGCATCAAAATGGTTGTTTTGTTCCCAGCAACACTCATAGATAGCATCAACATGGTTGTTTTGTTCCCAGCAACACTCATAGATAGCATCAACATGGTTGTTTTGTTCCCAGAAGCACTCATAGATAGCATCAAAGTGGTTGTTTTGTGTGCACTTGAGCGAACATTCACGGGACATTACTGGCGTTGAGGAACTCAATTTTCAACGTAGACAAAAGTGAAGTGTCACGAACAAAGCCAGTCACAATGCAAAAAGTAGGAATGCAGCTCTCTCAAATCAGTGGAGACACAAAGAAAATTGTACAGTAAAATGTTCAGTCAATTTGTTGCGCTGCAGGCCGCTGACCCCCGACTGATTGATTCGATCTCGCGCCCTTTGTATTCGGGTTTTTGTTCATGTTTTTATGAGATCATCTGTTTTCACGATCTGATTGATCGGTAATTAACTAAGGGGAGCTTAGTTTGACAAATGCACACTAAAAGCGATTATTGACAGCTAATGAAAAGGATCACTTGACCTCGGACAATAGACTGACTGTCTCGTTGAGAAAAATAATAAGATTCTATGAAATATTCTGATAAAACCGCTTATTACTTTAGTACAAAAACAGCTATAAGCTAGCATATTGTTCAGGTCAAGAGGTCCTTAGTGCAAGATAATTTTCTCGCCTAGATCGTAGAGAGGCGATTAATAGCCTGTTAAACTCCAGTGTTCAGTAACCAAAGGACTTTCTGTTTCTAGGTTGTCATTAGTTTCAGGTACCGGAGCTCACAGCAGCTTCTGAACATTTTGAAGCAAGCAATTTTTGTATGTTTTTGCTAATAGCATCTACGAAGTAGATACCTATGCAATTATAAAGTTTGTTTTATTTTTGAAATAATTGCTTAAGTTTACTTCAGGAAACAAGCAAAACATTATATAGGCACTTATTAGTTTGCATTTAATTTCAAACGCTCAGGTAAACTTTTTCACATATTATTTTCATGTTTTTACCGATACCGCGATACGGTCGGTACAGGTACGATATTCTCTTAGCACGTTTCCTATTGAACCACTCATTGATACAACCAGAATTAGTAAAAATACAAACGACTTTTAATCATAATATTCTAGCAATTTTTTCTTCGTACCATGTAGGTAGTATGTAGTCGTACTGACGTCATAGCATTGTATAATGAAGAGGTGGGTCATAAGGTGTTGCGTGCACGTTGCTGTCGCCAATCAGCTATGGATCTTAACGAGCGCGATCCCATCGTGCGATGTGTGCTGGTGCATTGCGGTGCACGGTGTTGGTATTACCATCGATATTGTTGCGTACCTAGGCTTTCGTGGTAGACCTACTTTTGAAGCGTGTTTCCCTATCAACAATACGACAGGTACAGTCAGCGACAAAAATCGATTTCGATTCTGTTTTTAAAAATCTTAATTATTCAGCTTAATATTTGATTTAAATCGGAACAGAAGTAAAATTAAAAGATTATGAACCCTTAGCCATTAAATGAAATGCTGAAATATAATAACAACACACAAACATTTAAATGTGTGAAGAATGTGAAGAAGTTTGTTTCTGTACCGACTTGCTGTACGACTACTAGTTTATGAACGCACGCCATCGCCACCTGACAAGACACCGCCCATCATCTGCCTAGCCTTTTCCCAACTATGTTGGGGTCGGCTTCCAGTCTAACCAGATGCAGCTGAATACCAGTATTTTACATGGAGCGCCTGCCTATCTGACCTCCACAACCCAGGTACTCGGCAATACGATACCCCTTGCTAAGACTGGTTGTCAGACTTTCTGGCTTCTGACTACCCGTGACGACTGTCAAAGATCCGCGAATTGTCATTCCGGCTGTCGCCGGGACCAACGGCATAACGTGCTTTCCGAGGTATGGAGGCGTCTCGTTATGTAAAGATGGTCACCCATCCACAGACCAACCACAGCAAGCGAAGCTTAACCTGATCGATCGACCTGTGCGGCTGTTATTATTTAGCCACGGGCCCCTCTTATTATTTAGACAACGCCTGTCGAGCTAAATTCTCAACTTTTAATATTTTTCAAAAAAAAATGGTTTACATCATATAGGTTAAATACATAGATTTTATACACCCTTTGTTTTCCGATTAGGAACGTTCTGAAGTGCAAATACTTGATATATGTATTTTGCTAATTGCTTCGTTCGATCGGATCATGTGTGCAATACTTCATTCGTTTCACATATTCGGGTCAGTTCAATTATTTAATTGTATTTTTTTGCACATTGTATATGTATAATCTCTTTCTAGTCAGTGCTATTAATAATCATTAAGGGGTTTATTTATAAACATTGATTAAAGTTAAAGGACGCTTAAACGTCATACATTTTTGACGTTTGACATGGTTGACGTTAAATAGGCGCTATCATTACGTATCTTTATAAATAAAGGAGAATTTCAATATTAGCTTTTCCTTTTTGGTCCTTCGTACATATTAATGAGTGTTAAATAAACAACAAGGTTTTCAGCTGTAGATGCAAAATAACGAGTAATTAGTTCATTGTTCGCTAGTTGTAGTTTGAAACTATTGATACGCCTGGGGTCCCTCGAGGTACCTACCTGCGTCAAGTTACGACGTGTAGGTACTGAAACTTGTTCATAACACCAAGTTTAGACGTAGTAATCATAAAGTTAAAACTTAGGTATAATATTTGCTTTGTTTTTATAAAACCGTTTTTTTAGATCAAAGCTGTTTCTAGCTATACGATGTCCTTGAATTTTAAACATCAACAAATTTCCAGGAAAGTGGCCAATTGGAATAATTTGATTACTTTGTCTAACGGAGACTGAAAGAAATCACTCGGGGAGTAAAAGCTAGTCCTAAATCAATTAAGAAAAAGCCCAAAGTACACTAGATGTAATATTTTCCTCTCCTTCCCAAAATGAGCCATGCCACTCTATGGTACAACAAAACAGTACAACGATCAGCAGAGCATTATTGACCGACACGTTGAGTAGAGTGGGTGCATCGGGCCCATTTCCCGTGGACATGGTCCGCGCGGTCCCCTCCTCCCCGCTCCCTGTGACAACACGGCGAGGATACTTGTCGTAGCTATCGACGGTAGGGTTACCAAGCTAAGAAGCGTTAGAGGGATACGTATTAGAGCTCATAGATGTAGTCGTTTATGGAATGTTATTTATTCAGACTAGGTGTTGCAGAACCCTGATAGGTACCTCTTATCCTACTTATATGGTATATGTACCATTAATATAATCCATACTATGCTAATATTATAAAAAAAATGAAAAAAAAAATAATGAAATAAATTACTTATGACTTATGACTTATAAATTCGTAAGTAACTCTGTCTGTATGTTACCTTTTCACGCCTAAACCACTGAACGGATTTCGATAAAATTTGAGAAGGAGATAAATGGCATCCTGGAGAAGGACATGGGTTTTTATCCCGGTAGTCCCCTGGGGTGATATCTGATCTCCACGTGGGCGACGCCGTGGACAAAAGCTAGTAATATTATATGAAAAGAGAACGATCGAGCACTTCCAAGCAAAACGCAGCAACAAGCTTTACTGACTTATTGACCTAGAGGATTCACTATTTCACCAATAACATCACTTAGAGTGGATAAAACACCTTATACTAAGGATCTGAGTGGTCTACATAATACTCATATTATATGTATCGTTAATATAGTATCCTTTACCCCGATAATGCTATGTTTGGTAACCCTATCCGTGTATCGGTGATTCGGCGAGCTGTTTGGTTTGTAGATGACATCTCGTAAAGTGGCCACTGATTGGCCGAGCTTGCGACATAAACTACGGTCTATGACTACACTTATTGGTTATTCGTGTGTTTTGTACTGAAACTCTGCATTCTGCTCCATTTCTGAAGGTGGTTAATATGAAGCGACATTGTATAAAAGATTTGAAAGATATTGCGAGATTAAGTTAGGAATGGTTGGTTTAAATTTTTATGAGGACTTTATAAAATGGCAGTAACATTTTGTGGAGATGATTAATTTTATCATCATTATCATTTCAGCCGAAAGACGTCCACTGCTGGACATAAGCCTCTTCCAAGCACCGCCACTTCGACTGGTTCTATGTTTCCCGCATCCAACGGATTCCTGCAGCCTTCACAAGGTCGTCCAACTTATGGGAGGCCTTCCAACACTAGGTCTTCTGGTACCTACATGGTCGCCACTCCACAACCATTCGGTCATCTGTTCTGCGAGAAATGTGCGCCTGATAATTTCATGATGTAATATGTACAGTCAGCAACAAAAGTCGATTAACACTTCAGTTTTTTTAATCTCAGTTATTGAGCAAAATATTAACACTTTAGTTTTTTTTAATCTCGGTTATTGAGCAAACTATTTGTTCATTGTGAACAAATATTTTGCTCAATAAGTGAGATTAAAAAAAACTGAAGTGTTAATCGACTTTTGTTGCTGACCGTACCTAAATAAGCAAGCTTTTTTTAGGTAGTTTGAGCAGAGATAAAAACAGACATAACGAAATTATTTCCCAACAATATCACATACCTATTAGTTACAAAACCAGTAACATACAATAGAAAAGCGAAACAATTTGACTATGAATAATGTTCAATCATTTACTTATTACGTACCGGATGTTTGAGCGCCGGAAGCGAGCGCCCATGAAAGTTAGTTTGTCATGACAACACGACTGTGACGTGGCGACAGTCTATGTTTGATTAAAATGTTTATGATTGTGTTTAGGGAAACTAATGTCAATTATGATATCATGTTATTCTCCCTCGTGGGTCGTATGAATAATTAATTGATATCTACCCAACTATCTATGTCTGTTAGACAAATATAGAAAGTAGGTGGTAGGTACGTCACTGGCAATATTTTCATTA
This sequence comes from Luperina testacea, assembly GCA_927399505.1. Classification (NCBI taxonomy): domain Eukaryota; kingdom Metazoa; phylum Arthropoda; class Insecta; order Lepidoptera; family Noctuidae; genus Luperina; species Luperina testacea. The sequence continues at coordinate 24,032,360 of OV656756.1, forward strand.
AACCATGTAAGTATGTAATTAAAATAAATAAAGAAAAAAAAAAATTTGGGGCAAAACATACGTCGTCACATCTACGCAAAACGGCCATCGCTCAGCATAATTTATTTATTTATTTATCCATTTATTTCAGGCGTCAAGGCCCATATAAAACACATACAATACAATATTATATAATGCTAAGACCCTATGCGAGCCAGAGCCCCAGCGCTGGTTCAGCGACACATTGACGTGATGACGTCAACCGGTGCAGCATACGATTAGATAAAACAAAAAGACATAAATATTTTTCACAAAATCCGAATACAGAAGGAAATATTGGCAATCTATGATAATTTAGGCGGTGTGATTTAATCACACTAAAACATCCATCCATACTAATACTATAAATGCGAAAGTAACTCTGTTTGTCTGTATGTTACCTTTTATCGCCCTAGCGGATTGGATTTGGATGAAATTTGGGATATAGGTTTAGGTGTACGTGTTAGGACATAGGATACTCATTATTAACTTTAATCGGTAGTACGATCTCGTGGGATAATTTTCTATCTACCATGAAGTCGTGGACAAATGTAGAATAGAATACTCTTTATTATGTGCAATATATACATCACACTAATACATATTATAAAGCCGAGAATTTATGAGTGTCTGTGTGTGTGTGTGTGTTTATATGTTTGTTACTTCTTCACGCTCAAACGGCTGGACCAATTTTGATAAAATTTTGTATGGAGGTAGCTGACAGCCTGGATTAACAAAATTATAGGCTACTTTTTATCCTGATATTTCCACGGAATCGACATTTACGCGTCTGAAACCGCGGGGCGCAGCTAGTTACAGATATAAATGTAGAAATTTTACATAGGGTGACACAATGGACGGTATTATCGAGAAGCTAGTACATAGTAAAAGAGTTTTGAAAGAATACGAAAAATTTAATCAAAACATTTGAATTAAGCAGCATTGCAGCATAAGGATTTTGGCAAGTTTTGGAAAGAAACAAACAAACTAAAGTCTAGGGCATGTCTTCCTTTATCTGTTAATAATAGTCAGAATCCTGTGGAAATTGCTAATATGTTTGCAAGTAAGTTCTGCCCCAAGATGGAGAGTGCTAGTGAGCTATCCGGGGCCCGTGGTGACGCGGAGTTTGCCCCGTCTGCGTCATCGTTGTCGTGTGAATCACAGTCGCTGTGCGCCGCGGCCGGTAAGGGTGGAGGTGGTGACTCGATGCTGGTGCAGACCATAAATGCGCACGCGTCGGTCGCGTGCGATACTAGTACATTTCATGTTACATCTGATGATTTATTAGAACACGTGCGACGAATGAAGCGGGGCAAGTCCCCGGGTCACGACGGGCTTAGTGTTGAACACATATTGTATGCGGGACCATCGCTGTATGAAAAACTTGCTTACTTTTTTAATGCATGTACTGATCACAGCTACCTGCCGATAGAATTTATGAAAACGAATGTGGTACCAATAATTAAAAACAAAACCGGTGACATCTCCTGCCTGTCTAATTACCGCCCCATTTCCTTAGCAACAATCTTATCTAAAATATTTGAACGTATAATTAACAGCTACTTGGGCGAAGATAATATTCCAATAAGTAAGGCTCAATTCGGCTTTAGAGGCGGCTTATCTACCGATCTCGCAATATTTGCACTAAAGAACACGGTACGAAGCTATACTCGAAGAAACACCTCTGTTTTTGCCTGCTTTCTTGATCTGAGCCGTGCTTTTGACTCAATTAATTATAGAATACTATGGGAAAAGTTAAGAAATTCAAAAGTTCCGCCTGTCATAATAAATATCTTAGAATATTGGTACTCAAACCAAATAAACCAAGTTAAATGGGGTAGCAGTTTATCCAATGTATATAAATTAGCATGTGGGGTAAGGCAGGGCGGGCTGACTTCTACGGTGCTTTTTAATTTATATATTAATGAGCTACTGGAGGAGCTGAGCCGAACCAGAATCGGATGCCAGGTAGGAGGCGAATGCCTTAATAACCTTAGCTACGCTGACGATATGGTTCTGCTCAGCCCCTCTGCTGGCGGATTGAGGAAACTTATTGCGATCTGCGAGCGCTATGCCGCCGCTCATAGTCTGACATATAATGTAAATAAATCGGAAATATTGATTTTTAAGTATGGTAAGGGGCCAGAACAGGTATTGCCTATTGACTTGTGTGGGTCTCCTCTTAAAATTGTAAACAGCTTTAAGTATTTGGGTCACGTTGTTGCCGATGACTTAAGTGATAATCTTGATCTTGAAAGGCAAAGGCGAAGCATTGCTTGTAAAAGTAATATGCTCGCCAGACGATTTGCATATTGTTCAAAACAGGCTAAAGTGACCCTGTTTAAGGCATACTGCCAGGCGTTCTACACCGGCCAACTCTGGTACAAGTACACGAAGATTACCTACAATACTCTTCGTGTACAATACAACAATGCGTTCCGGGCCATGCTTAACCTGCCCTGGCGGTGTAGCGCGTCTGGTATGTTTGCTGAAAGCAGGGTTGACGATTTTTATGCTGTATTACGTAGGCTTAAAGCATCATTTCACCTGAGACTGATTAAGTGTAAAAACAATATTGTGACTACTATATTCCGCACCATTTACATGACCACTAAGTATTTCATTTTAGTATGACTGTTTGAATTTAAAACTACATGACATTTATAAGAAAACTATAATCTATATGAATGTATCTACCTATGTATAACAATAATAATAATATAATTTAATTTAATTTAATTTGACTTAATTTAATTTAACCTAATATCTATTTTGTATTTAATTTAATTTTTCTGATACTATGGGTGTATGTGTAAAAGACTTGCCTGAAATAAATGAATTTTAATTTTAATTTAATTTAATTTAATTTAATTTAATTTAATTTAATTATTTTCAAACCTGAAAGTCCGCACATTATCAGCTAGTGATGTGACACTAGAAACAACAGTAGCTTTCCAAAATATTTAACTGACGGTATTAGGGTCTGCCATAAATAAGCCTGCGTATTATTTCTGCCTCTATTATCCCGACTATTAGGCGCGACCTTCTATGTACAGAATATAATAATATATATTCTGTATCTGTTTAGTTGTTTACTGGTTTCGATTTCTAGGGTGTAGCCAATAATAATAAACTTCTCTCATAATTACTTAAGTTTTATTCAGTAAGGTAACCTTGTTTCTAGTTTTGGCTTAAAATAACCATCAATAATTTTTACATTACTATTTATCTACTATTTACATTACTATTTATCTACACTAATATTATAAATTCGAAAGTAACTCTGTCTGTCTGAATGTTATCTTTTCACGCCTAAACCACTGAACGGATTTCGATAAAATTTGGCAAAGAGATAGATTGCATCCCGGGGAATGACATAGGATAGTTTTTTATCGACATACCTTGCGGGCGAAGCCACGGGCGGAAGCTAGTTACCTATACATTACTGTCTAATAATATACTATATTACACACTATACATAAAGAAAGAAAGAAAGAAAGAAAAAGTATTTATTGCGACTCGTACAGGAAGATCACAAACTAAACTAAATACTGCAAAATCAAAAACCAAGTCAACTATCTGGAACGATTTAAACAGTAAGTTGTGCTGTTTGATTTCTATCGTATTGTTTTGTTTTTCTTTAGATAAAAGAAGGACCAGCCCCATGTTTATTTATAAAAGCAAACCTAGCATACATCTACTACAATACAACAATTCCTATATGAAACTACAAAAAAAAAGATGAAAACCAACTCCATACAAAACGAATGAAAGGACAAGGTCATGTCACACACTTTGTTAGGGACGAGTGCGGACCGAGTCCATTCGTCTCATAAGTTCCAAGTGGTTCCCTTCAATGACTTCATTTTCGTTATAAACATGCCAATTTACGTTACCCAACAATTTTCCAGGGAGACGAATAAGCGAGCTATATTCAGGATATCTTCCCTGTTTAAACTTATTTTCTTCTTATTTGTATATTTAACCTTAAATTACTTTTGTGAACAAGTTTATTTTACTGTCATAATTTTAGATTTAACTTTTGTTTCGTTTCCTAAAGTAAAATACAAAGATACTTTTCTTTCTTTCTTTGTTATTAAAATACGTTTCATTTCAGTGACTACAGGTATCTGTGCTCCCTATTCTTGTTTATATTCCAAAAAGAGGACCAAAGACCTCGGTCGTTCGAACGAGTCACGTATGTAGGACAATATAGTACACCAAAACAAACATATAACTGTTCACTTTAACACCATTTCCGTTCACTAAACGTTTCGTTCGTGCCACTATAGAAAAAAGACCATAAAAATAAGGACATAATATATACTTTATTTGACTACCCACAAAACGTGTCAAGGTCCCAAGGGTATAAAAGTGCAGTGTTATTATAGTATATCGTAACAAACTCGGTATCTAACGGGCCTCATAAAATCAGCCATGTTATTGGAACAGCCATGTCGTAAGACTAGCATCTGCACTTTGACAGTTATACGACTAAACTTTCTTTATGGCGCTAGTGACGTATGTGTGTGCCATGCTAGCGTGTTTTGAATGAGTTTTCGAAATGACGTCATGTATTTTCATATCGAAATCTTTTTCTTCTTTAGAGATGTAGATCTTATTAATGAGCTATCAGAAATATTTGCTCTAGTAGCTTAAGTTTGGTTAATATGCTAAAATAAAATTGATTGATTGATGTTAACAGTTATGCTATACAATGCTGCAATCCACTGACCCAAGTCTTTTGAGAAGAGATGATGTAAATCTGATAAAAATATAAATAACACACATAAGTATTCCTAGAATTCCTCCCACATCGTAGTATGTACAGAGTGAGGAAGTCACATAGAATCCCTTCCGGATATTATTATCGGAATCCGTACATGTCAAGCGAAAGTGATCAAAATATATTATTTCAGTAGTCAAAACTTTCCTGAATTTACCTGTAATGCCCTACAAAAACATATTTGATATGAATGTATTGTTTTTCTAGGTAGTATTGTGAAAAGAGAAATGGCTGAAGCTGTTGTTATAAACAAAGGAGAGTTGAATGATTAGTAATAAATACTATGGACTTTTATATTCATCACCTACATTGTACCTATTTTATGAAACCGTAAACATGCTTTGCAATATAATTCTAGGAAAGTCGAAATTCCTGTTTTTATTCTTATAGAACGTACCTACGTACGATTAAAGTTTGGCTTCAATGTACATATATGTATAATACGTATTATACACATTGAAGCCAAACAAAAACCATTACATTTACACTATTAAAGATTGCTTCCATTATTCCAGACTAGCTTTCCTTCGCGGCTTCGCTCCCGTCGTCTTTCCTACAGGAACTGCGCATTTTTTGGCATATAATTAGTACCGACCCATAAATTGTGTCAGTGCAAAAGTTAAAACAGTTGCTGCGTAAAAGTAGAACAAACACACTTTCGCATTTAGAATAACAAGGATGCTATCCCGTTCCGAACATAGAATTTGGAGCCCTTTATATATCTGAGTAAGCTAAGCTATAAACAGAACACCGCAGTCCCATAATTTATTACAAAGCACAAACAAAAACACGGTTTAATAACCTTCTGTATTCATAGACCCCAAGTACGTCGGTGTAACAAACTTTTAACGAGCGGTCGAGAGCGAACCATAAGGTTGACAATGTGCAGCTCATTTGCATATCTACGCCCCGCGATCCGCTAAGCCGTGTGACTACGCTTAATACGCAGTACTTATGCCTGCTCTTATGGTATAAAGCACGGTGGAGGAGCTCGGTCCTTAGATCCTTTAAGGGTGACGAAAATTGTTTGTTATTATTTTTAATGTGGCAAAAAGAACAAGATAAAGTTTTTTGTCTCAGTTTCACTAAATATGGTGAACCGTTATCTTGATCTTAGTCAGAATGAATGTTGTCGAGTCCTTCCACCGAAATACAATTTTTGGTTATAAGTGGACACGAGGTGACTTATACTCGTGACTGGTCGTGACTACTTAATTTTTTTTTTGATAAAAACGGGAAGGAACTGTCCATCCATTTCCCGGAAACGACATGTAAGCACGCATGAACATCGGCGAGGTATGTTACGTTTATTCGACGAATCTTAGTGACAGTCTCAGCGAAAAATAAAGAGGTCAGCGACCTCATGTCGTGAAATATCCAAATACTAAAACATAACTTGTAGCACGTTAGTCACATACCTAATTACCCAGAAAGTTGCGACTTCTGCCACTAGGGGGCGCGGCTCAAAGGCTTCGTGCGGCTTCCAGCGAGCTCCACCAGAAGTTGTTCCACTCAAAGCCGGCGACTTCCGCCACACTGATGTTTATTCATTAAGAATTAAATTGGGTTTACCATGCTGTATTTTTATCATCATAAATTTTATTACATGTGTTTTTTTTATGTGCAAACATTAATTTTGCGGAGGCGTAAAAAGGTTATGTATCTTTGCCAAGTTCTTAAGGCGGGGGTGGTTCGTAAATAACTTTAATATTTCTTCGGCTACAGTTTTTAAGGCTTTAGTGGAAAAGTATGAGGCTTTACTGTGTACAGCACATTCATTTTATATTTCGTTATAATTATTATTTAGTTAAGTGCGCAATTTACTGGATATATTATCATAGCAACAGGGTAGCATTTTGGGGCCCACACTCTTTCTTGTGTTCATTAACGACCTTTGCAATCTCCTAATTCCAAACGCCACAATAGCTTCTTTTGCAGACGATATTGCCATCACTTTCACCGCAAATTCATGGTCGGATCTCCAAGTTACTGCCCAAGACGGTTTTAATTCCGCCTTGAAGTGGCTTTCACACCCTTACTCTCAATGCCTACAAAACTAACTTCATCACCTTTTCAATGACCAATAGTTCCCAGCCTAAAATACCAATCTCTATAAAAGCTCATTCTTGTCCCACTCAAAATCAACTTATTTGTCAGTGTCCTTTTTTTTAACGTGAAGAAATGCTCATGCATTCTGCACTACCACCCCCGTGGTCCCCGTGGTCTGCACTATCTCCCCAGATAGTGCAGTTATGTGGGACTCTAACCCACTAAAACTCCACGGTGCCTTCCTCTGCCGCTTACGGCGGGAACACGGGCACGCGTTAGCACTCATCCGTCACCGGACCCTCCTGATCCTCTGGGGAATACTCCCCATCACCAACACCGGCGCACCAGAACACATAGCACGCCATGACCATCCCAGGGATCAAAGCAGCACATGGGCGCCAGACGACCCCGTGTCTGGGCACCCTTGGTCCCCCCGTGACGGGTCAGGTCATTGGCCCCGCCGCCTACCAATTTTTGACCGCAGAGAATAGGGAGAGCGGCCAACGCCATACCAACACTCGTCCTCCCCTGCGGGCCTACCGCGTCTGCCATCAGACGGTGGCGACCCCGTCAAGGCCGAGGAAGGTATGGAGAGCTGCGCACCGCAATACCGGCACTCATCTCTCGTTTAATTTGCTCTTTGTCAGTCCAACCCAATCTATTGTATGTATCTCATGCTGGGGTGGTGCTGCTAAGACTATACTTAAGCCTCTGGAGGTCGCACACAGAGCTATTCTAAAATTGACTACGTTCAGACTGATACTCTCCCCAACTATCGAACTATATCAATCATGTAGCGTACTTAATGTAAGGCATTTTACATATAATCCTTCTGCAACACCGTCGAACACCATTCAAAAAAATCTCCAAGCGCCGCAAAGATATAATCTGCACAATTCCACCTACACGCACAGCTTTTATAAAAAAGTTAGCTCTCTATCTTGGCCCAACACTCTACAATAAAATTAACGCTAAAATTCAGATTTATGGCTTCGTAAACTTTAACTGCAAAAAGACTGTTCGCACCTTCCTTTCTAAAAAAGTGATTACTCAAACACATACATGCATCACACACTACATAAATTAGCGAAAAATTCACCACACTAACAATATACACACCCACACCAAATTACTGAACATTTTTTTTCTTTTATTTATTAATTTGTGTTATCAGAAATTACTATTTTTAGATTCTAATTAATTTTTTGTTTTGTTTAATAACCTAATTTTGTCTCTCGTTTTGAAGCTTGCTGTAATGATTACTAATACACATATTTTATGATATACATATTTAACACGTGCTGTTAAAGTCAACCATTTATGACGGGGATCGGAACTGTTTCTCCTAAACACAGGTTATTTTGTAACCTACATATCTAGGAGAGCAGTACGGCACCCGCTAACTAGATTAAGAAACTGTATGTTTGTGCTTTATATAATATTACCTTCCCATGTTATCTAATCCTAGTTGAACAATAAATCTTTATTATTATTAACTTAGTTTTTTGGGGAAATCACATGCCGCCGTAACCACCTCAGAAACTTTCTCGATTGTTAAAACCTACATAACACCTTAGGGACAAAATATGGACTAATGGCAATTAGTCCATATTTTGTCCATACAAATTTCAGGAGATTATTACTCCACTGTTTGACATTGTGCATCTAAAGTTAAACATGATAACGTTTTGACTTATTATTAATTTTGCCTGTACGGAAACAGAATAGTAAAATAAAAAGCCATTAAAAAGTTATGAGCCAACAAAGATTCGTTTTTCTTGCTATTTTTAACGTAACTTTGGGTGTAAATAAGTAATAAAAGATCTGTAAAATCTTCAAAACCAAGTCCGTGCCGACAAAGCTCAGTTATCGAAGAGTTCAATAAACTTTATTTGTAATTGATCTATGCAGTGATTTTTTTCATAGAACTCGATTTTCCAAAGCACTTTTACGCGCCTATCAGTTCGGTTTCTGTGCGTGAGAATTAGACGTTGTGCATGTAGACTAGCGTCTAACTGCTTATCACTGATACTAGCTCTGTCGGACACGAAGCCAGGTGAGACAGCTTGCTTTTTGGCCATGACCACCAATTAGTTCGAGCTCGCGACTAGCTCACTCTTAATTGTATGAAACGCCACAACAATAAGAAATAATAGCCGAACGTGACCAATCTCCAATACCTTTAAAAAAAATGAAGTATATAAAAACACAGTCCAGAGTAAACATCCATACAATATTTTGTAAATATTCTACGAAAGCAGTAGATAGGTACCAATTCCAGTAGCAGTACGTTTAACAGCACTCGTATCGGACGTACGCGGCTTCGTATAAAAACGACATGCTCAATAAAAAGTAAAGGGCGGTAAAATAAAAGGTAAATTCGACGGCCTCGCCTTTTGCGCACTTGCGTAATTTTATTTTTAGAGCGGTAAAATGTGATGGCGGAGTGAATAAGAATGATGTACTGTGTAAGAATGTGTGTGTGTGTGTAAGAATGTGTACTCAACCTCTTGATGAATTCTGTGAGCCTGGTATCTTCCGAATGTTTAGCAGCTGAACATTGACCTTACATGCAAATTAATGACGTCGGAATATTGTCTTTTTATTTATTCATCTTTCATCTTCAGAAAAAGTACCCTTAAAGCTGCTTATCCGCTTTCCTGAATACAATATTTTATTTCCTGATAAACGTGAAGGGTTAATGGTATAAATAAAAGAAATAGGCAGGATTAAAAGCGATATAATAATTATATGAGCACACAACGTTCTTACTAAGGTACGATTCAGACCAACCGGCTCGCGTCGTCGGAACGGAGCCGTACGCATGCCGCGGCAGCCGAACGCGCCCGGAGGAGCCGTACCGCTCCCGCGGCATACGTTCGGCTGCCGTGATAGCCGTACGCGTGCCGCGGCAGCCGACAGTATTTACGGGAATTAACGCCACAAAGACAATCATATAAAGAAATTAGTTTTTCTTCCGTATCCATTTTTGAAATAGTCGCTTGAAGAACACAACTTGAATGATTCGCTAGTTGCTGCACCGTAATCTCCGTTCGTATTCAACGACGCACGGCCGACCGGCTCCGAACGGACCCGACGGCAGCCGATTGGATGCCGACGGCGCAGTTCGGCGCCGTTCGGAGTTGGTCGGGGCCGGTCGGCCGTCGCGACAGCCGAAAGCATTCTGCGACACGTCGCGACGCGTCGCGGGGTGCCGACGGAGGTAAATATGCGTAAGTTGCATGCAAATATGAACTGTAATAATTACTGTTGATACATTTCAATGTTCTTTACCGCATTGTAAAATGCCGCCCGGCCCGGCGCGATGCGAGCCGGTTGGTCTGAATCGTACCTAAGACGGCCATAGAATTGCGAGAGTGAGACAACATATTATAATATGTATAAGTGACGTGTTTGACACATTGACGTTTATTACCATCAAAACGCCCCTAAAAAACCTATTATCTAATCCACTGCTAGGAGTAAATTAATACCTTTCTTATAGACCGTTATAGCGAGATCATTTATAATAAGTAAGCAATTCAAATAATTTTATATCATGCTAGGAATCATACGGATCATATGTTAGTTATTAGGTACGGTGAATTAAGTTTTTCTTAGGTGTTACTGTTAACCATGAATTCCTGGATTCAATGTTAATTAAGTTTTTTCCATGTTAATTAAGAATTGGTTCAATCCCTACCTACTACCAGACTACAGGTATTTCGGACTTCATTCAATTGCACGTAAGGTCAATGTTTAGTCGATAAACATTTGGAGAGACCAGGCTGGCAGAATTTATTAATAAGAGTATTAATAAGAGTAAGAGCAGGGTTTTTTTCAGGATGTCGTGTTGAAGACTAAAAGAACATTATCTACCTATATGCCAACCCCTTCAGAGAAAACAATAATGTATTTTGAGAAACCCATTTTAGTTTTACAAGGTGAATGCAGCTTTAAACACTACCCCATTTAAAAAGGACCTTGAATATAAGATTTTCCGACAATTGGGTTAATAGAATAGCGCTGTTTCGAGCTGCATGCACTACTAGTTTATAGAATGTAAACGAAACTCATTGCATGTGCAGGCCGTGCAACAAAATGGTGGCTGATTGCGTCTGTTAACGCGCGAAAGATATGGCGGGAGATTCTGATCAATTCGGATTACACTATGCGTGGCTCGAATTTTCAAATGCTATTTTTTTTGAGGTTTATGTATTACTGTCTGTAAACCTGGCTAATGGAGGTAGGTATATCTATTTATGCGGGTTTGATGAGAAAACTTCACGGCATAGGAATCGATGCGAATAGTATGTTTCTTCTATTTCCACCACTACGTAATTTTCTCATAGGTTTGCTATAACATAAAATAATTACGACAACACCATAATAAGTCCATCCAACCCGACAGTAAAGCTTGTATAGTTAAACCTGCATGATCAGCAAAATAAAATGTGTGACGCAACGCCTCGCCCGCGGCATACGCTTATCAGCCCGCGCCGGCCGCTTCATGCACCCATAAACATCGCGCGGCAATCATAAAAATAACTTAGAAGACTTAGACTTAGAAAAATATGCTTTTTTGTACACGAAAAGGGTTTAGGGTATAAGGATTAATTGAGTGTCCAAAATGTTATGTAGTTGGGAGCAGCGCGGGCGTGGTGGCTTTACTCTAAATGGGTTCTTGAATAAGTCGGGCTGTGTTCAAATAAAACAGGCTCCTGAAAGGGCTTTGAATGTGCAGGTACAGAATGGTATACACTAGATTTTTAGTTAGATTTTTAAAAATTAGTTTTCGATGTTTTTGGTACGAACACTTTTATGAAACTATAGCAAGCAAAAAAATATTTTACAAAATGTTGCATTTCTCTGTAAAAACTCTATATCAATTTTACTTCATCCGAACTATTTGTGTAATGCCGGTGTAAAAACTGTACTTTTACTACGAATTCAGACATTATTGGATTGTTAGTTTTTACAAAACAGCGCTTTCCTTACATAATGAAATTCAGTTCTTTTTCATTGCCATCTCCCTAGCAGTGGGCCACTTATGTATGTACCTTTACATAAAACAGCCATGTATTAGCTCCTCCCTCACGCTACAGTATAAAGTGGGGTCTACACGGCATTATTTTTAACACGTCTCGTTTATTTGGGGCGAGTGCGGCAAACGGTTCGGTACACACATTCGTCACCTTCTAATGGGCGCATTATCGACGGGAGCCGGTCAGACCCTGGCCTAACCCCAGAATCAACGTTGACCTATATTTGTCCACAGATCTGCCGAATTTATTGGTAGACTGGAATGTTTAGGGGTTTGTGATGGGTTTATTTTAAGGTGTGTGCTGTTTTTAAAGTGTTACGTTTCGGTGCAGAGGTAACGCACAACATGAGCAGAAGCAGAACCCACTGAATAAGAGTTCGTCCTGACTCCGGGGACGCATCAACGCACTACTGCCAGTCAGCATTGTACTGTGCTTCAGTTTAAAGGGTGCTATGTTGTCATATTATGCGCAAATAAACTATTAATGTCAAATGAAAAGGCGATATGTGGGTGTAGGTACTATAGTTACACTTCTGCCTAACACCTTCAGGCATTAGATACAGGCGTGATGTTACGATAAGACAGTCCATAGTTTGGGCAAATAAATATCAAGAAGTAGACTGTCACAAAGTGATGTTTGTGAGTAAATACTCGTAAACTGTCCCAACTAAATAGATGATACGGTATATTAAACCAGAACAAATTTTCATAAATTAACGTTTTCTACAAAGATATTAAATGCAGTTTAAAGAGCAAACAGTTGTATTCCGAATAAAGTCACCAAAGTCATGCGCTACTTCACATATACCTCATAAACATTATTTTGTTAGCTTACTACCAATGAATGCACTTGACAAAGGAAATACTCTATATTTCTCTACATACGACCTATTTCAAGTAAACTAGAATTGTTGGTTTCATAATAACATTAAGATTTCTTTAGTACTTTGTAGTAGGTAGGACTTCGTAAGGCAACATTTCTTTCGGGATAAAAGTAAAATACTTATCTAAGAGCGTGGGAGCAATTTTTGGAACTGTATTTACCTAATTAAACTAATCATATTTTTAAGGGGACTACATGATTTAAAGCGCGGTCGCTGTCGGACTGCATAGAAAAGAAAGTGAAGCGCGATGACACAACGCTGGTAATTTATTGCAAAATATGAAGCAATTATCTATTTACAAAAAATCTATTGTTTGGAGGAAGAATAGTTGAAAATATAGTGACAATTATCATGCCATGCCACATTCATCGTGTCATTTTTCCGATGGCAAATCGGACTCTTGGCTCGTACCTATGCAAATAAAAGAAACATTGTTATATTTTATCGACCGCTTTTCTTAGCATAGTTACTGATTCTAAACTTCAATGTATTAAAATCCCTTACTGCCTGGAACACTCCCCCTAAAAGTTATTTCGACTAAAGTGCTCATTTCGTGTCACGGACGCCCATTCGTTAAAAAGGTTTACTCAAAAAACAAAATACTCCTTGACAAGAGGAAGAGTAAAATATCCCCTATTGTCCAAATGCACAGTTGCCCATGGGGTTGGCCCCCATGTGCAACTATGCATTGTACTTATAGTTATAATCAATGTTAGAATTTTCGCGTCCTATTTTCGCCCTTTCGTTTATAGTCTTTGAGTTATAATTGCTTCGAATATAATTTATAACTGTTTATTATTGCAATTGTAATGTGCAGGATTGTATCGAACTTATGGGAAGTTCGATACAATCGGGCCTACCATTATTTATTTATTTATCATATTTCCCTCAGTTAAAATAATTGCTTACAACCACATTGACATTTGTAGGGAACGATCTGATTCCGAAAGTCTTTAATGAAAATTTTACTGTTACATAAGTATAACATTTTATTGGCTTATACATATATTTTTATAGTTGTTAGTTCTACGTGAATGTTAAATAAAAATTGGTTCGTAGTTATTTTTAGGTGTGTGGGCCTCGATAGAAATGTAGTGATTAGATCTAGGCTGAAACCTTTGTCTAAGGTTTATTTAAAGCTATGAATATTTTTTTATTTATATACAGAAAAACAGAACAATGCCGACATAAAATATACAAACTGGGTGTAGCAAAAATAAAATGTAGATCATACAGAATCAAAAAAAAATTTACAACAAAAATCATGAAGCAGGAATCACATTTCTCTATCGGTAAAAAATATTAAAACGTTTGTACCGATCGAGAAACGTGATCCATCTAATCCGTCCGTCCCTTGCGTATAATTGCCGTTGGTAATGAATATGATACACAAAGGCGGATTCGTTAGCGCACATTTCCCCACGAAGCGAAATTTGAAACGATCACAAAAAGTCTGTTAACAAGCGTCCGGGAATTACGAAGCAAATACATTTTTTCCCCGACGTACACCAAGACACGGGTAATTCTGAGAATCCCCGGCAGACGGCTAGTGCCCGCACTGCCCGTGTCATCGTGTGATTCACTTTTTGCTAAACATTGTGATTTTTCTGCACCTGCGGGTGAAAGATGCAAGTTTTGTTTGAGGGTAACGCGGTGTGAAATAAAACATGGGTGTGGTTTATGAATGTTCTTCTTTAATGTTAAATTTATTTTTATTCTAAGACTCTCTGTTCCTGGTACAATTTTTCGGGCTAGCCTTTCGAATACCTAAGTTTCACAAACAGCTAACTGTTCGTCGGAAACATTAGAAAATACCATTGGATATTTCACACCATACCGATCATAACACACACACACTAAGTGCTCAAGTAAGCTCGCTTCTTGCATACAAGCACTTATAATCTATCAGTTGCATTAACTGCTGACTGCTCTGAGGGCTTGTAGACGTGTGACAACTTGAGAGACGGTTCTCGTCAACTCTACATACATGCAGTATTTGATCTTAACTTCAGTTAACGTGACAAGGTAATACTGCGGGTTTACCTCGTGCTACTGAGTAGCAGGTGTAACAGATAGATCATTAATACCTACATGAAAATAATATCTTTGAATTCTTATCATTATTCTTTGTCACTTAAAACAACCAGAACGCACAAATTGTCAAAATAATATTGAAACTGACACATTCATAATTAGCAATTTCCTCATATTATTATGTTTTATTTTACATATCTCGGGACCATGGGGTCCCGGTCCTTTAGAAGGCGTAAGAGGGGCTGAAGCCAACTCGTAGAGGCCCCTTAAGAAATTTTAATGAAATGTGGCACCAACCAACGATTATTCCTATATGCACTATTATTATGAAACTTGCCTATGTGGCGTGCCAAATGGTGCTGTGCTTAGCCTGCCACCCTCCTCGGCGGTGTGGCGGTACCACGTTGCTAATATTGCCAACAGCTTGTCAAACAGATCAGTAGTGCGATTCTGTAACCATCTCACCGTGAAAACATAGGTGAAGTGAGCGTGGAGTGAGTTGTCAGTAGTGTCAATTCCTAGAAAAAACAAACTCACTTCACTTAAGTTTTCACGATTAGATTTTTACAGAATCGACCGACAGTACGTTGAACTACATTATTTTGGGCTCCGAGGTAGTTCGGCTTCAGTGGTTGACCTTGCAGAATAGGAGAACTGGATTGGTTTTCTTTGTTGGAAAATTTGTTGTTTTGCTGAAAAAAGGTTGAATGACTTCTATATTGCAGACTGTTTATTGCTAAGAAGTCCCCGTTTTCCGACACCTTTTCCTGAAATTGAAATAAATACAAATTTCTATGAAACATTCTTAATTTCCCGAAGAATGAGGCAGACGGGTTGTTTTGTATACCTCTTCATTTGCCCGTGATGGTTTGAAGTCTTATGGTATAAAGATGTGGATTGGAGTATGTCTCTTTGTACCGTGTATTTCGAATCGGGGTGTTTCTGAGAATGAATTTCTTGGAAGAACCAAATTGAAGTGAAAGGTGAAGCCAAACACAATTTTATTTAAACCAGAAAGACTATTTGTCGACTCGTGATGAAAAAGCCTTCTTTTCAAAAGAATGGTTGGGAAAACAAGTGAATCCTGCGTTAATAGTTGAAACACGAATAGTATTTCAACTTTAGTATAAGCCTTTCACGGTGTACAAAAGATATTCCATCAAACGCATACCAAGCAGCACAGGAGCACCAGTAGTAGGCAGGACTCTTTGTTGAGACTCGACCGGGGAACTACTGCCGACATACGAAAAAGTGTCGCAAAGCACAATTTGCTGTGCACCTGTTTAAAGGGTTAGATAGTGTACTAATAGATGAAAAAAAAATCTTTTCGTAATATCTTGTAATATTTCGGAAATTCAAACCACAAGTTGATACAATGGAAGGTTCTACCTCTAAGTAAATGTGGGTATTAACAAGCATATGAGACGCCTCAGCTATGTCTGTAACATGGACAACACATCTGTGATGCCTTACGTATCCCACATAGGTATGTATCCATATTGGGAGAATGGTTGCGGCTAAGGTAATAACAGCCGCAAGGGTCGATCGATCATGTTAAGCTGCGCTTGCCGCGGTTGGTCCGTGGATGGGTGACCATCTTTCCATACCAAGCCGCCTCCGCGCCTCGGAAAATACGTTAAGCCGTTGGTCCCGGCTGTCATTCGTGGATCTTTGACAGCCGTTACGAGTCGTCAGAAGCCCGAAACCCTGACAGTGACAACCAGTCTTACCAAGGGGTATCATATTACCCAGCAACTGGGTTGTGGAGGTCAGATAGGAAATCGCTCCATGTAAAATACTGGTATTCAGCTGAATCCGGTTAGACTGGAAGGCGACCTCAATTTTTTTGGTGAAGGCTAGGCAGATGATGAGTCGGTGAATGGTAACCACATACCGTCAGGTTGGCCCCTGCTTGTTTACCATGGAAAATCCCTCTTCTAAGCACCAACCAATACTAGGTATCACAAACAATATTAACACAAGCAAGGGTGCTGTCTTTCTCTCACGCACGATTAACAGCACTCGTGTGTTGGAGCTCTGCCAGTCTGTGGCACTATTAGTCACATCTGTGAGTCTGACGCACTTCTGGAGTGTCAGTCAAAAGTATACGTCGCAAATATTGTATTAGATACCATCTCGCCTTGATTTGTTCGTATTTGACAGTGACAAGTATGTTTTTTTTTTATGGATGAGTGTTCGTTATTTGAACATGACAAGAAAAAATAAACAATTGATCACAACGCTCTGTAGGTAATAGATATTTACTTTTCTGACATAAATAATCAAGCTATTTTAGTTTTAATGATGCCTTAGTATTTATTTCCTACCAAAGAACACAAATAAATGCAGATTGCACACAAATAAATGTTTATCTTATGTTCGTGTATTCTTGTTACGATCGCTTTTCAGATGAAATAATTAATTTGTAACTATAAAACCTTACCAGGGAGGACTTAACCATATTATTAAGGCTTCGTTCAGGACATATGCCTCTCAATAAATTCGGTATTATGATGAATAAGTTAACATCACCTGTTTGCAGTACGTGTAACGAAGATGAGGACACGTATCATATTTTGATGAGATGTGTCCGGAATCAATCGCTCAGAACACAAATTGGCGCGCATAACATAAACCTATCAAACCCGTTATCGGATAATATACTTCCTATAATAAATATGGTTAAGTTCGCCTTGAAGAACAGACCCAGAACCTAGCTGTAAAATGCACTAATGTAAATTAATGTTAACCTTTTGTATACCTATAGAGTGTGATATTCGCATTTAGCGACAAAGCTCTTTAAATAAAGATTAAAAAAAAAACTTTAAATCCGCGAGTCAAACCTACATTTTCACTTTTCAGATGACTTAGCCGCACGATTTTTTCCGAAATGGTATTTCGGCTAGGCCGCAGGTGACTAAAATCGCAAGTTCCAAAGTAGAGTAGGTGGTGGTGGTGTTGTGGTGGTGGTGTGGTGGTGGTGGTAGTGGTGGTGGTGGGGACTTTGGTCGTGCGGCGACAGTTCACATGCGGCGGGTAACTAAAATCAAATCGACCGTGAAAATGCTCAGTCGCACTGTCGCAGGCATTCGCCCGCTGCATGAAGGTCGACATTTTGATGCTTATTGAACTAGTCACCTGCGATCTTTATCGACCTGTGTAAATGGGGTGGCGATTTGGTAAGCGACCAACCGCACGGCGAAAATCCACATAGTTTAAATCCCCCTTTACGGATGGTTACATCAAATCATTTCAAAGTAATTAAACTAAGGACGCTATTCGTACCGCTGCCGCGCTGTAAGCCTCAAATAAGCCTTAATTATGGTCAGTTAATCAATAATACGGTATACATGTTCGTAGTTTGTTCATATATCCTGGTTCGCTCGCGTGGAACACGTTTATTAATCATTTAACCCTTTCTGCAAGGAGTGGAAATTCTATTAAAATTCACTCACCTAGTTTTATGGGACGTGAACCCGCAACTCGTGAATATTGTTTATGTCCTGCACTTTTTTCAAACTCGCTGAAATATTTTGCATGCATGTGTATTAGTGTCCAAACTAGGGTTGTTATGGCTCTCCTCGATATTAAAATATTATCCGATTTAAAAAGCCAACTGTCATCTCTCTTTTATAAAAATACTAAAGATTTCGTTGCCTCGGTAATAGTAAAGCTCCATTAAAAAGTAGGTCGTTTAAAAACTATCATTTTGCCTAGGAAAACGACCTTTTTTTTCTTCTTTCTCTGTAGTAATCCCTGCTTGCCCACTACACCACAATAATTGCGCTCAGTAAAACGCTTTTAAGTGCTATAATCCTGATTTATTTCTTGTTTATTTTCATAAATTATAGTACAAAGTCTTTTCACATACAGCAGAAGACAGGCGAGTTAGTCAGCCAGTATTTACTCGCGTTATAAATAAAGAGCGGCTTTTCTCACTCGTCAGCTAGTGATGTACGACCCCGGGATCCTGGGCCCCGGGAAGCGCGCCCCGTTTTATTGCTACGACACACGGAAACGTTTCGTGTAATGTGCCTTTTTAAAATGCAATTTGTTTCGTTTTAATATATTCATTGTTTGGACTTATCTAGATTTACTTGCATGTCGAGGACATCGTTCTAAGGGCCGCCGGACTACTTACCTCGACGATGTCATTTTGCTTTCTGTTTAATTTATTTTCGTTGCTATTTAATTAAAGACTTTTTCACTATCTTTCACTAGATATCTCTAGTAGATACTCTCTATCCCATTTCAAAAGCAAATATCTAAAATTAATTAAAAATAATTAATTAATAATAATAATTAGGTACCTATATATATATAAATAAATAAATAAATCTCACTCAGATAAATGGTTAACATTTTTTTCGAGGTTCAAAAAATTGTTTTGTTTCAAATAAAAGTTCAAAGTCTGTATTCAAATGTTTTATTGTTTGTTAACTGTTACCTACTTGCTTGATACTTTAATGGGGAAAATGACTCCATTAACAATCTTGGTATACCACATAAGACGTGATCCCCAAGATACTTTTACACACAAGGGAGGGTCAGTTTCCCTCGGCCATGTCTCTTCAATGCACGACGAGTGATGCATGGCGGTGGCCGGACCGCAGGAACTTGCCGCGTTTTATAGTCGCAACGCACGGAAATGTTTCGTATAATTCCGCTGTTTCACCTTTTTACTGAGTTCGCTACGACGACGCTTTGTTCTGGCAAACGATTTAATGTATTTGTGATTAAGCTCGGCGGTTGGGTTATAACTGAATCAGGTAAATGGGAATTAAGAGATAAGTGTTAGACTTTCAAGGAAATGTAATTAAAAGTTAAGGCATATTTAATTTTAAAATAGTAACGCTACTTTCAACAAGCTGAACAAGCTGTTTAGTTGGACTTTAGTAACAAACATCCACACTGATGTGTTGGAACTAATATTAATTTGCGAGAAGCTTTTCAAGCCCACAGTTCCGTAATCATCCCGAGTACTTTTATTTAACTTCCACACTGACCGAGTCCCATCAATGTAGGGCGCGTTGAAATTGTGATGATCCGGGATATTTCCTAATTTAATTGTTAATGGGGAATAGTTCCGACTCCGAGTCGTGCGTGATTTTGATTGTTTATCGAGTCGGCGCCAAAGAGTTTGCGCAGTGATTCGGTTACGTCTGCTTGTTGAGCTTTGTTTATTCTGCTTTTAAAGGGGAGATAATTACGGTCTTTTGGAGCTTAATGTGTTTTTAATTGTTATTTTTTTTTGAGATTGTAAAACACGTCATTTAATTTACGTTAACTACGAAACGCTTGCTTGTTGGCTAAGAACAATAAAAGTTTCTTTTAATATATTAATTATTTGGAAAACACACTTTCGTTCTTAACCTGATAGGTATTTATTTCATTTCATAATCTACCTAAGTATTAAATACTTACAAAAAAAAAGTTAAAATACCAAGGGTAATAAAGCAGAAGCATTTAACATAATTTCCAAGGAACCAGATAGATCCACACAAATTGCGGCGTGTAGCAACAACGTCTTTAAAAGCCACTTACGTCCGCATTTTATCATAACGGTAGCCAACACAAAGGGGCAAGAGGCAGTAAGCCGCGCAAATCTCTAAACTGATTCCGATTCGAGCGGCTAACAGCATAAATACGGGCAAAAAGATTAAGTACAATGCGCCCTATATCTTTATAAAGGCGGTGTATGCCACTTGAATCGCAAGTAGCCCGGGATCCATAAATCGGGCAATGAGCCCTTCCCGCGCCCGTCCCGCGTCCCGGGCCGATCCTCGCCAATCCCGCTCTGCATTTGTCACATCACTAAATTTGCGCACACGCTTAAAATGGCGGCTATGGCTTCGTAATGTGGTGGCAAGTGGTGATTCTCTCCCTTTCAGACGCACTGAGCAGCTGAGAGTGAGGATGTTAGATGTGGGAAATAAATATTTCACACATCTAGCATCAGGTCAGGGTAGGACGTGTGGCACGTGTGACTGTGGGATCCTACTCAGCAGAGTTCTAAGGATGTTTCTACCATAGTTCCTGTACGTTTTACTTAATTATTGCTGGGGCATTATCGCTTTCCTCAGATCTGCGCCTCCCTTTGAGATGCAACAATATATGGCACGATATTTCTAGGGATAACGTTTTTTAAGGCCTGTATTAATGCCGATAACCTTGAGCATTTGGGCGGAGCTAACGACCCCTTCTCCGCGCCACTCCGCTACCCGCATGCAACAGAAAATGTGCGGTTGTGTGCGCCGCCACCACGGTTTGCCTCGCCTAGTCTCGTCACAGAGTATCGAAATCACAGAAGGTCAAGTCATCGTGAAAGTTAAATAATTATGTGTACCACATATACTGGGTGTCCCAGAACTCAACGTCAAGCCGAAACGGGGTGACAGGATTGATCATAACCATCACGAGAAAAATATAAAAAAAAAATCATCCCATGCAGTTTGAAAATTATGGGCATTTTAAGAAAAACCTAGAAATTTGATCAAACTGTACCATTTTTCGGTTATTGTGGTTATTCTTTTTTATTTTTGTTCAATTAAACTTTGGAAACGTAATCCTAAATAACATTTCTAGAATCCCAATAAAAAATAATGACACGATTGCCTCAAGTTTCCGAGAATTGAGACTATTCGTTAAACTACGAATTTAAAATTTTCAAGATTCGTCGACTTTGATAGGCCCTACTTTAAAAAAAATGTACTAGAGTGCCTTGGCAAGTGGCATTAAAAGTTGGCGCATTTAATCAGAATTCTAAAATGGTACAATACTTGTTAGTTCCATACAATAAAAAAGAGTAAAAAAATTAAAACCTCAAGTAACCCGATTTTTGCTATCTCAGTTAAAATGTTTTTGATTCGCACAAGCTCTAGGTAGGTTCTTAATTTTAAGGCAAAATGATGAGAGAGATGGATAGTGGGTATGTTTGCCATGAGTGAGCGAGACAGATAGTGACGCCACTTTTATTAAAGTGAAAAAAAGTTAGTAAAATAATGAAAAATCTTGATCTAGTTTAATTTAAGTTTGTTGGAATAAAAGTCAGATAGAGAAATAACATTTTTATTACAATGTTGTTTATTACAAGTTTGATTGATGTCACCCGCGATGATAGAAGTCGAGTAAAAAGTATTCTACTTTCGATCTTCCATAGAGAGATTTGATCCTTATGATTGACCCTATCGATTGATGCCATAAAAGTACAGGGTATTATTTTTTCGGATTTTAGCCGGTTCGATTCCCGAGAGCGGCAAGCGAATTTTCGAAAATCTTTGAATGCAGATTTGTTTTTTTTTAATGAAGGGATTTTCCTTTGAGTAAAATTTGCTATCTCCAGTGTTTAGAGTACTTGCCCTCTAGGTGAGGTTAAAAAAATCCAGCCTGTATATACATATATACTATTGAACTACTACTTTTTACTATTGTATGACATTATTATTTTTAATTCCTTATTTTGTTGACTGATCTGTATTTACGATAATTTTATTTTCAATGACATTGTACAGACGCCAGCACATCAAGTTACTACAATCTGTCAGATTTCTTTAATAGATTTTCAACTTTATCACTAAAGCATAAGGTTCAAAGTTGATTGCGAAAATTTGACAGTTTCGGGTAGGTTGATGTGCTTGGCGTCCGTACTTTATTGAATAGTGAAATTAACAGTTAACATTTTTGTTTTATATTTGCACACCTTATATGGTTATTAACAGTGTACCATTTGTCCTTTTTTAACACCCACTGAACCTGTTTTATGCAAATAAATGATTTGATTTGATTTTTTTATTTGAAAATAATTACGCCGGTAATCAATAAATTGACAAATTATTAGCAAGTACGTAACCTATAATCATAATTAATACCTACTTTAGGAGCATTTTCAGTTTTGTGTCACAATATGTCACAAATAATCGCAACGCATCAGAATAATAGACTTTACTTAGGCACCGAAAAGTAAAATTTATAATATTGGCTGAATCATTTCGTGGACGTGGACCTTCTGTGATCATTCACTACTAGTACTTACGACTTTCGTTTGAATGAGGTAGGTATTTTATAAACAGTACCTATGTACACAGAATAATGGACAGCGCATAAGTTTCATAAAACCCCGCTATGGTAGGTACACTTTTTGTTTTTGCAGTAATATTTTACGATTTTATTTCGTAGTGCGGAGTTCTCGCAACGCGACATACGTCCACCTAGCAACACGATGCGCCCCGCACTAAATTTATGGACGAGTGCGGGGGTGATGTAGACGCAGTCCTTTATCAGAGGCCTTTTTAATTTATTGTCATAAAAATAATACATATTTTAAAAAAGTAACAAAACCAAATTATTCTCCTTTGTATTGCAAAGATGTAGATATATTTTTTTACACTCTTTTGATAAAAAATGAAGGAGTAAAACGGTTTCATCTCAATGGTTTGGAGGTGATTTGGTGATTTTTTTTTAAATTATGTGATACCGGTAGAAAAATTATGGCTAAACCAAATTACGTATTATATCATGAAGATTACTAAGGATTTTTTTCAGATGTAATTTCTCTGTAAATGCCGACAAAAACTGGCTTCATCTGCATGCTTTTTTCAAGCTTTTTTCGAGAGAGCAGCCTTAAATAAAACATACTTATATTTTATTGCCATTAGCTTTTGCCCGCGGCTTCGCCCGCATAGATGTCGGAAAATATCCCGTGGGATCGTCTAACGAGATTAAAAGTACCGTATGTGTTAAACCAAGTTATAAACTATCTGTGTGATTAATTTCATCCAGTAAATTAAGCCGTTTTTGTGCCAATCCGGAACATACATCCAGACAAATAGACAAACGGACAAAAATTCTAAAACTATATTTTCGACTTCAAACTAGTTCCCACGCCTCGTACCAATTTAATGTAGTTTTGACTTCGCTACATTATATTTTATAGCTAATAAATTATCGACTTAGCGGGTTTAAGTCGATAATTCTACACAGGCAACCTTCGTACGATTTTGCTAGGCCCAAAAAATATAGCCCAAACTAAAGTCAGAAGCGCAAAGTCACCTAAAGAGTTTTCTTCTAGTCCAAAGTGAAAAACAGTAAAAGAATTCTCGTTTAAAATCTCACAATGTTCAATTAAAAAGTAATTACCAAGTGGAATTACCCCTTCAAGTGTAAACAACTCACTTAATAGCTGAATATTTTCAAACGCTACAGTTTTGTCTAAACTCGCGCCTATTCACATTTTATTATTACAATTCACGATAATTAAAGGTTTTGTTTTAATTACATGGAGGTTACGCTAATTTTAGGTACCTTTGATTATCTAGGTACTGTTCGGTTTTAACAAAAACCTGTACCGACCTCTAATATTGTTCTCGTGCATTCATATGTAAAGCCACACTATTCACGCAAGATATTGCTCAGTTAATCAAAACCTAACACCAGCCGCAGACATGCACCACAACATCACATAATCGGCCGCATTACCGAACATTGCCGAACATTACCGAACATCGACGGACATGTGACATGGCCATAACGCGGCGATTAATAAACCGCGGGCTACACGAGCGATCGCGACCAAACCCTTGTAACCATTTACGACATAATTACTCGTTACCTACCGTAGCTATGGACGCTATTTGTCACATGTACACTCACGTCGTTATTTATGAAGGTACATGCAGAAGGTACACTCGGCACAATGTCCGGTATCACACAGGTATTTCTGAAAATAACATAATTGTATTGATTTGTAAAATTGGTGAAAACAATATAACAATACAATTATTCATTTGTAAAGTCAAGGTTTTCTGTCGCCATTGTGTGGCCACGTGCACAAACCCCGGAATCTCTAAGAAAAGGTGGTAATTATTCAGTGTGCGAAATTGTGTTTAAAGTAATTATGGTGGTAATGTGTATTACTTACAGTTGTTTAAGCTAGCTCAGATTCTGTTTTGCAAAGCATACCTACCAGTGGGGGACACTAACAGTAGCAATGACTTTTATTTTGACAGTCCAACAACATTCATTGCGTTATTTACGTTGCTGAGCAGACACACTTTTCGAACTTAAGAGACAATGGATGAGCAATATCCTTCAAAATCATACAGATTGTGAATGAAAGCGTGTTACGTTATGATAAATTCAGTATTGCACCTTCTGTTTCTTATTTACTGTCTAAGGGACTGTTGTACAAAATGTTATAAATAAAAGTTATAAATTGTAGCGCTACCCTGTAGGCAGGTAGGTACGGGATAAACGACGGAATTTATTTCTCGCGTCCTTTGTTCCCGATGTGAATAACAACCCACCTGAATGCGGGACTGCTGCTAAATAATTCCCTTACAGAAATCAAAGGGTTTCTCAAAACAAAACTCTGTGGAAATATGAAAATGTATGTAA
Organism: Luperina testacea; assembly: GCA_927399505.1. Taxonomy (NCBI): domain Eukaryota; kingdom Metazoa; phylum Arthropoda; class Insecta; order Lepidoptera; family Noctuidae; genus Luperina; species Luperina testacea. The sequence continues at coordinate 24,057,567 of OV656756.1, forward strand.
CAAACTCGAAAAGTAAATAATATACGAAGAAACAGTTTCATTTCTGTATTCAATAGTATATAATTATTTTGCTCTCCACGAACTAAACACATTTAAATTATAATGAATAGTGAAGTTCTCATTGATATTAATGTGCTATTCAGAAAGTACTTACTCAGTGTTCATAAATGTTACAGACCGGTTGGCTGGTGAACCTCGGTTATCAACCGGTCAATGCTCGGTTAGTCGTCGGTTGTTTTGACGTTGTTTCCGAACTAATGAACCGCCGACAAAGTTCAGGTGGTGCCATTCAAATTATGTCATTAATAAAGTTATTATTGGTTTTTTAACCTTGCTGGTCGCTGAAGGTCGGCTTCTAAGGTTGTTGGTATGTTAGGGAAAAACAAAATAATTCTCAGAGTTCGCCAGATGAAGAGGATTTGAACCATCACCATACAATCTCTTTACGTATCGTTGAATAAAGGCCCTAATCAAAACAAGGTCTACCTATTAACAAAATAGTTCACAGTTCTATTTTTACTCGGCAAATCACTGAAGGTTGAACCAACACCATAAAAGTGATTTTCTGCGCATTATCCGATCCCACCACAACAGTATAAAAGGATTTAGGCAGTTCTTTTAGTGCTGGAATACTTGAGAGCCATTCACACGAGATTATGTGCTTAAGAGAATTCACACGAGATTATGTGTGGAAGGTAGCCAATTAGTAAACACTTACATTTTGCCGTTCCGTAAACAACTAAGTATTAATAATGTAATAACTTTACTTACGATATAAACATTGCGTGGAAGTGAAAGCTAAGTGTATGGGACATACGTGGTATCGTTTGCAGAGTGATCAGTGACTATATTATGGCATAAATATAGAATCAAAATTCAAGGAAAAGTGACTTTGCAAGTTCCAGTTAACACGAAAGTGGGTGTTTCGAAAAAAAACTTTGCCAAATTACTTCACTTTGATCGCTAATACTACGGTTACGCACCAATACTTATATTTCAAGATACAATCGCAAAGTGTCCGTGGCGGCGTTCGTAGAGCGGAGGCTGAGACTTTCGAGTTTCCGAGTTCGAATCCCAGAACAAGATTTACTTTTTGTTTTTTTTTAATTGTTTTTGTTTTTATTATATTTTTTTTTTTTTTTTTTTCTCTTTTCTTTTGCTATTATGATTTGCGCTGGTTGTAATGCTGCTATTCTCGTTACACAAAAAAGAATTAAATGCTGCCTAAGCAAATGTGCCCTTCAGTACCATTTGGATTGCGTTAAGTACGATGAAGCGTCAACACCCAGGACTAAATGGACCTGTCCAACCTGCGTCTCTGGCCGTCCTAAACTGGACAACACTAATACACCAGTCCATGCTAAAGGTCACACTGTACAAACTGACCAAGCGGCTCCAGTTGCTGAATCGGCTACAATGCATTCCTCTATATCAGGACCGTCAAATAGCCAAAATAAACCAATAGTTGGTCAGAGACTCACGCCGGCTGAGAAGTCACCACCAGGTAAGCCTCGTGTGGCATGCGTTGGCACAGAAGTTAACTTGCAAGACACAATACTCTCAGAAATTCGTAAATTACGGCAGGAAATGAATGAAAAGTTTGATAGTCAACAGGCCTCTTTGGCGAAATTTGAAACCACTCTAGGTATGGTCCAAAGAGAAATTAATGACCTAACGATAAGATTTTCCTCAATGTATGAAGACTTGGACGAGTTTAAGAAGACTGTTACTTTTCTTTCTGACGCTTATGATGATCAAGTCGAATTAAATGCCAGCAATAATAACTGTATTGCTGAACTTCTCAAGAATAATGCCGCGATGAGCGCTCAAGTGAGAGAGTTGGAGACTAAATTGCAGCAAATTGATCAATTAGCTCGTGAGAGCAATATCGAGATACAGTGCGTTCCTGAACACAAAACCGAAAACCTGTTAACGGTCGTAAAACAGTTGGGTAGAATTGTGGGCAATGAACTTCAAGACAATGAAATCCAGTCTTTTCATAGAGTTGCCAAATTAAATGAAGAAACAAATCGTCCACGTAGCATAGTCGTCAAGTTGGCCAGTCCTCGCATTCGCGATAGTGTACTTGCTGCAGTTAGAAACTTTAATAAGAAGAATGAGTCAGAGAAATTAAACAGCAGCCATATTGGTATTGGTGGAGAAAAGCAGCCGATTTTTGTGACGGAAAATCTGACTCTAGCTAATAAAAAACTACATGCAGCAACAAGAATCGCTGCTAAGGAAAAGAAATATAACTTTGTATGGGTTCGGAATGGTCGCATATTTGTGAGAAAAGATGTAACAACTAAATCTCTGTTAGTTAAAAATATTGAATTTGTAGAATCTTTGTAGCTTATCTTTTTTTATTAGTCGCGTACTTTGCACGCTTATAAGTGTTATAAGAATTAAAATTCAAGTTTAAAATATATTATCAAAATGTGAGAGGCTTACGAACCAAGACAGAGGATTTTTATACTGCTGCTTTGAATTTTGATTACGACATAATTATCGGCACTGAAACTTGGCTTAATGGCACGGTGTTAGATCATGAATTTTTAGATAACCGATACAGAGTGTTCAGGCGCGATAGGTCATCTACGGTATCCGCGACTACAAAAAGGGATGGTGGGGGGGTGTTTGTTGCAACTCTAGACAAATATGAGGTCTTACGGAGATTAAATTGGGAGTCCCACTGTGAAGAATTGTGGATCACAATCAAGTGCGACAGTGGCTTAAGTATTAATATTTGTGCGGTTTATATCCCACCTCCAATCAAACAAGAGTATATCGATACACTATTTCGAAACTTTACAGAAGTAATTAACAAAAAGAGTAAAATCAATTCTGTCAACTTACTGATCGGTGATTTTAATATGGGCAGTATCTCTTGGGAATATAATGCGGATTCTGGTCTATTGGTTCCCAAAGGATCTAGTAGTAATGTAGAACACATTTTTTTAGATATGCTAGCTTTTAATGATCTTCATCAATGCAACTCGATACCCAACGCTTCAAATCGTATTCTAGATTTAGTTCTTAGTAGTAGTAACAACAAAGTGCTGGCTTCTCAGGCCTCAATTCCACTTATACAGATTGATCCTCATCATCCAGCGCTGGAGATCTCGTTTACATCTAATCATAGCAAGCCTCTTATGCAAAATAAAATCCCAAACTTGAACTTTTATCTCTGCAACTATGAAGCGGTCAACGCTAAACTTGCGAAAATTGCTTGGTCTGATGAATGGAATTCTATAACTGATATTAACGAGATGTTGCAGAAATTCTATGATATTCTTATGCCGATTATTAAACTGTATACTCCGATTACAAAACCACGAGATGAACGCTATCCTGTCTGGTATAGCCGAGCTTTACTAAAATTAATTAAAGAAAAGGCAAAATATCACAATATATATAAAAAATACGGGAATCCTAGAGATAAAATTACGTTTGAATGCCTAAGAACACGTTGCAGTGAGTTGATAAAAGACTGTTATGCTAATTTTAAAAAGAATATAGCTGATCATTTGCGTACCAACCCTAAGTATGTCTGGAGGTACTTAATGAATAAGCGGACAGTTAGCAGTTATATTCCCAACAAAATGACTTGTAATACCACTAGGTTTGCCAGAGGTGGCCAGGAAATTTGTGATTTGTTTTCCGATAATTTTCAGTCCGTATATAGATTAAACAGTAACCCGCACACTGCAACGCCAGTTGAACCCACTCCCTGCAACAATAACACTTTCAGTCAGTGCAAACTTGATGTTAAAGAAGTTTTTGATTACTTGTCTTCCCTAGATTGTGATAAAGGACCTGGGCCTGATTCAATCCCTCCGATTTTCCTAAGAAAATGTGCTGCGAACCTGGCTGATCCACTGACTACAATATTCAACTATTCTTTGGCACAGGGCTTATTCCCTGATCAGTGGAAAATAGCGCACATCACGCCAATCTTTAAATCTGGTAGTGTTGAAGATGTTGCAAACTACAGACCAGTGTCTATTCTATCCGCTTGTGGCAAAATTGTTGAATCGCTTGTACAGAAAAAAATGTTTTCTCACTTTAAAAATGTGCTGAATGATAACCAGCACGGCTTTCGCCCCAAAAAATCGACACTGTCTAATCTAGTTGAGTATGTTTCATATATATCATCTGCATTAGATGACGGTAAAGAAGTTCATTCAATATACACAGACTTTAAGAAGGCCTTCGATTTGGTGGATCATGACTTACTAATTGCAAAGTTAGAAAGTATGGGTGTTCACGGGTCGTTGCTTCGTTGGTGCGAATCGTACTTAAAAAATCGCTCGCAACTAGTATATCTCAAGGGTTTTAAATCCAAACAATGTTACATACCATCAGGGGTGCCACAGGGGTCACACTTGGGACCTCTATTTTTCTTAGTTTTTATAAATGATTTGGGCAACAAAATTGATTCGGAATATAAACTTTTTGCTGATGATTTAAAAATATATAGAATTATACACGATGAATCCGATATTATACAGCTTCAGTTAGATTTAAATAACGTACACAATTGGTGCATACAAAATAAAATGTCATTAAATGAAAACAAATGTTACTTCATTAAGTTTAGCAGAAAAAGGAATACATGTCGATATTATTACTCAATTAATAACAGCCTGCTCCAAGAAGTTGATACCATAAGGGACCTTGGTGTTTTAGTAGACAGTAGTTTAAGTTTTAGGAGTCATTACGACCAAATGATTGGTCGGGCATCTAAATTGTCGGGTTTCATCGTCAGGGAAATGAAAATTTTTAAAGAACCAATTTTAACTATTTCCATTTACAACAGCGTTATTCGAAGTATTTTGGAGTATTGTAGTACGGTATGGAACCCGTTTTATCAGGTGCACTCTGATCGGATAGAGCGCGTTCAAAAAAGGTTTCTATATCACTTGTGTTACTCGGATAACAGATGTCGTAGTCTGAACTCGTATAACTCTAGGCTGAATCATTATAAAATGAAATCTTTAAGCGCACGTAGGAAATCTTTAGATTTCATGTTTTTATTTAAACTAATAAATGGTATAATAGATTCTCCTGAGCTGTTAGAAAAAGTGAAATTTAGTATACCACGTAATAGTAGTCGCTTACTAAATCGAAGGACTTTCGTTCTGCCTCATAGTCGGACCAATATTGGTCATTTTTCACCCATTTGCCGCATGCTTTCTCTTGCCAACTCCATTCGTGGTGAAATAGATGTCTTTGCTGGTTCTGTAGCCTCAGTTAGGACTAAACTTAGAGTATTAATTGTATAATTATTTTTTTTATTTATTTTTGTCTTTATTATATTGTTCTTTCGAAACGTTCTCCTTATCTATGGAAAAGTTCACATTTTGTAAGTTTTGTTTAGTTTTTGTTTTTTAAATACTAATTGTTTTACTTAAATTATGCATGCTGGATTCGCATCTAGTAGATGTCAATCAGAAATATTGTGTTGTAACTGCTTTAATGCTTTTGTGATTGTACATCAGTTTTTTTGTGAATTACAATAAAAAAAAAAAAAAAAAAAAAAAAAAAAAAGAAGAGATAAAGCCACGCTTTACACCGCCTGCGTACATACGTACATTTCGCACGTGTGGAAGCCTTATAGCGGGCAACATTCTACCGTATTATGACACTGTAGAATGTCACCTTTATGTCCTAACTTGCGGAGACTGCGTAGTTTAGATGGGGTAGGTATCAGAAACTAAGCTGTCTACTGTTTTTTATTACTCCTAAATTCTGTGATAATATTGGAATTTTTGTAACATGAATTTCTGATTGACTTGGTTCGGTTATTCCTAAAAGCCACGTTATCTCTTTTTGTGGTACATGATTATCTTCACAGATCCTGGCACAATGCTAAAGATCAATGGCGAACTCCCGTGCGCAGGTCTGCCATATGGCTCACATGCGACGTAAGTAAATAAATGTTCAGAAGAATATTTATTTAATAATCTTAGCCAACTATCTTTAGGACAAGATATCGATATACATATAAGGTCCCATTAAAATAGATGGACAAACTTTTAGAAATCAGACCACCAAAATAAGGACGATGGTAAAAAAATATATAAGAAAAGCGCATAGATTACTTACCTACAATAAAAATAATCAGCTAACGAAAATACACTAATGTGCCGGGAATTTATTATTTTAGGTCAAAATAAAATCACTTTAATCGGTGTTTTTTTTTTGCTTGGATATCTTTGGTTAGACGAACTGAGCGCTGTGTTAAAATTTGTCCATCTATTTTAATGGGATTAACTAGCTTCTGCCCGCGACTCCATCCGCGTGAAACTTCTTGTTCCCCCGAGCCACCGCGTCGCATCGCATCGCCTGCCCGCGCTATTACTTCGTTTTCGCTTAGCCTTCTTTCTGACTTTTTTCTTTTTGCTCGAATCTTAAAGATCCTAGTGTGATGTTAAATAATAGCCTAAGTATAGCCTTCCTCAAGAATTGGGCTATCATCCACAAAAAGAATGTTTCAAAGACGACCGGTAATTCTAGAGAAAACAAACTCTTCAGTTTTATTATTAGTAAATTGATATAGATTACATGGTAGGGCTGCCTCGGCTTATTTTTAATTATTTTAATTTTGAATTGTTGTTTTCTTACTATTTGCTGTACTCTGGACGCTTTTAACGCGTAAACTTTTTTACATCGTTCTCACATATAATTATAAATTCAACATTAATGATGTAACTAATATCTATGTAAAAATGTAATTTAAGTGTCCATGGAGTTTCTTGCCCGTTCTTTGCTTGAGTTTGAGGGGTGGGTTATAGGTAGGTTTGGAATAAAAATAATAATATATTTTTTTGTATTTACTCTTCATCATCCCTAACCACAATGTCATTAAGAATAACCACCTGCGAGTGCTACAATATTTGGTTGATGTCTGGCCCATTTTAGACCACTTCAGTCATTGTATGAGCGCAACATCTTCTTCCAACTAAACAATTCAGCAATTTATTGACGCATAATTATGTTGCAGTTGACACACACTAAGGCCTTACGCGGCTTCCCATAGTGATAAAGAAGTCGATGGACACGCAACAAAATCTAAGGTATCAGGCAGAATCGTAATCCAGAGTCAAAGTCAAATGTCAATGTAGGTATAGGACAATAATTAGAATCCTTAGGCAAGTTAGTCACACAAGGAACAGTAAATCTCAGTCCTTATGCAAAAGCAGTCGATAAGATAGAAAATCGATGGAAAACACCAAAAAACTAGACACACGCGCAAGCAACGAACGACAAGTGGTCAGTAGGCTCGTTGATAGATGATATGCCAGGTTTTTTTCTTGGTGATGTTGCCATACTCGAATTGTACTGCGATTTAATTTACGTATCAAAAACGATGACTGCTATATCTATTCTTAGCACAAAAAATTATGTTTATTTTCCCATTTATATTCTGATGCAGACATGTATGTCTTTATATCTTCCTTTAACTATTAATGCAATAAGTAAAGCATAGCATTTTTTGGTAACTTGACATGATTTTTATTACATAGCAACATTAAAAGTTCAGCTTAGCCAAAAGTCATGAAGTCAAGGCAGAAAAAGAAAACTACGCCATGATTATTTTTCATCTATAAACTAGCCAATTAAGTTTTCAATTATGTCGTCGGTATCTATCACAGAATAATTCTATCAACAATTTCCTCGCCATTGTTCTTAGGCATATAAGAAGTTGTCTATGAATTCATTGGTAAACGAGAACAGTGATAAATATCCTTATTTATCACTGTTCTCGTTTACCAATGAATACCAACGACGACTACATCACTGTGACTGTGACAATATTACGCTCACAACAGTACAAATCAGGCACTTTTCCGGCAACAGTCAGACTATTTTAAAATTAGTTCTGGAGATCGAGTCTTTCTGTGCACCACATACCACTATTGCTTAATTCAGTCATTGTATTTCCTACAGACAGAAATAACGTGTTCTCGCAATTACCCAGTACGTCGTTGGACGAATGTCTCAGGTATTAATAGTAGCGCTTCATGAAACGCTCCCGAATGATCCCGCAGCATGCGCGCCGTGCCGCCCGGCCCATTGTTTAGTAGTGGTCTAAGAGACCGCCTTCTTTTGTTTTACATTATCATTTTCCGAGCAAATTGTTTCGCAACCTGAGAGCGACCCGTGTGCCCCAAAAATAATGCTTCGTCGTCATACGTGCGTCATAGGTACATAATTAGTATTAATTAGACATGTATGTATAACATACCAACACCTGAAAAATCTTTACAGCGTAATCACACGCGAATCGCGACAGAAAATCAAAACATGTTCAAAGATTCAAACGTATCGTAATGACGAGTTACCTGCTTATTTAGATGCCGTAATTAATTTCACAACCATCGCTCGACAGCGTGGGAAACGGCAGCTGACACACACATTATATTCGCTCACACACACACACAAACGCAATAATCATATTATTGGCCGCAGAGTAGTAGGCGAATGGAGTGTTAATGTGCAGAATAATAGCGGCAAGGGTGGTTGTGTATGGCGTCCAAGCCGAGTAAATATGCTCTGAACGGTGTAATGGTAAGTTGTAGTGCCATTTACTGCATCTGATTCGAATTTCATTCGGTTCCCGCTGAAGGTTGTGGGTCGTATTTTTAATAATTCTGTTTGATTCAGGTGTCAGGTCAAGTAAGTATTCAATGGCAATGTTGATTGCGTAGGACTCGTTTCGGGAATATACGACATGGGATTGTTTTTTTATTCTTCACCTCACATTTGGTGAATTTGATTGTAAAGCGACAAAGAGGAACGAGCGTATTCCATTTAGTTTCTCTAACTCGCGTCACACAAAAACAAACGCACTAATTAATCACATACATCGACGGTGATTACGGCGGAAATCTGGCACCATAAATATTTAGCGTAATGGCGGTCTTAAATACAATATTAACAATTCAAGCAGTACTACGTGAATTTATGCTCGCTGCGAACGCTCCTTGTAATAATTTAATTATATAATTAAACGTAACGCGTGTTTACGTAACTTTGGTAAGGACTATCGCCATTCGCGCCGCGTATTCCGCCCTCGTAGCTCATTTATAAAATCTGTGTCGTCGGCGTCGTATCGGCCGGGTATTATGTTATGAATAGTAGGGTTATCCTAAATATGGAGGTACAGCCTTGAATATTGATATACTAAAGAGACGGTGTATTCCCCTAGGTACAGTTGTAGGCGACCTTTCCGTGTTAGCAGGTGAAGTCCCCCAGGCCGCTGAAGGTATTTGATGGGAAATGACATGTGATTCGAAGGTTCGCACCGTTTGTTAACTTTATCGAACTAGCCTACACTGAATTCAATAGTCACTACGTATAGAATCTGAATATGCCATTCTAAAGACCAATTGTACACATTGTGATTTCGATTATAAGACGTTATTTTTAACGCATTTTTCCACCGTCAAGTCTGGAAGGTTAATAGTAACTTCGTTATAATACAGGTAGACGCCGCTTCCTCTCCAAGCAGGGAATTTTAGAGCCTCCTAACGATGCTTCAGGGAATTGAGAGGGTACCATTGATACATAACAGGGTATTTGTACATCAATGGAGAGTACTTTTCTCCTATACGAGTACTTTGGCTCGAGATTAAGTAGTAAGAGTATTTTAAGTGATATTCTTTTATTTAATTAATAGAGGGTCCACCTGTGCGTTAGCGACCTTAGACGATTTCAATTACTGACGTGCTTGTATTTATTTATTATAAAACCGTTATGTTCCTTTATTTTTCATTATAACAACGTATTTCCAATCGATATAGCTCTATGTAACGACTTGGAGCTTGCAAGGCCACTATGCAGTTTGAACCGGACCGAACCGGTTAATACTCCGAGTTAACCGTTCCGTTCAATTCACTTTTTAAATCGCACTCAACTGAAACTGTTCACTTTGTTTAATTTTCCTATTTACTTCTATTGTTTGTAGTTTATTTAGAAAATGCATGAATTGAGGCAGAAGATTTTCAAAACATTAGATTCGAAAAACGTTTGTTTAAAACTTCGTAATTTCAATTATTAATGGTTTACCTAGATATTTAAATTGTAAAATACTTCAGTCTGATTACTCAAAAAGAATCCCTTCATGAAAACATTCTTTTTATCTGTCAAGGAAAACATACTAAGTAACTTCGCTCTCTTGAAAGCAAATAAAGAAGTTGTTTAAATATATGTCATTATTATGGTATAGGTACAAAAACATAAAACACGGGAACTATAATTGCAACTAAAGTACCTAGCATTGATATTTCAATTAAATACGATGGGCAAACAAGCACAGTGCTCGCGCCAGCTCCCTGCCTATGAGCCGCGTGGTTCACTTTCTGAACACGGTCGCCGTGTCGTCTGTCACTAGCATAAGATTGATTGTGTCAGCTCCAACGTTAGTTCAGAAACCTCACATATTTTTACTATTCTTTACAGAGGATTTCTTTAAATCACCATAATATTGTAGGTAAATGATTGCTAGTGTAATTAGTAACTAAATCTTTATGTATTTTTAAAATATAATAAATTAATATTTGTTATGTTTGTTCGACAGCGTGACTTTACAATAATACGCACACTATGCACATTTTACACTTATGAGTTTTAAATTGATTAAACTTTGGTTTTCCGTCGGAAGTGATTCATAATAACAAACTCCGAGTTCCCTTTGTATTCTTGTAACGCCCTGCTGACACTGTAGATCTACGCAACATGTATCGTATGATTCTAAGTAACTAATAAATGACACGGCGGCGAGCTCGCTAATTAACTAAAATAATATCGTCATTTATACGCGTCCGCCCACCGCGCCCCTGACACCCGCGCCCACCTACCATGTGGGGATTTAGGAGACGTTCCGATTATTTTCGTTACTATTAATTATCTACCTATTTTCTTGTGCCTAACTAAAGGTGCTATACAGGCTGGCATTATATCTTGAAAAACATTAAATAGTAACACCTAAAATATTATATTACTGTTGTATGTCATGTTTTCCGTAACAAACCTGAATATTTACACATGGAAAGATGATTTAGTTTTTGTTTAATAAATACTGATCCTACTCTTTTCCCGTTGACAATCACTTAGACGGCGGCAGGTAAGACACGTGTGCGCTAACCCGAAGCGTCGCCGCGTCATCAATCTAGCGCGTCATGAAGCGACAAAAACATGCGACAGACAGCGACACACCCGGGAAGCGACGAGTCGCACGCGTGCACCCGACCTTGCTGTAATCTCTACATCTTAACTTAATGTTTAAGGCAATATAAACGAAATATTTCGAGAATTTACTTTGAAGGTACAACTGGGTTTACATTACATGGTTTAGTGTATATTTTATAGTGTTAGATTTAATCAAAAATGGTCGCTAATTAGCATAGAGGTAATTTATAAAAGCTGAACCTTTTGTTTCTCTAGGGTTGTACCGATCTAGGCGAGCTGATAAATGAAACTTTTATTAAATTCTGTCGTGAATGTACAACAAGCAAATTGAGTAGAAAAAATAAATTGATAAGTAACTAGAATCAGCAGTTCCAAGGTAGTGTTGGGTTTATCGTCCATAAGTCCCTTGCGAGCAAGGTGGTGAAGATCGAGAGTGTGTCTACCAGGGTGGCGTACCTCATACTAGGAATATCCGAAAGGTATTCGCTGAAGGTCGTACAGGTTTACGCCCCGACCTCGTCACGCCCCGATGATGAGGTTTAGACCATGTATGAGGATAATTCCAGAGCCAAGCATGGCTCTAAAACTCATTTTACCGTTGTCATGGGGGACTTTAACGCAAAACTGGGTAAACGAAGCGATGATGAGCTGCGAGTGGGGCAATTTGGAGTGGACGCCGGAACCATCGGGACCACCTACTGGCCAGTTTTATGGAGAAGGAATGCCTCTTTATGACGAATTCCTTCTTCAGAAAACGTGAGCATAGAAAGTGGACCTGGCAGAGCCCGGATGGTGGAACTAAAAATGAGGTTGACTTCATTATGTCGACGAAGAAGCAAGTATTCAATGATGTCTCTGTGATCAACGCGGTGAAAACCGGAAGCGATCACCGCATGGTAAGAGGCACATTGAAATTAAATATCAAGCTGGAAAGATCTTGACTGATGAAGTCTACGCTCCGCCCAGCACCGATCTAGGTCCAAAACCCCGAGAGCTTTCAGCTCGAACTTCAGAATCGTTTTGAAGGCCTAGGGAGCTCCGTGGAAGATTATTACGATGCTGAAACTGTCCATACGGTCGGGTCTAAGATCTTCAAGATCCATCGTACGAATTAAAAAAAGAAGTTCTCTGGTCCTGCTTTACGGCTCATGACGGAGGGGTGCGAGATGATCCTGCAGTCTTCAGATGATGCGTTCAATTACCGGCAGCTTAATAGACGGATTTCTAAGTCCTGGAAAAGCGATCTTCGCCACTTTAATACAAACCGTATTAAGGACGCGATAGAGCGAAATAAAGGCTCGAAGGTGTTTGCTAGAGATCTGTCTATTGGGCAGAGTCAGCTTACGAAACTGAAGACCGTTGATGGCAGGATCGTATCTGCCAAACCTGAGCTTTTGAGAGAGATCGAGAGGTTCTATAGGCAGTTATACATGTCAACAAGTAACCTCTTTATGAATCTGACAAACGACCCAAGAGCTAGATTGACCCGACACTATACCGAAGACATCCTGGTCGTCAGCCCGTACGAGATTAGGATGGCTCTGAAGCAGCTCAAAAATAACAAGACATCAAAGGTGATGACAGAATTACGGCCGAGCTCCTGAAGGCCGGCGGAAAACCCTTCTTAAGGCCCTTCAGAAGCTGTTTGGTTCCGTCATACTCGAGGGTAAAACACCACAAGCATGGAACAGAGGTGTGGTGATACTTTTCTTTAAGAAGGGCGACAATGTCCTTCTTAAGAATTATAGGCCCATCTCACTTCTGAGCCATGTCTACAAGCTGTTTTTGAGAGTCATCACGATCCGTCTCGCGCGCAGGTTTGATGACTTCCAGCCTCCCGAACAAGCCGGATTCCGTAAAGGCTTTACACATGACATACGCTGTGACAGGTTATACAGAAGACCGAACAGTATAACCTGCCTCTCTGCTTAGCGTTTGTGGACTACGAGAAACCCTTTGATTTGATCGAGACATGGGCTGTACTGCAGTCTCTTCAACGGTGCCAGATCGACTATCGGTATATCGAGGTGCTGAAGTGTCTGTACGAAAATGCCACTATATCAGTCCGACTCCAGCATCAGACCTCGAAACCTATCAATCTGCAACTAGGTGTGAGACAGGGAGACGTTATCTCTCCGAAATGCTCGATGACCTCAGTAGAGCCTCCGAAAGAGTGGGTCTTAAAATGAACATGGACAAAACGAAGGTCTTTGTCCATGCCCATGTCAAATGCCCATGTAACACCCACTCTCATAATGATCGGAGACGCTACACTCGAAGTCGTGGATGAGTATATTTTCCTAGGACAAATAAAATTGTCGAGTTAGGTAGGTCTAACTTCGAGAAAGAGGTCAATCGTCGAATCCGACTAGGCTGGGCAGCATTCGGGAAGCTACGCAATATCTTCTCATCCCACATACCGTAGTATCTCAAGACCAAAATTTTTGACCAGTGTGTGTTGCCAGTGATTACTAAATGGCACTGAAACATGGTCGCTCACAATGGGCCTTATAAAAAGGATAAAAGTCACCCAAAGAGCAATGGAGAGGGCTATGCTTGGAGTTTCCCTGCGTGATCGAATCAGAAATGAGGAGATCCGCAGGAGAACCGAGGTAACCGACATAGCCCGAAGAATTGCCAAACTTACGTAGCAGTGGGCAGAGTACATTGCACTCAGAACAGATGGCCGATGGGGCCGAAAGGTTCTGGAGTGGCGACTGCGTTCCGGAAGACGTAGCGTTGGAAGGCCCCACAAGGTGGTCCGAAGATCTTGTGAAGGCCACAGGAACCCGTTGGATGCGAGAAGCACAGAACCGATCGAAGTGGAGGTGCTTGGGGGAGGCCTATGTCCAACAGTGGACGTTTTTCTGCTGACATGATGACCTAGAATCTACTCCAAAGATCGCTTTATTACAAGTAATCATGTTGATTTAAAAAATAAGAAAGATTTTTCATTAATAAAGTAACTTCTGTTAGTTTTGCTATCGCGGTTAGAACAAATAAAATAAACTTGAAGAACCTTAGCTTCTTAGAATTCTGTTAAAGTCGCGACGAACTCGAGTTTAATAACATTTACAAAATATAGGTAATATCGAGATTCTTGTAAGAATTTGATTAGCAACATCGTTTGATCTTTGTTAAATGTACCTAGCTTCGTTTATTTAGAAGAAGCTTCTAGAATCATTCTCCTGTCTTTTTTAATGTTCACTTTGTAATTATGCGATGTCTGTATAGTGCTAACAATATGGAAATTAATCAAAAACATTAACACAGAATATTATGCGCGTCGTGCTACTAATTGTAGTAGTTAATTGGACTGCTCCCGGCTATTGGACTAGATTACTATTACGTAGGTAGTTGTACGTCTTGAAGTGGGTATCTACTAGAAATATAGGGGAGACCGGGGTAGAGCCGTGTGGCTGAGGGCTTAGGGTTGTAGCGCATTCATTTCAAAACAAAATTCTATTAAAAAACGTTTATAGATAGCTATAGTCTCATAAGGTATACAACGTTATTATATATCGTGATTATAGTATATCGTTGTGTGTCGTCACGTGTTGTCGTCGTGTAAAAAAGTACACCAGAAACAAATCCTTTACTTATCACGGTTTTGCCTCGAGACTTACACAGAACTCACAGAGTCTATAAAAGATACTGTACAAAGTCGAAAAAATAGCTCTCCTAGAGCTATGTGAGCCTAGATTTTAAGAACAAGAAGAGCTGAATAAGCTTGAACTTCATGGGATCCGGTTCCGACTCTTGTCACGAAGTAATCTTATTATAATCTTAGTCGTAACGGTTACGATAAACGAAAAAATACATACCTAGGTATATTTTTTATACATGCGGGTAAAAATCTGTGGGCCGGTTTTACCCCTAATGGTTTTGCCCCAACAGCCCGGTCAAAAGAGACATTCAAGGTTACATTTAACATTAATTCGCATAAAGCTGAATTTGGTATGAATGTTGGGAACACCATTACAAATAAATTGTCAAAAGTTCCCATCGATCCGGCAATAAAATTTATGTAAGGTCAAATTTGTCAAAAATTGGTTTTTTGCATTTTTCAGCTAAACGGTCAGTTTTGTCATAAAAAAAGGTGAGACAAAATTGTTCATCATGCAATTATCTAAAAAAATTGTTCTTACACTTTTTTTTCTTAAGAATCACCATTTCGGAGACAGCGATGCAAAAAGTTGAAAAAGTTGTGTTCAATACCAAATAATATTCAAGAATAAAGGCTCTCTTGGCCGAAGCAAGGGAAACCTGTTCAGGTGGAGATGCATAGACGACTCCGCCTTGGAGTGTAAATGTGGTGCTGTTCCACAAACGATGGGACACTTAAGAAAAAAACGAAAGAAAAACAAACAAACACAAATGTGTCCTGCGTGTCCTGTCAGCTGCTCGTTACAGGAACTGGTGGACGCTGGTGATGGCGCCAAACAAGTAGCCAAATTCTGGGCCGAGTCTATTTAGATTACTATCGACACTTTAAGAAGAAGAAGTAAAAAAAAAGGCTCTCTGATATTTTCTTCAGTTAAAAATATGGAGGTGCTTAGTATCACTGAAAAGAAAATCACATAATAAAATTGTATTCTTCAACCAAATTGAATATTAAAATTTTCTGAAACAAAGAATTCTCCAAAAAATTATCTTACTGCTACAGCTACAGTTTATTTATTTGCTCTTGGCAAGTAAGTTTCTACTAAGAACATCATCTAATCATGTCATCATGTTTCTGCATTGTAATTTAGGTACCGTTCAATGGTATACCTATCTAAATATGGTGCACTTCATAACCACTTACTAGCGTCATACCTCACCAACGCCCCCACAGTTCCAGTAACTTGCCACTTCGCCGAAAACGGTCAGTAACGAGGTTTCCCTGTAAGTGTCGCCACAAAAGACCTGGTGGTGTCGAGACAAAGGGGGCGACAGCTAACGAGCATATTGTATTGACCACCCCCTTTCCTCCTTTCACCCCGCGGTAATACCACGTGCCCTTCACCCAGAACGAATGTGAAAAATCACAAAGACACCCCATTTTAGCTGACGACTGGACTGAGAAGTGTGTCAAGTTTGATCAGTCGAGGAGATAAATTGAAGTGAATAGAAATAGTGCTCTCATTGAAACGTTCTGGGACTTTCGTGTAGATGTAGGGACGTTTTACAAATCAATTGTGTGGATGAAACAATAGTTTATTGTTAGAAAAATATCAGTAAAATGGCCTGCGTAAAGATGTCTATATTCAACAATCGAGAAGGTGAATAGGTACTGCATTTCTGTTGAAGGTAGCATATAAATAGTAGGTACCTACTTATTAGCAGGCTGTAAAGCAGCTGGGATTCAGGCCTCCGCTCTGTGAGAGGGAGTGGGCTGCAATACGTAACGCGGGCCCAGTGCGGGTTGGTACATATTTCCCGCTCATTGAACGGAAAACAAAGCACACATACTTTTCCCACATAGCAACTATATCACAACCAAACAGCTTTAACCTTGAATCATTAACGAAGACGAATCGCAACCGTCTTCACTGAAAACGTCTGAAACTCATAAACGCTTACACAAACAAAGGGTCGGTTACCACGATAATTTTCTTTTTTACAACCACTGTTGTTGGCCTGTATTTTTTCAACAAAACATTGCGACCTTTTCAAAGTTTAAGCATAACAATAAAAAGTCGGTTTCGCCGTTTCCGCAGCACGTTTTTGGCGCACGTTGTTTTAAAAAAAGAATAATGTTTTTCACGTCTGATCTTACTTCTGTTGTTCTGTCAGTCTCACTCATGCTTTCAGATAGAGAAGTTGTGCTTTGTTCGGTGCCTGTCATACAAGCGTTTGTGCTATTGATATGAGTCATCCGTTGTTTTCTTTGCGGACGTCAACTTTCTTTTTTTTTAGTCACAAGAACATGCATGTTGCGCGACAAATTTAAAGATCATTGGGCAAGATTTTGGCACAAAATTGGAAGCCTATAATGCTAAGAAATGTCGGAAATACATGTACATAATAACATACCTCGTCTCGTGCCTAAGCACACCTTTCCTAAGCTTAGACACAGGTACTAGTGAACAAGGAAACAATAAAAACGACTATCACATAAACATTTCTTGAAAATTAAACCGTTCATATTTTTTAGTTTTCTTTAAAGAAACGCTGTATCAAAAAGACTGAGCACACAACAGCTGCTCGCTGCGGATATTACTAAAACAAAACTACACATTCTCTTTGGCTCAGTCTTAGCACAACTTTGGGCTATATCAAAGACTGATGCTTGCTCTTTTGAAACCGACTAAAGCGAACAAGCTGCGTTAGGAATTAAGGATTTACACTCAGGATTACAATTGCCAATCGCAGCTTTGTAGATTTTACTGAAATTGTAACTATGTGTTTAAGTTCAACTCTTTTTTAACCAAATATTAGGTCCTTACATATGAAATTAGCGTTATGTCGTACTGACCACTTTGATCTGAAATATCTCCTCTTTGGTTAAGAATTCCATATTCAAATTTATACATTCATTTAGCTGGTACATTTGAGTTTTGAAAACAGTCATTCATTTGTTTTTTCCTCATTATTTTTTTTCTTTGGCGTCGCGTCGTGGCGTCTTTGGCCGCACAATGGAAAACATGAAATATCGGTATATTTACGAGTACGAGTTCTACCGTGGCACCAGTGCTGGAGAAACAGCTCGAAGGATTAATGATGTGTTCGGCGCTGATGTCGCAAAAGAAAGCACGGTACGTTTTTTGTTTCAACGTTTTCGTTCTGGAAATTTCGACCTTCAGAACCAACCCCGTGGGCGGCCGGAGACCAAAGTGGAAAATGAAGAATTAAAGGCTGTTGTGGAAGCGGATCCATCACAAAGCACTTCAGAGATAGCTGCAGGCTTCGGGGTAAGTGATAAAACTGTATTAATCCACTTGAAGCAAATCGGGAAACTAAACTAAATTAACTAATTAACTAACTAACTAAATTGTTAAGCACTGATTTTGACCATCTCATGTCATTAGAATGCCCTGTTAAATTATATAATGCATTTAAACAAATATTCGTGGGTATTTACAATGACTGTTACGTAATTAAACGTATTTCGACGAGTAACAGGAACAACAAAAAATGGATTGATAGTAAGTTGAAGTCTATGATAAATGAAAAAGACAGATTATTTGAGTTATGGAGTAATGAGCCAAAGAATATGCTAAAGAGACTTAATTATACCAAATTTAGAAATAAATGCCAAAAAGCGATTTGTAAAAGTAAAAATATTTATGATAAAAATAGAATATTAGAGTGTAATAAAAATATTAAAAAGATATGGGAAAGGATAAATACTATGATGGGAAACAATAAACAATCGGTAGATGAATTAATTTTATCAAACATGGACGGACAAGGAAGTATTACAGACGTAAGTAATAAATTTGCATCTACCTTCAGTAAAGAAATAGAAGATATAAAACATAAGTGTCATGAGATTTGGTTGGACAGGCAGACTTATGTAAAAGCCACGGACTTGTCCATGAGGTGGCAACCGGTAAGCTCTGAATATGTGAAAAATAT
This sequence comes from Luperina testacea, assembly GCA_927399505.1. Classification (NCBI taxonomy): domain Eukaryota; kingdom Metazoa; phylum Arthropoda; class Insecta; order Lepidoptera; family Noctuidae; genus Luperina; species Luperina testacea. The sequence continues at coordinate 24,076,326 of OV656756.1, forward strand.
AATAAAAAACATGAATACAGATAAATCACCGGGTAGCGATCTTGTTCGCATGTCCGACATTAAAATAGTTATTGATAAAGTGAGCCCCGTTTTGGCTAAACTAATAAACCTAACTGTCAAGAACTACAAATTTCCTAATAAGCTTAAAGAGGCAATAGTTCGCCCAATTCACAAAAAAGGTGATCGTAAAAATGTATCAAACTTCAGACCTATATCAATTTTATCTAGTATAGATAAAATCATAGAAAAGTGTATCGTCAACCAACTAAGTAACTATCTACAAAAAAATAACATCATTAACGAGTGTCAACACGGTTTTTTAAAAGGGAAAAGTACGAATACATTGATTACAAAATTCACAGATGAAATTAACAGTTACCTAGATGATAAAAAGTTTGTTATTACAATATTTTTTGATTACAAAAAAGCATTCGACACTTTGCAATTTGATACCATCCTAAATGCAATGGAGGAGTGCGGGGTGAGAGAACCACTGAACCCATGGTTCCGTGATTACCTCACCGCGCGCTCCTACCGTGTGAAGGTGGAGGATGCGTTTAGTGACAGGGTCGAGGTGCGGAGTGGGGTGGCGCAGGGCTCGGGATGTGGACCAATTTGTTACCTTATGCATGTCAACAGCTTGTGCCGTGTGCTACAGCATTGTTCAGCGTATATGTTTGCAGATGACTTGTGCATACTTCGCTCCGGAACTAACATAGACGATACCTACCAGCTAGTTCAACAAGATATAGACGCGGTTGTTCAATGGTCGCACGACAATGGCATTATATTAAATGCTAGTAAAACTAAATTATTATTAATTCATTCGCCATACTTACGACCTCATAGTCCGACTCCACCATTATTCACACACGATTATATATGCCACCATAATAACTTACTAAACTGTAAATGTAAACCTATTGAAAGAGTCGACTGTGTAACCTACCTTGGCATGAAAATAGATGAGAACTTTTCTTGGTCCCAACACATAGACTATATTTCAAGTAAACTAAGAATATTATTAAGTAAAATGTACCACCTAAGCTTTAAAGTTCCTATTAGTGTGTTAAGATGTATTTATATGTCATTAGTAGATTCTATTATGAGTTATGCTCTTGACAGCTATGGATTAACATTCAAAACTAACTTGGATAAATTAGAAGCTCTTCAAATTCGTTTCTTAAAACTACTTGTTACCAAAAAGACTAAAATCAGTTGTAAAGGAGATTATAGGAAACTATTTAAAATATGTAAAATTCTACCTATCACTTACAAACATAAATATCTTTTAGCAGTTAACCATCAAGGTACCCAAGAGCATAGCTTAACTCACGTATTCAACAATCATAACACACGATCTATGGCTGCTGGCAGATTCAATGTACCCAGAGTCACCAATTACTTTGGTGACAGAACCCTAAAAAAACGAATACCATATCTATTGAACAGTCTGCCGGCAGGCATAAGGAGTGAAACAAATAAAAATAGGTTCAAAAACAAATTAAAAAAATATTATTTAGATATATTATGTTGAGTGTGAGTTATATACATATATATATATATATATATATATATATATATATATATATATATATATATATCTCTCTGAGCTTGGGGTTCGCCCACGCACAAGAGTGCTGATGATTATACTAACAATACTAACTTAGTACCTAAGCACCATTGTTACTAATACTTAATACTAACTATAGTCGGTACTTTCATTTATCTTATAGTGTAACTAGTGTATAGTGTCTAGAGACTCACCGACCCCACAGTCAAACCTTTCCAACGGTTTTGTGGGGCTTAATTTATAAGTATACTTACCATTTAGTTAATAAATAAATAAAAAAAAAAAAAAAAACTTGAACGATAGGTACCTCATGAATTGAGTGAATCGAACTTGCAAACACGCGTCGACTGCTGTGTTACTATGCTCAACCGACACAATAATGAAGGGATTTTAAATCGAATCATTACTTGTGATGAAAAGTGGATACGGTATGATAATTGGAAGCGCTCGTCGCAATGGATGAACCCTGGAGAACCAGCCAAATCCTGCCCTAAACGAAAATTGACTCAGAAAAAGTTACTTGTGAGTGTTTGGTGGACTAGCGCCGGTGTCGTTCACTACAGCTTTCTAAAATCAGGCCAAACGATTACGGCAGATATCTATTGTCAGCAACTGTAAACCATGAAGGAAGAACTAGCTGCTAAACAACCGAGATTGGTCAATCACTCTAGGCCACTGCTGCTTCACGACAACGCAAGACCACACACTGCACAACAAACAACCACTAAATTAGATGAGCTACAATTGGAATGCTTGCGACATCCACGGTACTCCCCGGACCTTGCTCCAACAGATTACTATTTTTTCCGGAATTTGGACAACTTCTTACAAGGAAAAAAATACAAATCCGATGCGGCAGTCCAAACCGCCTTCAAAGAATTCATTGATTCTCGCCCCCATGGTTTTTTAGTAAAGGGATCAATGCACTACCTACTATGAGATGGCAAAAGTGCATAGATAACAACGGTGCATACTTTGATTAATTAAATATATTTTACAAAAAAAAAATTAACTTTATATTCCTCCCGTACAAAACGCCAATTTCATATGTAAGGACCTAATACATTAAACGGTTTAAAAATATTGAGTCCAAGAGAATCCATTTATTCCAAGATTTAATAACGAATTCTTATTATTAGTATCTTATTAGTATCCTAAATAAAAAAAACATGGTACTCCTATAAGTTCCACTGAAGGGTTCTCTTCCCATATACAAAGAGACAGCACAATGGTAGTCTCAGACTATCAACTGACCGGTGCAGTCTCAGGGATGACAGAAAAGGTTGTAAATTCAAGATTACCAGCAATTCCGCTCCCTAATTCCTAAATCAGCTTGCAAAACTCAAAGCTAAAACTACCATAAAATGTTATCCGAACCCCTTTGTTAGTTTGCGTCGCGGTTACATGGCGTAACTTTCCCAATTTAAATCCCCAATGCAAACAAGACTTTACGGCTATTTACTTAGAGTTTAGTTTGCCGTACCTGTTTACAGAGGAAAGGCTAGTTTGCGAATAAGTTATGTACTGTACACAGGACCCAATAATATTGTTTTTAATAAAGGAAGCTGGTGGTTGTTGGTATTGTTGACAGCAATGGTGAATGGCCTGAGGCCATTCACCATTGCTGTGGGTACACTGAAATATCAAGACCAAGACAGTATCGTTTCAATTACGTACATAATATGAGGTACCTAACAAAATATCTTATAACCTACTTACAAAATAACTAAACTATCAATAACTTTCAACACACACGAGGGGAGGTCATGTGTATCTTCTTTCTTAGGCGAGGACCACCCCGTACATGAAAACTTTTCATGGACAGTGGGCACCCACCCTATCAGCTACTTACAAGAATAAACATTCAAAAACAACCAATTCCCGTAGTTTAATATATGTATATATAATATAAAAACAGATTAAAACGTAACATTCCCTTTCCGCAGAAACAATCAAAAAGTTTTCAAAAATCAATTTAGTTTTTAATTTAAATAGACACACAACACACATGTTGTCTGTTGGTGTCGATCACGCAACATGTCGTGTCTCCCGACACTGTCCATCGCCACCCGAGACATACAACAGATAGTACAGAAGGTCGGCTCCATACAACGACCGAAGCACGCAAGCATATATAGACATGTGTCTACCTACATCGAGCTCTGCATTCTGCAACGTGACTGGCAGGCCGAGTCCTAACCAAAATCTATCGTCGCGCCCGTTTATATGAATCTGACATACCCGAGCAATCAATCTAGTCGCGTTTGTACGTCATAATATTCGATAGCGACAGCGGCGATCTTTTGGTTAGGACGCGGACGCGGGGGCATTCGGTTGAGATCGTCTTACGTGTCTATGTGTCAGCCAGCCTTCTGTTCCTATCTATCCTGTGACCGAGCTATCCGTGTAACGACTATATTATCGCGAATATTGGCAAATGGAGGCAATGGGGGACATCACACCAGCTGACCTTGTGTCGATGGGGGAATAACACGGTATTTGATGGAGGGAGGCGGTGCCATCGCCGTCTAATAGTGTTATTGCCACTAGGACTGCGGTAGGATTTGTGAAAGTGGTTAGAGTTGAAAAGATTTATGTTTTTAGTTTTAAACTATAAAGTAAAACTAAGAACGTATATGAATTTTCCAAGAATTGGTTACTTCTGCACTTTGAAAACATATTATTATACATTATTATCTTCGCCTGCTGGTCTAATGATAAAATAGTAAATTTACTAAATTATGAGACATATTTCACCATTCCTTTTTCCTTTTTGGAGTGGAACATGGTCAGCAATCGAATTTTAGACGATCAGGATGCTCAGCCTTCTCTAGGTAGAGACTGTGCAGTCAGCTCCCCTCCAGCCCTGCCTGTCTGCTGACTAGCTTAGACTACCTTTCAATCACAGTATAAACTATTTTCCAGTAAGTAAGTATCCACCTAAGTTGTGCTACTTCGCCCACTTCATATGAAGAACAGAGTCCTTGAGACATCTTGAATGAGCAAAACACAGAGTTCAGTAGTTAGTGCTAATAGTCTGAGACACAAGACAAGGCCGGACGAATAACGAAACTATTAGGTATGTATTAGTTTTAGCTCCTCGTGCAAAGTATTAACAGGTAAAGGCTAGCGTCCACTAGGCGGATCGGGTCGGGCCGCATCGCAACGCAAAAATACGCCTGGCTATGTTTTGTATGAAATATCGTTCATTAGCGACGGATCGGAGCGCGGCGGGCGGCAACGCATTGGCGGATCGCTTCGCAGGCGTATTTCTGTCGGCGGTGCGCTGCGACCCGCCCCGATCCGTCTAGTCGACGCAGGCAGGCGGATGTGAGCGCACGTGCCGTGCTAATAAAAATAAACGAAAGTGAACGAAGAACTGCTTATTTCTTTAGTGCAAAAGTATAGAGAACTGTATGATCTAGGAGACCCTAGATATTTCTTTTCTGGCATATATCATGCACCCACACCTTGTGTACGCGTCGTCGTTTTTTATTTTTTTGCTCTTCCTCAAGATGGATTTGAAACCTTAACATCTCTTCGTCTGAGCTGTCCATGGTAGCGCGATGTCAGTCCAAGCACGAAAACACGTCTGTAAGATCAAATCCGCTTAGGCTGTCCGCCGCGCCCCGTACAGATGGACGCAAGAGCATCACAGAACCGCGGCCCGTTCCAATGCGACCCGCCCCGATCCGTCCCTAAAGGACGCCAGCCTTAAAGGGGCAACAGGCGACTTATAAGTTGTTGACAAAACCTTCAGGTTTTCTCAGAATTATCTATCTCTCAAAACTTTCTTTAACAGAAGTTAATTACATTAATTTACTCACTTTGTAAGTACATTATAGTCCTTCACTACGTAAATAATTAAGATACACGACAAAGAAAACGAGGGAATAGACTTCTGCACAATGAATTTAAATAAATAATACTTAGGCGGAATTAATGTTATAATATCAGCATCTTGTGTAGACGACTCTGTGATAATTTCTTTAAATGGTAATAACTATGTATATGACCGCTGCGGCGCCGAAGCGGTGTATTTGTCGTATTCTAACATTAACTTACACTAACACTAGCATACAAACGCACGGCAGTCAGATACGCTTTCAATTTAGGCGTTTTGTATCGGACTGTTACCGTACTGCAGCGGCCCGGGCGGCACCATGGCGGCGGGTTTGACTAGCGCGCAGCGGCACGGAAACGTACGGCAGCGGTCCGACACGAAACGTCTAAATTGAAAGCGCCCTAACATCAACCACCCTGTTTGCTGCCTTGTATTTTTATGATAGCCCATATGCCTATGGGCATTCACAAGCTGATATATAAACAATAGCAAACCTATTCCGGTATAAATCATAATAATCTCTCCACCAACAGCAGCCAACATTTACAAACTCAATCAAAGACTGTTTAGCACAAAATCCAGTTGATAATAAAACGAATTACGGAATATGAATTAATGTTGATACAATTCAGCTTACGAGTTTACCCCCCCCCACCCTCACCCCGCGTCACCCCCGGTCACCCCTTCTCGCACCAAGTTAATTAGTGAAAACTTTATGTTTTAATAGGTTCCCGGCGTTCCATTATGATGTTAATAGAATGGGATGAATCTTCCAACTTTTAATTACTGATTGCTTTATGCCCGTGATCATGTTGCTGTGTTCCTTGTTTTGTATTTGATTGTTTGATTGATGTTTTGCTTATTTTCGCTACACTGAAAGTGACGGGCTACATGTTTTGCATTCTAAGGAAACAGCTATGGTTAAAGATTGCTTCCTCAGTGCAATCGAAAATATATAACTTAGAGGGCTCAATTACAAGGTGATGATATGCTAAGGATTTTGAAAAGCACAAGTTTCTTCTATGCAACCATACCGCTAGATTAGAGATCAATTTATCAGCTAATAGCATCAGATTACTATACGGAAGAGCCTTCACGGCTTTAGAACAATTTGTGTTTCTATTCTTTGTACAGACGCCAGCACATCAAGCTACTACAATCTGTCAAATTTCTATAATAGATTTTCAACTTTATCGCTACAGCAGCTGGTAGTTGATTAGGAAAATTTGACAGTTTTGAGTAGCTTGATGTGCTGGCGTCTGTACATGCTCCTGATATTTTATTACGAAACCCAGTAGAGGATTTTAAAGTAAAGCGTCGCAGCAACAGAATCAGGACTTAAAGAGTAATTTGGAATTTTGGAAGTCCATCAAAACCAACTTCACTCCGACCAACCTAAAAATATTTTCACACAATATGTTTTAAAACAATATCCCTCGCTGTACGCTAAAACCTCACACATCCCTACTCATCCTACTCGGGAAATGGGGCGTAATGATTTAATTAAGCTTCCGCGGAGGATTTACGAACCATTATCCGTTGAAACACATCAGTCCCGACAGGCGACGGACGAAGGGTTACATAAAATAACATCTACCGACGCACGCGTAAACATCGATTAAATATTGTAATATTGAAACAATAAGTAAAGTATTAAAATTATAAACGAACAATAATTAGTATAGATAAATAACAATAATTAGTGTAGAGTATTGCTATTGAATGACCGTAACCGAGTACATAATTATTATGTCGTGAGATCTGACAGCATATTTAGATGACTTCTTATATTGCTTTAGATCCGATGGTCAGTTCCTTGTGTAATTTACAAGAACCTACATGTGAGTGACGTCATATCGGGCGAAATCTCCCCGTCTTTATCAACCGTTGACCTCTCTATTGCGAGGGTCTGTGGTGGAAGATGGGATAAATACGCGGACCGATATCTTAGGGAAAGTCGAGAATAGTAAGTATTCTACAATTGGGCAGCTTTTTATTCGAATAGCCTATGAAAAAGCAAGACTCGCAATTATGGAATAGAAAAAAAAAGATCCTAAGTTACATGGCTCACACACAAACTGTGATCGACTGGAGAGTCTGCAGTAATGACCAAACAGGAGTCAAACCCACAGCGAAAGAGATGAATGTTCTGCAATTTTTCTATTAAAATGCTACACGTAAACCACCTACCTGGTGCACATCAACTTTTCAGTAGCTCAGATTGGCGCAGTATGACGTCACAAACACATTATTTAAGCATGAAAGCCTTCAAACAAGATTTTGTTGGTCTTTTTATTTCGCTGAAACTACTTAAAGTGTAGAGTTTTCTCGGAGCTGCCATAACGGAGCCTTGTTTACTAGCCGGCTTGTTTCTAATCTAGGTAAGCTCAGGCGGAGTTAGTTCTCCGACGTGGGGCCGGTTGCCCAGTGCTGGGATTACGGCAAAGCAGCCGGGATGTAGTATCCCACAAACTTAATTCTGTCTGTGGTCAAGCATTGAATTCTAGTTGAGCTTGTGTTTACTTTGTCCCGCATACGGAGCGCGCAAATAAAAATATATAGCGCACGAGGATACATACTAACTGTCTGGTTTACGATGGCCACGAGGTAAAAACTCGAGGATGTGCGGCGGGTTTATAGCCACTTCTTATACCTCAGGTCGTGGGTGTGTACACCTGTGACTTTCTTAGTCCAGTCTTAAAGACGTCAAGCAGATGATGTTTTAAACATATAATTTAAATGCATTCGGGTGAGAATTTACATGAAGATTGAAGTATTGACGCCAAGAGTAAATGCATCCTTTGGGACAGCAAAGAAACCGAGAGAATTCGTGGACGAAAGATGTTTAAAATTGAACAGATGTATCTTGTTGTACCTGAAATAAGCAGAAGAGAAAATAACAAACATTTACTCGAAAATGCTTACCGTTTGCGAATTGAGAAGGAAGACACTTCAGTTTGATTGGAAATTCAAGTGGATTGCAAGCGTTGTTATAATAGAACCAATGCGTCATTGCATTGATTCTATTTAACCACGCCTTTGTTTTGAAAATAAATATCCCACAAGTATATATTATTGTTATCGTTAGCTTGCATACTGTTTGCTAATTCAGCAGAAGTTAATTCAACATAAACCGTACAAGATAATGCCTGCAGGTGACTGGCCACGCTGTAACGACGCGGCGACGCGACGCATTGATTAACCGCCGCTCATCACACTGACATTTAATTAAAGTTTATCTGCTTTAACGTTACACATGCTGACAATGTAACCAGAGATGCGCGCCGCTCCATGGCGACAGGATTCATTATGAATGAATAAAATATATTTTAAAATGAAGTATAAGGTTTCATCAATTCCGTTATTCTTTTTAAAATTTTCTGAAAGCCGCAATGACATTATATTTGATTCACGAAATGCGCATCCCAACTACCTACCATTTTTAGGGTTCCGTAGTCAACTAGGAACCCTTATAGTTTCGCCATATCTGTCTGTCCGTCTGTCCGTCCTCGCTTAATCTCTGTGACCGTTAGCACTAGAAAGCTGAAATTTGGTACCAATATGTATATCAATCACGCCGACAAAGTGGTAAAATAAAAATTGGAAAAAAATGTTTTATTAGGGTAGCCCCCCTATATGTAAAGTGGGAAGTGATTTTTTTTTTAATTTCAACCCTAACGTGTGATATATTGTTGGAAAGGTATTTAAAAATGAATAGGGGTTTACTAAAACCATTTTTTTATAATGTCAATAATTTCGGAAATAATCGCTCCAAAAGTAAAAAACAATGTGTCCCCCCCCCCTCTAACTTTTGAACCATAAGTTTAGAAAATATGAAAAAAATCTGAAAAGTAGAACTTTATAAGGACTTTCTAGGAAAATTATTTTGAACTTGATGGAAACAACAGTTTTTGTACAAAAAAGACAAAAAGTTGTACAAAATAATTTCTGGACTAAGTTTGTAGTATAATCGTATATGCAAGCATTTTTTACTTTTAAACTCATAAGTGGGAACACTTATTGTGACGGACGGGAAACTACGGAACCCTACACTGAGCGTGGCCCGACACGCTCTTGGCCGGTTTTTTTTCACATGAGATTCATCCACGAAGCACACCAACGAACAGTACCCTACCAACAATATAGAAACTCAACTCAAAGCAATAACAGCGCGTACTTCCCAAACTCATCAAACAGACAATAGCAACAAAACACAACGACACAATAACTTGTTCCTCATACCGTCATACAGCTCACGACAATTTAATGCCGGCCGACTAATTAGCCCGCGACTCATTTACCGAGCAATCACGTCGAGTCCCCTGGCAGTTGAGCACACTGCCACAGAGTAGATAGGCACAGAAGAGCGACTCCATACAACGAGCGAAAACATGCGCACACAGAGGCGTCGGAAATCTATAGCGCTGGACACACAGAAAAGACGTAAGACGAGGACGGGGCGCGGACATAATATGTCTCTTCCGCGTCCCTTTCATACAAAATGTATAGAAGCGTCGCGACGCAAAACATATAGAAAAGACAGAGCGCGGACACTACGCTTACTCGTCTGCGCCCTATTGTAAAAACATATAAAAAGGACGGGGCAAGGGCGCGAACGGACGAGGGGCGGACGAGAACGGAGGTACGGGCGGGGTGGGGCACGTGTGCGCGCGTCGCTGTCACACACAACACAACTACCTGCGTCATTGAGTGGTTGGTGAGGAAGATCATCGTATAAAACCGTCATCTAGACGCGGCGCCCAGCGTCACGCCCGTGACGCTGGCCGCCGCGTGTATATGTTTTTAAAATTCGCGCGCGGCGCCCCGTCCTAGTCTTACGTCTTTTCTGTGTGTCCTAGCGCTTAAACCGAACACCAGTCGAGAATGCGCTTGCACTTGCTGTTCATGAAAAGTTTTTAATGTGTGCTAGCGTTTATGCTTATTCTATGGAGCTGGCCTTCTGTACCTATGTATTCCGTGACACTGACGTCACCGACAACTTCCTATTCGGCTCAACTGAGCCGGACAGGTGTTATTGTTGAGTGTTTGCGCTTCAGTAGACGACATTGCTTCGGGAATGAGTACGTCGAATCTGGCTATTGTAAAGACATGATGGGAAGTTGAAGTTTGGGGTATAATTGTTTAATTATGTGCCTATCATTATATGTTTAACCGGAAACATTATATGAAATAATTAACCGTTAGTTGTTTAATAAGCAGATTAATTACAGTTACGTATTCTCTGTTTGCAAAATTGTTATTTAAACAACTCGCACAAAGTGAAAATATTTTTTCCATTTGCTTTATTCACCAATCACTGCCACATAATATATTACATCAGATACGTGAGTAGTCAACCTTCTCCGAAGTTACGACAGTGCTCGCAAACCTCCACTCGGCCATAGTGCGTCGTTCTTGATTACAGCTCGACTTCACACGACGAAGCTCTTCATTCATAAATATTTGAGTGAACGAGACAAAAGGTCAGCGGTACCAGCAATGTATTGGCACACAGCCCTTTGATGTATGGCGATGTACCGCCGTGTTTGTGCTCAAATATTTATGATATTTCTCGATGCTTCAGAAAGGCCCAGAATGGATGTGTTTGTCCACTTTGCGAGATGAGCTTGATTGAAATATTGTTGCTAGTTTGTTATTGCTGCGTCAGAGACCGAGAGATCGTATCGTAACTGCTTTTGGTGCAAAAATACGTAGACAATCGTATATATTTAAGTGATTTCACACGGTCGCGGTCGTTGGACAGAAATTTTCCTCGTCATTCATGTGAAATTGAACTCTGCCGTACATATATGGAATGAATTCCGGTTTATTATAGAACATTAAACCTTGAATGCATCCCGGTAAACGTATATTAGATTTCTCATGAAATTGGGATAAGAAGTTACTTATGTTTTTTTATAAAAAAGGTTGTATAAGAATAAATTCTTTAGGTATGTACAAAAATATTTTGATAGTTTTTTTATTTTTGTGGCTTGTTCGTAGTTTGAGCACATTAGCACTCAGCGCGAGCTAGTTATTCATCTCTTGGAACACTCCGTCATCAGTAGATATGCTAAACGTCAGCCCGTTGTAATATTGGACCTCCACTTAGCAGCGGACAGCGCTCATAAATAATTTAATCAACACTTTGAAACTGTTTCATAAAATAAAGCTTTCTTTATCGTACTTGTTTAGTTTGAACGGGTTAGCTCGATTATCGAACTGCGAAATTCGTGGCAGAGATTTATTAAGTAAATTGTTTCTGAATGCTATTTGTTCTATCCGATAATCACACATTTTTTGTATGCAAAAAATACAATATAAATCTACTAGTAGGAATAATATATCTTGGATGAAAACCTACAACTTGCAGTTTCTTTAAAAAGAGTCAAAACACAGTACTTTTGTATTCTATAATATTTGTAAACAGTACAAGGAACAGGATTCGAACTTACACACACAAAAGCCTTCGAACTCTACGTAGGTTTCTATATTATAACCTTACATCATAAATGCCACAAATGAGAGGTCGCAATAGAACGTGGAACACGACTGTATCTTTATCATTTCGTATCAAAGGCTCAACGATCACGCGGTCCCGCCGAGCATGTACTTCCTCATCAGTATGCTCCCGGCGGCGGCGGCGGCGGCGGCGGCGGCGGCGGCGGCGGCGGCGGCGGCGGCGGCGGCAGCGCTATCATCAAGCGGCAACAACACAAACGTCACAAAGTTCCTGCGCAAGTTGCTCCACTCACGCCGCGTTATTACTTACCGAAGTAGTTGTAATGCTTCCTCTACAATAAGCCCGCAACAGTGTCTCCTAGGGCTGGCAGAGAAGGCTACATTAATAACACAATTTACCTTTTTAAAAAGACTTTTCTTTAAAGTTTCTACGCTGAAAAAGTGAGCAAGTTAACGTAAACGTAAACGCAGTAAGGTAACGTTGGACAGTGAAGACAGTATTTTTGTTGAGATGGATCATCCATAGAAATATTATTTCTGAAAAAGGTCTGATGTGTATTGTGTAAATCATGAAATAACACATAAGTAAGGTTTGTATAGTTTTCTTAAGAAGATCAGGGATTTGAACTACCTACAACAAAGGTATCTCTGGTAGCACAAGTACACTTTTAAGAAACAGGCAAATCATAATATACATAAGACAATCTCGAGTTTTTTCAAAATCAAACTGGTTGCTACTCGTAATTTAATAAGATAATTTATCATTTTTATGCCATAAATTCTACATTATGTAAATACCTTAACTCAGATATTGATTATTTTTCAAAATTTTAGAAGAAATCTTTTACGGTTGCAATATTAATAAATATGTGAGCATCATGTATATTAATTTATCTGTTATTACTCTAAGATAATATGTTGTACAGACACCAGCAAATCAAGCTACCCGAAACTGTCAAATTTGCCCAATCAACTTTGGACTTTATACTTTAGTGATAAAGATGAAAATCTATTAAAGAAATTTGACAGATTGTAGTAGCTTGATGTGCTGGCGTCTGTACCTATTGTAATAAAGTAATTTTATTCTATCTACTTCGACTTCACATATAATCATAATTTATGAATGCAAAATGTTGTAGAACTTTTTTAAATATTAAGTATAGAGTTTTTTGCCCATTCTTTTCCATACAAAGCTTTTGGAAGGGACACCTAGAATCAATTCCAGTCTCTTGTAAATTTTGACGTTCATAAGTGCCTTTTAATGGCCTACTTAAATTAAAATATTTGACTTTGAGACATTGTATTTTAATTGCCACCAAAGCTGCCATTCGGCTGTTTATTATCACGGACTGAAAGACCAAATTTTCAGTTGACTAATTTCCAGACGGTGGCAACCCTGCACACATAACATATTCAATTACGGCCCGCGGAGTGACGCATTGCGTACCGCCCCTATTTGTTGAGGCTCAAACGTACTTGGTAATTACTCGTCATCGCGACTTGTTCCCAAGTTTCTTCGTAATGATCATACGAGTGTACGAGTGCCGTTTGTCTTTTGTTTTGTGTTGATTTTATATACGATGGCTCAGAGAGGAGGTCGCATGGAATTCACTGAGCTGGATATTAAGTTTTAACTGGATTTTTAAATAAATGCGGATTATTTACAGTTTTGCACCGTACAGATTTATAATGACGTTTTATTTAAATCTAGAATAAAGAGCTTTCAAATTTGCCTTCAAATGCGAGCTTTGATTTTCTTAGTTTTTAGTATACTAGATAATAAATCACCAAGTACCTACAATAATGAAGATTTACAGCAAAGAAAACGCTACTGGAAGATCGCCGTAAATAACGATATTTGAGTTTGTATAACTATTCAATTAACTATATACAAAGCAATATATTCTAAATACTCGCAGTGATATAAGTAATTAATTATACACGAGGAGCGATTGACTCAGCCCTCGCGGCCTCGGGGAGTTTGTAAACATATTAAACACTCAATTCCCATTAGACAGCGGGAATTCAGTTACAATTATAATACAGTTACGGTAACTAGTTACTTTTGAGGTTACTGTCATGCAAGGGATGGGGACGACGTATAGGCAGGATTTCTATTTCTAAGCAAACATTTATAAAGACTGCTGCGTAAACTCTTAACAGGTAAGTAGCAGATGAGTTTCACTGTATGTGTACGTAATCCACTATCACATAATATCAGTTTCATAGCCCCTCAATTTCAACTACATGGTAAGAAAAATAACACAAACATTTTCCCTCTACAAAGAAAATACTAAAAATCTAAGCGACGTCAACTGGAATCGCGGTCCAATGATAAATACAGCGACAGAGGAAAGACGAATGATTGCTATCGAGAACATATCGAGCAAACATTGTCGCCAGTGTCGGCGGTGTCGTGACACTAGGGCTGTCGGCCTTGCAAACACAACTTGGAAATGTATGAACTCCATATATTATGTATAAAAGTTGGAGAAGTTTAGTTTATAGGGTGTCAAAAGAGCCATTACATAGCCGTTATTTACGCATTCATTACCTACATCAACCAAAGTAGCATTGAGTAAAAACATATCGCTGGGAAATTACTATTATTTTTGGTGTCGCTGTTTATTTCAGCGCGCAATGTAAATCACGTAAGATCATGTGCATTTAAAAAAAAGAATGAAACATATATTACCTTCAATATCTTCGTAACCAGAAGATTTCCAGATATGCTCCAGTACTAAATAAATATAGTGACGGGGAATACCTAAAAGTGACTCTCGGCTTCGTTAAGCGTCTTTTTACACCCGTTATAAGAATCATTTTAGCAAATTTTTTGGTTTAAAAAAAATGGTATGTACCTTTTTACAATTGATTAGCGAATACTTGTTTGATTATTTGATCTGGGCTTAGTAATTAATACCGTATGTGAAGCCATCAATCAAATATCAACATACAAACTATATAATAATAATTTGTTATTTTAGTATTACCTATGGTGTGTACTCAGACCTCTAATATCAGTCTTATATTCTATTACATACATAGTGTATCTAAAACATAAACATAGGCACCTATCCCGCGGCAATGGTTCCCTAAATATTCAAGATAATAAACTCATTAACTTGAACGAAATGTGGGGTATGTAGTTCTCGCGCCGATGTGTTATGTACCTCGATTGCTGCCCGGGGCCTGGGGCCTGGGGCCCGGGGCACAGGGGCTTGTTTACAGCACTTGAACTAAATCTGCTGTTTAATCGACTATCACCTACTGAGCCGAGTGTAGGTACATGTTCGTGTGAGTTGAGTAGGTACTTTTATAGATACCTTGTGAAGTACCGAGTTAATTGGGTCGCCCGTTGGGCAATTGCGTGTTAAGGTTTTTGTGATGTGTAAATATTACAGATTTTTAGTAAACTAAGCTAGATAAATTTCTATTAGTTTTGATTTGTTACCATACCAACCCGACACTTATAATAAAAAATAAATTTCCACCATCATTTAGAGAATTCATTCCGCAAGGTAATAAATAAAGCATTAACATTAAACTTGCTTAAAATAAAGGAATTTCGATATTTTGTTGGATCGTAAAAACCGTGCAAATTAAGGACGGCTCGCGTAATTTAGTTTGTGTTGATGACGTATCAAAGACGGAACTGTAGGGCTCTTAACGTTCTCAATCTTTCTACTTCAACAGTTAATTTTCTCCTCGTACCAAGGCTGACCTCAACCCTAACATCTGCAAATTGATGGTGGTATTAGGAGCATAAGACAACGCAGCCGGATAACTGGCGGCTACAGCTGATATAAAAACATCATTTATCTAACAGATAACATCCTGATATATCGCCGGAACAATGAGGGATGCTGAGCGGAGATTGACTGGGATTGATAGGCGCAGATAACATAAGATCCGTAGTGTTAAAATAGGTAGTGTTCAAAGTAATGGGATGCTACGGCGTAGCGGCCACCACTGCTACGCTTGCTACGGTGGCGTAGTAGAATACGTAGCGGACACATACGGAGTGGATTTTGTTGTACTTAGACTGACTTAGTTAGATGAGAACTATTAATGATAATTAATTAATATGAAAAATACTTTTTTTTTTATCTAAATACTATTTATTATTTATTATTATTATTTATTTTTTTAAAAACGTTGCCCCACACTAGGAATTTCTTCTCTATTGTCGGTTCGTTTATAAACACTGTTACGATACAAAAGCTCTATCAAGGTACAGTATTTAGATAAAAAGTATTTATCATATTTTTTTTTATGTTAGATTAAATTATTAATTTTATTATTTCGGATACATAAAAAAATATCTGAAATATGAGTACTTAATGGTATTTCAAATACATATTCCTGAAATTCTCCTCCTGTTCCTCTATTCCGTAATGATCCAAATTCTGGGTCAGCACTAGGTCAACATCGTTTTAAGCCATTAACACTAGAATTATAGTGTCACTATCTCAGCAAAAGACTTACTTTCATATTCATAAACGCTCCATACATTTTCCATAACTAAAACGTTCTATTCTCTATCGCCGACTCATTTTAATTACAAAAGTTACTTGAATAGTTAATATTTCTAAAGCGTTTTTTAAATCACAATTATTCTTTGTGTTTAACCAGAAAGTACATGGCAATTTAAGAAGAAGAATTTCCATTTTAATTAAAATCAATCCTTATCAATGCCAAACAGGTCAATATTAAAAACAGGTTTAGCACTGAAGTAATAAATATGAATCTAATTTGGTCCTTTGTCAACAAGGATTGTGAGCCTTTGATCCGAAACTACGAGTAAATGGGACCTGACCCGTATGGCGCCGCATCGCTGTCGCTCGCTAGACGGCGCTCTGACAAAGCGCTGCAGCGGGGCGGACAAACACTGCGCTCGCTGAATTATAAAGTTGTAGTTGGTACCTAGCAAGAGTTGGTTCGGTCCCGGCAAGTCCCGGGATACTCGGTATTGCAATATTTTGGCAACGGTGAACTGTTTATTGTTGTTTTCTGTCTGTGTGTTTTATTATTGATGGCAGCGAAATGAAATAATTTTACCGGTGTGAAATGGAGCTGGTTTTACGGTTTGTTAATTTTGCGATGTTCTGTTTTGGAACTTTTTAGTTCATAGCGTGTCCTTCTGTATTTTTCTAACTTGATTGAACTAAGGTTAAGAATTAACTAAATATGAGAGTAAAAGAAACATTATGATACCGATTCAAGATCTCAACATGAGGGTTCGCCCGCACCGTGGGCCCCACTCAGAATATTTGTAACCCGTTATAACCACGTAATTCAAAAACTTATAGCATTTTATTACTTCGAACCTCGCACTTAACATGAATTACCTACAGAATAACTTCCCCAACTTTGCCGATTAAACGTGTCCCGATAACCAGTTCAATAACTCCCGATACCCGACTACTTTGACTGCAGTCCCGATATCGAATGAACCGGTAATTGCCCTGGCTCGGCTCGTATTCACTAGAGCGTCACTATGATGGGGCGCGGAATTCTTACTGAAGATCCTTTTTGGGTATAGGTAGTACCATCTAATAGCTACT
The DNA here is from genome assembly GCA_927399505.1 of Luperina testacea. Lineage (NCBI taxonomy): Eukaryota > Metazoa > Arthropoda > Insecta > Lepidoptera > Noctuidae > Luperina > Luperina testacea. The sequence goes on from OV656756.1 coordinate 24,093,772, forward strand.
GAAGATAATTTATATTACTTCTCAAATTCTATTCTTAAAGATAATCTCTGAGTAACTGCTTTAAATAGTATATTTATTTATTACTAAAATAACTCAAAACACATTTATTAAAAAAATGGGCTTCACTTGCGTAAAGGTCAAAGGGCGCCAAAGGCTACCAAACGTTTTATTGTTTGGATAAAAACTATATAAGTGGCGTCGTTCATAGATTCAGCTCTTTCTCAAAGTTTCAATATACGCAGGCCTGAATAAAATGCCTTATTACGAATCACAATGATTGATGGCTAAACAATAACTTCAGTAGGTATTGGAAAAAAAAGGGAAGCCGCCCTAGTCCACTCACAATCCTGCCACACATAACCATTATTCTTCCCTCTTTCCGGTACATGGCTGTGCTTCAGCCTTACCCCCCCCCCCTCTGTGCAGCCGAGCGTCACTTCCCTGACCTTGGCTCAGTTGCACCCCTCACTGGAGCGCCGGTCTTCAGCGCTCAAGGACGCTCTTAAGATCATGTGTGAAATGCTGGCCGAGTGGGAAGGAATAGGGACAAGGTTTCTGAGCTAGTTTTAATCGAATATGATTATGTCGATTTATGTATAGTTGACCTCAACAATTTCCACTTAATTGATACTTCACTAAAGTTGAGACTATCTGACTGTCACATAGACACATATACCTTGGCATTTTATGACGTGCATGTAACACACCTTAGGGTGAACAAGCAGCGCCGAGGTCGAATAAACATAAGTACCTAATTGCAGTGTTTATGTGTGGAAAAATGGAAGCTATGTGGTCAAGGTCGTAAATTCGTACCTCGACCTTTGAAAGATAATGGTTCGACACTCAAGGCATATGGTCGGGGTATGCATGAGATAAACTCAAAATCACATTATTGCTGCTCCCCTTTTATTCGCCTTGTAAATTGAGCGTATTTTGAAAATGATTGGATGTGAATTTTATTATTCAATTGTGAAAATATTTTAAGGTAATCAATCATAATAAATCTCATACATAACAAAACTAGTTACAAATTGTCTTTCCTCATAACTTCAATCAGCAATCGAAATCAAAATAAAATCTCACTCTTAACAGTCTCACCGCCATGCGGTCCACCAGCGGGTCGTAAGTTTTCGAGTAAGGCATGCCGCCTATACGTTTTTCTATAACAGCAGGCCGCGCTCTAAAAAATACATGAATATGCGAGATCGTAGCGGACCGCACGGCCTGCCAATAAGAACAATCAGTGAGTCCGCCAGCCGCCCGTACCTACGGCCTGCTGCACTTTTATAACATTTTCACCGCGGCTTCTGTGAATACGTCAAGATGCGTCCGCCGACGGCCCGCATGGCTTGCTGGAATTGTAAATTCCTGTATATGAGTGGTGGTGAGAGTGTTAAAGCACTCATTACTTCACAGACCTACACGGCACAATCAAGTCTAAACCTACATTTCAAGCTGCAGTTCGTTCAATTTGCACTTTATACAAGCTAATAAACAGCTCTCGTTTGGGCTGGAAACACTGAGGAGCGGCCGCGGCTGGTGCAGCGCGCAGCGGTGCAGCGGTGCAGCGGTGCAGCGGTGCAGCGGTGCGGGCACGCTGTACGTGTGCCCGCGTACACCCGGCAAAGTGAATGTGTTGTTCTTGTACGTAGTGAAGTTTTAAGCACTAAGTGGCGAAGTTAGCAGACTATTGTAGTGCTTTATTGATTTAATGGTGGACTAATAACTGTTATAGGCGAGTTGTTCCATGACAAATAAGGAAAAACATGCGAATGATTTATTAGTTTAATACTTAAAGGTAATTTTGTAATAATAGTAATAATAGTAAAGTGACCAATTATTAATAGAGCTTTTTCAATTCTGTCTGTCAAATAATTCAAACAAATTAAATCAAATAATCATAATTTATGGATTTTACTTCTTCCTATATGTTATACATACCACCACGCCTAGCGCCTGTACTTCCCGAGAAATTTCAAATTGAACTTCAAATTTTCAATTTTTTTTTCAAATTTTTCAACTGTTAAATCGCATTCAATTACTTTATCCGATCCTACCACAATCTTACCGGATCACAGTTAAACGGCTCATCTGATCGAGATACCAATAAAAACAATCCGAGTTGAACGCGATAAAGATCCATAGAGATCCGGAGGTACCTGATTAACTTAATTAAAATTCCGAATCCGAATGTAAATCGAAATTCAACATCCGTAAGTAATTTGATATTGATCCCGAATATAATTCGCGGCATTTAAATGAATGAAATTAGTATTAAATTAATTAAGTTATTGTCGGCTAACACATCGGCGAGCGGTGATTGAGCCCATTATGAGTAAACGTTAAACCTCTTTCGTAGTGCATGTTAATTAGCCAAACTGTCCGACGTTTATTAAATGGATAATTAATGTTTCATTGGTGTTTTATAATTAGATTTGGTGCTTTTTGATTTGGTGAATTAGTTTATTTATGCTCTTCGTGACTGCTAATAATAGGGATGTTGTTTATGTTGTTAGTAGTTACGAATGATAGACTCCTTGCGATTGGCAAAATGACAAACTTTATTTACGGCTAATTTAGATTGATTGTCACAATTGCGTGCTATCCGAGGCATGGGAAAACAGAAATAAACAATTTCAATGTATTCTTGCGAAATACAATGCAATTTCAATGTTTTCAATCAAGGCGTTATTACGCCTTACCCGACTCGGGAATCGAAGTTTAGACCCCACCGCTCATCAGTCACATTTGCGACTACGAGATCAACGGGGTAGTCTCAATTGACCTATTAACGTATTACTGTCCGATGCAACTGTCTCCAAAATCAATTAGCTAGACTTTCAAGTTACACATTCCGTATCTATGAGTAGCTACGCTTATATTTCCTTACGCCTATGACTATCAGCGTATGGTAAACAAGAAACCTGTAACTACTAAAAATGGTCTGAAATGACTAGCTATACAGATCAACGTACCTCTTCTGACATAAAACGTTACTGTGGCCACTGTGGGACTGTTACAAACGTAATATTAAATGTCACAAAACATCTGTTTTATAATTAATTATATGTATTATCAATCCCGACAGGATTACAGCGGAGCGTTAATCACAAAATTGTGCAATAATTCATGTCCGTCACCCAAAGCGACACCTCTGCTGATCCCACCGCAATCAAACGTGCAACCGACGTTATTGACGGAACAAATGACGCGAACAACTACTAATAGATAAATATTAGCAAACGCATTCAATATTTAACAAGCTAAACACATAAATATGATTACATAAAACGTTTGATATTTATACAAACGATACAATTATGGAAGCACTATGCTACCCTGTTTATACTGTATTCAATATTAATTGTGTCGATAAAAATGAGAGTGATATTGTGAATTGTTCTATAGATGACCTAAATGGCTCATTGACGGAGAACGCCAGCTGTGTCCAGGGTTCGATCGATTCGGGATCGAGGCAAGTATTTTATGGCCTATAGACGGTGAAGATCGCATAACATGGTCCTTTTGGGCGGCTAGTAAATGTAGCTCGTTATTACTGAGCAGTACAGCTAGCTACTCGTATATTTGTTTTTGTTTTGTATTTTCTCATGTTCAGTCTGTAGTGGTGTAACTTTTATTAACTCACTCATCGCAACCCTTCTGGAATTATTAACTTTCTGTAACTTTATTGCAATGGGGGCATTGCCTAAAATATATACAAAAGGTGTGATGTTTGATACAGGTCCCCTTTATGTAGATGTGCGTGTTAGGGCTTTGGCTGGGCCCGGAGGGTTGGTCCTGCGTGCCGCAAGTTATAAGTGAGTAGCATTAGTAAACGCAAGTGTAGCTCTCAGGTACAGAGTGAATGTTCGTCACTAAGGTATCGCTATACGTAAGTGACGAAGGTTCACTTCCCAGTCGTACCTACTATAAGATGGCCCTATATGTAAGAGTACCTTCCTCGATCACCTTCATATTGTGTTTTTGTTGTGAATTTACAAATATCCAATGCTAAATCCTATAAGTTTTACTTTCTTCAGAAATACAAATGTTAGTTGAAACCTGCCTCATAATTGTGTTACAACGTATAGCCATATCAACTTTCAACTTGGTCCTTCCTTATAAGGTCTGATACAGGGCAATTTATCAACTTGACCGCGTCCGCGAGGATGAGGCTACCCTCACGTAAGGGTGTTGCACCCTTCTACTTGACTGCCACTTGAGGTAGTAACAATGTCTTAGAATGCCAAGTCAAATAAACTTATGGTTGAATTGGTATTAGATTATTGTTCAAGTATGGGCGTTGGATAGACTCACTGTTTTTGAGTAATAAGTTAGATTCAACTTGACGCCTTTAGAAAGAAAGATATAGAATATTTACTAACCTTGCTTTTTCTCCTATTACTCTTCTTTTAACAAGCGATTCCACAATCTACCCAAATCCTATTTTTGTTACGCCAAATCTTCGGACTTCAAACAACCCACATAATTCGTTCCAATAGCCCGCAGCTCGGGTCCCACTGATCTCGGTACATTCCCGGGGCGGCCAATATCCCGCGATACACCGAATGATCCGCCAGAGGGCGCCTGCTATCTTACATAACTTCAGATGTAGTTTCAATATACACATCGCAATGGACCCGATCGCGGTCCGAACGAATAGAATTGAAATATGTGATTTGATGTCGAACTGGATTGCAAAATTTGAATTTGTTGTAACTGACTTCGGATGAGAAATGTTTTGTTAATAATTTAATACATCATTGAACGTAAAGCATACAACGATAGAGCAGTAAAATAACAGAGTGAAATATCGCTATAATTATGACAGCTTAACGCATAACGGAGATAATTATGTCAATACGTAAACTTGCCTCTAAACATAACTTATAGTGTGTGTGTGTGTGTGTGTGTGTGTGTGTGTGTGAAGCTTCACGTTTGCAATTTAGGAATACTGCCTGAGATTTCCCAGAAAAGTCAAACACGATCAAACTTTTACTGGCAAGAAAATTAATCCAGGGATTTCAGCCACCTTAAAATACAAGAAATCAAAACATATCAAATACACCCGTGTATATATCCAGGAATTCGCCCGTGAAATCACGTTCTGAGACTGGAATGATTTATCGTGCTCATATTACTTAGTCTTTCACGCCTTCTCGAGATAAAAGGTGATCCCTACGGAACAAACACGAGCAGATTAAACAGGGCACAGGTGAGAATAAGTTACTCGCCCTTCGTCCATGAGCACCATCAGACAGACCCTTCCCTTCATATAACTTGCTGCAAGATAAACGAATTGTCTCTGGAATCACCTGAGCTCCCAATGTTTTGTTTCCATCCCAAAATTTGTATAAAACATCGTACATTCCCGATAAATGTCTCTGCAAGTACAAACTAATTATACGCTACTTTAGAAGCACAGAATGTTCTTCCTCCGTCGGTTTCCCAACGTTTTCTAGCACTTACAAACGTTGTCGCTTAGCATAAATAAATGAGGAAAAGTTCCAACGATATGTCAATGTAGTTTGGGAGTAGTTGCAGACGTCCGAACACCTACAGCATTAAATATCGACGACGCTACATCGGGCGAGCATGAAATATTCAGCGGCGAGCGAGCGACGACGGCGGCGCGCGGCGCCCCGAGCCCCGCGCCCCGCGCCCGCTCCTCACCTCCTCCTGCTCCGTACTAGCGCATACCGCCGTCACTATTCATTGCTCTCTCGAGCCTTGAATTCTAGAGTAGAGATTCTAAAAAGCAATGTACAGTCAGGTGGCGCGCTACTCGATTCGTCTCCGAATATTTGATGCGAGCGCCGTAAGAACGCCTGATTGTCACCCGTCAAGTAGCCCCGCCGTATTTCTTACACTTTAGCGAGGGACGTCGCCGCCCCTTGTAAGCGCCTGTAGTTTATAGTCCGCAAAGGGTTCTCCTATATTGTCAACCTTTTGTGGGAACTGTCTCTACGAGATATATGAAGAGGTTCGACGGCACGCTGAAATAAAGGGGCCGTTATGCGAACGGATCGGCGGAACGAAATCTTGGTCGAAAGCCAAATTTTTTCACTAAGTCTCCATCATCCTGTTACAGGGCGTTGCCTATTACGATCCTCGCCCGCGACAGGGGGATTATCATTTTATCCCGCAAGAAAATGCTTAGCTGAAATGAATTTAAATATCACTTCCGCGTACATACAAATTCATTGTCGGTTCATAAACGAGTGAGTCCACGTGTCGACGCTCCTCAAACTTTTCCCATTATTAAATTGTCGGGAGCTCAAGGGACCTCGATAATCCTTGTCATAAAAACCCTCGCCAAAAGCGAATTCGAAGTTAAAAACCCTTGGTGGAACCTTGTTATAGGCAAATCTAATAGAAGACGATTTCGTCGCCAGCGTGCTCGGTGTGCTCACACAAACATGATTAGAGGCTGGGGGCTTCCCATAATTGTTGCTATTGGGCTAATTTGGCATCCATTACTTAAGGGACAGCGCTTCAGACGAGTAATCATATTATTATTTTGTGTTTGCGCAGCCCTGCATGATATGTTAGTGAATGTGGTTAGGGAATGTTTTATGTCTCACTAGGTAGCGGGGAATTAATTAAAATAACTAATTTTGTCTTCGAAACCACTCAATGCACTCTCTCTCCCTGTTTACTTTTTACATCACTTTGCATAAACAGATACGAACAACTCCTCGCATCTTAACCTTATAATATCAACAGCTCGTTTGTTTGAACATCAAATATCTCCAAAACAACTGTCTTGACAAGTGTGAGTGTAGGCGGCGCGGCGGCGCGCGCCGGTGCATTACAAGGAATCAGCATAATATCCGGCAAGTTAGCTGCATACGAATCTTAATAAATTAAGTCGCGAGCTGAAAGGAGCCTTTCTTATAGGCTGTGAATAATTCGTGGCAGCCGGCGAGCGACTTGTCGACGTGCTCGTGAAATATTAATCGAGTTTTTTAAAATTTAACTTCACTCCTGTTATGTTTTGGCTGAGGTTTGAGGTAATGTTACAGGTCGGTAGAACTGAACCTAGCATGTGCCGGTGGTATTTATCGTTACATTACAGCCTACAATAAAGACTTGTTGAGAAAAATTGAACGGTATGGTCTAAAGTCTAGTACACGCAATAAGACTAGAATCAATTCTATTTTATATTGTAATTTTTGACGTTCAAGTGTTTTTTATGTGCCTATTTGAAATAAATGATTTGACTTTGACTTTGAAGATAGTGTGATGATCATTGTAGGTACTTTTCTGTATGAAAACTAAGAAGTATCGTTCTCCCTCAACCATCATCATCTGCCGAACCTATTCCCAACTATGTTGGGGTCGGCTTCCAGTCTAACTGGAACCCCCAATATATGTAGGTGTTATAAGGTAGGGAGCATTTTATTTAATGTAGTAATCTTTAATAACACGAAATAAATCTAGAAAGTTGACAAAACTTGATTAAAAATAAAATCTGAAGCTACTTCTAGTTTACTTAAAGTTATTAATTGAGTTAATTTCGTCTTCAAAGTGAAAGCGAGGACAACTTTCTTTTAATAAGCTACCTACTAATAAGAATGAATATTTTTTAGTTTTTCATAATTTCAGCCGAAAGACGTCCACTGCTGGACATAGGCCTTTTTAGTTTTAGTTCCTCTAAATTAATTATCTTTAGTGTTGTCTTTTTGTTTAGCGTTCTTCTTTAGAGCAGAAATCTTAGGAAATGTTATAGAAAAAGGAAGCCTTTGTGTGAAGAAAATATTCATGCCCTCAATTACTGGAATCTAAAACATTATAACAAAATTTAAACGGTTGTTGTAGTTGCTCACAGAAGAGTTCAAGGTGTCCGTTTTTGGCGGCATCTACAGCGCCATATACGAACCACGCATCAAGGCTCCTTCAAACAGACGCGACACGACACACGACACAAAGGCACCGCAAGTCGCGCAACGAGCGGTGCCTTTGTGTCGCGCGCGATTATATCGCATGTCGCACCTGTTTGTAGGAGCCTTCATACTGATATCCCGCAAAATCCTGCATCGCGCAAGCAGAGTTTATCGCGCGACTTGCTATTATATATAACGTCCTGACATCAATCGTTGTGCCGTTGCCTACCATACGCGACACCCGTCCGGTCGGAGGATCTTCTCTTTTCTATGGAGGATGAGTGAATTTGCACCCTGTTCCTCATGCCTCTATAAATTTTTAAGTGAATAATATTTCATGAATTTAAAATAAGACTATTTAAACAGAGCATTGTTGTTGTACTGCAAATTATACACTGATTTTAATGACACACCAATTGTTAACAACCCACACCAGTTTCCCACACATCCTAGAACATTACACCAGTTTGTATAATTTTCTCTTCTGTTACTCTAGTTCCGCATTACTTAGTAAATAAGACGCAGTGCTTCAAAGGCATCCCGCGGGTCTGTCACTTGTTTAGCCGCGTGACGTCAGCGCATCATGGCGCCTCGCCTGTGTAGTGTATGCACCGGACTCATGCGGAGCGGAATATATGCGACTTAATGGGGATCCGTTTATTGAGAGGTTATATCTTAAATGTTGGTCTAGTGAACTCGAGTGGACGTTTCAGCTGCAGTTTTGTAGTCAGCGAACTATAAAAAATTCTTTTGAACATAATAATATGCGTGTTATAAAACAACTTTCTATGGTCGATAAAATAAAATACTGGTTGTATTTACATTTTTCGTTGTTAAACATAACACCGAAACGTCGTTCGTGGTACATGTATATGTTGCCGCCTACGGTGTGTCTGTCTGAACGCGATAAACTCAAAAACTACCGAACGGATTTTCATACGGTTTTATCCAATGGACAGAGTGATTCATGAGGTAGGTTAAGGTATATAATGTATTATGGTTGTGTGTAAATTGGCTGAATTATGACGATGATTGCTGAAGATGTCGGAAAAAATGATGCAGACTGGGAGCTTTACTGACGTGCGCCGCTTAAACCAATAGAGTTAAATGAAAACAATGTATTACGGAATTAAAACAATGTTTACCCGGATTAACAGTTATGGTACTTTTAATCCCGTTAGTATGTTCCTGTGAGACATTTTCTGACATACACGTGAGTGAAGCCGCGGGCAAAAGCTAGTTGTTTATAAAAGTAATAGTCAGCTTCACAAAAACCAGTTGTTTATAAAAGTAACAGCATGTAACAGTCAGCGTCACGTCAACAACCCGCTGTAACATTAGCCATACCTACACGCAGAGCTGACACAACAATAATTGTTACGTGGGTTTTACTCACTGTAACACTGTCTGCTCGGATCCGTTATGTATTTTTGTAAAGTTAAACGTTAAAAATACAATAGTGTGTGTATGCAAACGATATGAATAAACCTTGTTTTATATCCCTTTTTGCGCTATTTCGGATTCAATAGGATTTTATTTGAATACATCGCGTCTAAAATATGGATTTTTGATAAATTTCAAAACTTTTTTGCTGAAATATATTCAATATTCTAAGTCTTTGATGTTTTTTGTTGTAGACTAAGAGCTAGTTCAGTAGTGTTTACGTCGCGACTTAAATCGACTTTGGTATCATAGAGTGCTTTAGTCACTAAGTAGGTACAATCAGCAACAAAAGTCAATTAACACTTCAGTTCTTTTTAATTTCAGTTATCGAGCAAAATATTTGTTCAAAATTACATTGTACTTTCTGCTGCAATTTTGAGAAAATATTTTGTTCAATAACTTAGATTAAAAAAACTGAAGTGTTAATCGACTTTTGTTGCTGACCGTACATGAGCTTTCTTCAGAAAATTTAAATTATTCGTTGGAATTTCTGTACATTGTTGTTATCTAACAAACAATATTTAAAAATTATAATAATATCAAAATTCATGATTTAATGATGTCACAAAATTAATAATCTAACAACACATGCCTAGAGACACAGCACAGACAGGAAAAAAATGTGTTATCTGCGCGCACTGCGCATATCTAGCTGTCACAGAGAAGATAATTTTGAGTTTGACATTTATTAAATAAAAAATCGGTTGTCTGTAAAGTCGGTTTACTGACGATAGTTGAACGTGACAACGTCATAAGAAAATACTGATGGAATAGTTGCATTGCATTTGTTAATATTTGCTTGCACTTCAAGCCGCCATGGGACGCCTCCACGCTACAGAGCGAGGCCGCGAGGTAACGCTACATGAGTCATGTTTTTTCGTGAGTGCAGCCAGCTTCATCGATTTATTAGACGTTGTCACGTCAATAACATTACCTGTCTTGTCAGTGTTACGCTAATTACGCGAAGAATTTTCAGTATGTATAGATAAAGACAACCTTGGCGATGTGTGTGTGTGCGTTCTTTAACAGGTCAAGATATTAATAATAAATGGGTATGCCAAAAGGTAAAGGCTAACATATACCAAAATATCATATAAAGTAATGTGCTTTCTATCATGGCAACTACACTGGCCTGCAAAACTTAGTACCGTAAAACCTGGCAACTTTGCCCTAGAAATGAGTTTTCTTTTGCATCAGTCGAGTTATTTTTAAAAGTGTGAGTGTATGTTATATTGTGTTTGTACCACACAGTACTTTATGTCCATGTCTCTATATTGATAACTAGAAATATCCAAGAAAATATACGTGTGTTAGTAAAAAATACAATTATATGTGTTGGGCAAAAAATCATACGTTTCTGACATCTTTGCCAACTTTGAATATTTCCGATACTATCAACCGTATCGTCATTTAAAAAATAACAGAATATAAATACTGGGCAATGCAGTATTGTATTAAAATATGAGATGAATAAACGTATACCTTATCCTTCAAAATTGAGCGGGCAAAGTCAAAACGCCACCTAGAACATTTTTCTTGAAAAAATTATCAATGACTAGGGCTGTCACCATTGAAAAAATGCTCCATTTTATTATTCAATGAAAAACCTATTAAGGTGAAAACTTTTATTGGCATTAAAAATTCAAAAAGTACAAACTATAATAGATACAAAATAAAGATCTTCGGTATATTCATGAAGTAAATTAATACACAATAACTAAACCTATCTTTAGAAACAATTGAGATCAAAGAACACTTAAACATAGATGCAGTGTGTATGTGTAAGGAATTTGATTATATATATGATCAAATTCGTTACTATTATAGTATATTATATTATACTATACGCTAAAATTAGTTATACAAAATCACTTTTCATTCGCACGAGACTCATTGTGTGAATATTAACAAATTAAGTAAAAAAATATAAAAATAAGAACATAAAACCTATGTATAGGTATAAAAGACAATTGAGAAGAAAAGTTTGGTGTTTACTTACGACTATAATCAAACTCGTTTATTCTAGAAGTACCAACATAAAATAAAACAAAAAAAAAACTTTGGTTCGAAAAAATCAGTTATAGAAAACACTATTCATTCGCACGCGGCTTAATGTTTACCATATAAACATTAGTATTACCTTGTAAATATTATCAAATTAAGGCGAAAGCGCCAGGGTAGCCCGCGCAATTCAATTTGTTCTTGGTTTTTTGCAATTTGCTGGTCAGTATTAAGTTGTACGTTGATTAATATATAATTCGCGGCCGTAACAAATATGTATTTACAGAATTATAATCATTAAAGTCATCAACACAACTCTCTAAGACCACATAACCCCAAAGAATAACTGTTTCATGATATCGTCATTCTTTGGGGTTACGTGGTCTTAGAGAGTTGTGTTGATGACTTTAATGATTATAATTCTGTAATTTATACATATTTGTTACGGCCACGAATCATATTTTGATCGACGTACAACTTAATACTGACCAGCAAATTGCAAAAAACGTAAGGAAATTTGAATTTCGCGGGCTACCTTAGCGCTTCCCCCTTAATAAAAAATATATAATATAAAAAAAAACAAAAAGCCTCTGTATAGGAATAACAGTCAATTGAGAAGACATTTTGGTGTAGAATCTAGGTTTGCTTGCGACTTTAATCAAACAGCCTTATAAATACCAACGTAAAAATAATCTTCTTACACACGTATTATACGCAATATTAGTTGTAAACCATAGTTATTTTTTTGTTGTACTTAGTAGGTACCTACTAAGTATTTTTTTCTACCCATAGTTATTTTTTTCTAACCATAGTTATTTTTTTGTTGTACTTAGTAGGTACCTACTAAGTACAACAAAAAAATAACTATGGTTTACAACTAATATTGCGTATAATACGTGTGTAAGTAACTATTAATGTAGATAATTATTAACGATGATAGCAGTCACTTATTGTATATTGTAACTACTAAAATCTACTTCGAACATAACTTGGCCCCTTCTTGTAATGATTGGTTGTGGTAGGACGACAACAACGTCATCTACGTGATGCATTTCACAAATATCTTCGACAGGTGGATAAGTAAAAGTTAATCTTTTGCCACCTGAAGTATTTTTAACTTTCCTTACAAATTTTACTGTAGGGATATTACGTGTAACAGATAAAATGCGTCCTACAAAGTGCTTGATACTTTTTTTTGTAGCAAATTTAGCTATGAGCCAGTAACCTTCTTTTAAAGTATCAACATTGCCAGTGAAATATTCAATGTCACTGATCCCAATTGGAATATCTGGCTCTAAGTTTTCTTTTTCTGACTGATCTCTCAAACATGTCGTTATATAGTCATTTAATGTTTCATATTCTGAATCATCTGTTTCAGCTGTACTCATCAGAGTGTCGGAAATTTCAGAGCTTGATTCACTGAAATATTTTTTTACTGCGACTACTGATTTTTTCCTTGATTTTGTTTTATATTTAGTAATTTTACCCTTTTTTTCACACTTTACACGTGAGTCTTTAGTCATAGTTTTCTGCTTCCTTGTATTCTTTTTTTTCTGTTTATTATTTATGAATTTATTATTTTCGTCAGTTTGTACACTCGCAACATTGTTATCCTTTTTAAATATTTTCATAGTCAGTGCAGATTCCCTAATAACTTTAGCCCCATCACCTATTTGTATCTTGACATTTTTGTTTTTTTTTCTTTGCTTACAGTCCAATTTCACATTAGAAGTTATTATTACTTTTGGTTGATTTGTTGATTGCAAACATGATGGCAAATCATTATTATTATTTATTATAAATGGCAAGTTTTGATTGTCTCTATTTACATTTCTACTCAATATATGCACATAATCCGGTGATAGCGGATTAGGATGTTGTATTGAGGAAGTCATATTATTATTTATAACTGTGGTACAAATTGTGCTGAGTCTGGCAGGATTGTTAAGCACAGGAGATATAATATGTGGCGATTGCAATATCTCATCATTTGCAGTAGACAGCATTTTGTTCGAGTTATTGGATGGGAAAACTCTACCTTCATATTCTTTACGTGTATTTTTAACAAAATCGCCTAGTTTATCATCAAGTATGTATATCTCATTTTCTTCTTGTATATTATCATATTCCGTAATATACCTGTCAATAGTTACCCCCTGCTGTAATATATTTATCTCACTGTCTTGAACCATAGTTTCCATATCATTAAAATCAACTTGTTGGTTTTCAAGGTCTACAATTCTTTTTGGTTTCTTATTTTGAGTATTTTTTTTATTATTTGTTTTAGCTAAAATATCAGCAGCACATACTGATTTCCCCGGTTCAGTACGTAACTTTTTACTCCTTTTCACAGCCATTGGTTTTGGTGACCTTGTTTTTTGTAGGTAGTCTAATAAAGCTGAATCTATTTCATACATTCCTTCGTCAAAATACTCAGGGAGTCGTTTCAACACGTTTCGGGCATTAATAGGCCATATTCCCGTAGCTCTAAATCCACTAATTATATTACTACTTTCTCTGAGATTAATATTTTTTAATAATTCGGCCAAGAGTTTAGGAAAATGTTTTTTATTAATAGTTGACTGTCCCGGATTTGTGTTTTTGTAATGTAAGAGAATCTTCCTCCACTCTCTTTTCAGAGGGGCAAAATATGCTACATCTAGAGGCTGGGTGAGATGTGTGGAGTTAGGTGGAAGAAACACAAATCTCATGTTGTATCTTTGGCATAACTCCACAACTTCTATGTTTAGGTGACTAGACAAATTATCACCTATTATGACTTTTGGCCCTGGTAAATTCTTCGCCCACTGAAGTATAATTGTTTTAAAATAGTCCTCAAAGCAAGCAGAGTCAAACCAACCCGATTTAGTGCAATTATAGCGAGTGCCATCAGGACCTCCATTAACCCATTCAGAATACAGATTAATAGCTTTATATACTACATATGTCGGAAGACACTCACCAGCAGCAGACACCGTGAACATAATCGAAACACTACTCTTAGAGCTGTTTAAAATTCTTTCGGGATATTTTATACCCCTTCTAAAAATGCATTTAGAATTACCCGGATTATCGGATAAATTAGTCTCGTCATAATTCAAGATATTACGAGGTGGCACATCCTTAAGTGTTTCTTGCAAATTATCGAAGAAATTTTGTATTTCTTGTAGACCTTTTTCAGCTCGGACCTGTTTTATATTTTGTGTAGTTCGAACTGACAGTTTCGATGAGTGCCTATTTAAAAATTGCTCTACCCATGTTTTGCCGGGAAGTTTTCCATTAAAAATGTCACTGCGGGAATTTTTTTCTAAATAATTAAAAACTAGCATTTTCAGGTCCAACTTAGTCATTGGACAACCATATTCACCGGCAGCAACCAGAACATTTACAAGTTTTTCTTCTTCAGTGTCTGTTAATTTCTTTGGTCCGCCTACTGGTTTCATATGTACTTCTTTTGCCTTATTTAATATGGTCCTCCGTGGTATGCCGAATTGTTTTTCGGCTTGTCTACTTGAAATAACTTTTTGTTTAACTAGATCTACAGCTATGTCCAACATTTCCGCAGAGTAGTTTTTATAATTTCTGGATCCTAGTTTTCTTCTATTTCTTTTTTTGCTTGTTGTACAAGCATTCGATTTGTTAATATTGTTCATCCTATAAGCAAAAAAAATTATATGTTTGAGAAACTATGAAAAGAAATAATAAATAAGTTACAAAATCCGGTGCATCGTAGCTGATATATTAGACTGACATTTTAACTGACATAAATGCTCACAAATGCTATTTGCAAGGATTCCTCCATCATTCATTTTGCAATTCGTGTCATAAGTAGGTACAACATATTAAATTCAAAAGTTACTTATGGGTGACAACCCTACGAGAAAAAATATGGTGGGCAATGTCGTAAGCAATGAACCAAAAAGAAGCATGTAACTTTGCCCATCGAAATATCTTACGATCTATGAGAGGTTTTGGATGAAGTATTAAGCCAATATTAATCATTTCAAACATATTAAATGTGTCAAAAAAATTACTTACCTGGTGTAACTGCAACTACCACTTTCTGGGAAAGTTTTTGAACCGGTTTTTGCCCACGAAAAACACTACCAACTTCGACAAGCTCTGACAGGCAACTGAAGTAACACCGGTGACATTACGCCACTAAGTGTTGCCAGAAAAATGATGAATTTTCTGCCGTAGATAAAAAAATACTTCTAACTATAGACAAATTTGCTATGTATCGAGTTTTACAAAAAAAACATAACTGGGCAAAGTCGAACCTAAAGGGCAATGTTGTAAGGTTTTACGGTATCACACTTTTACAATTGGAATAACATTTTAAGTACCTACACAAGACATACTTTCGAAATTTAAAAGAACTCAAAGAGTTTAATTTTGTATATAAAAACTTCATAGTCAAGAAGCTTCTTTTAGGAAATGGCTGAAAAGAGCTTAAAACAAAAATAATCCTTTTCGAATTACAATTTTACCGTTATTATTCTTGTTTCTGTTTATGTTTTCAAATTTTTTCTTGATCGATCAGTCTTGTTACAAAAGCTAAGTTAGACAACAGCACATAAATTTTGTTTATCATGCCTCTTTCACCTGAAGAGTGTGCTAGGATCATGACTTTCCTGGAACAAGGCATCAGTATGCGTCATACTGCAAGAATGCCCGGCCACAGGTCGTGCAAGATTATATTCAGGAGGTTGGTATCAGCGTGATGGCTCGGCCATCAAGAAGTCCTGACCTCAACCTGATTGAGCACGCCTGTGATGAGCTAGGGAGGCAAGTCAGAAGTCGCAGACCACAACCTACCACCCTCAGGGCACAAAAACAGGCGCTGATTGAAGAATGGGAGAATATTCTCCAGCATCGGCTCCGAAACTTCGTATTCAGTATGGCAAACCGACTCGAAGCTGTAGTCAGAGCCCGAGGAGGCAATACCAGTTATTAAAAATTAAATAACGTACTTATAAATGTTGAGTTTTTTGACACTAAGCTAAAAAATGGCTATTTTTATTGTTTTATCTTTATTTAAGTCAAAAATGTTAGTAATGTATAGTTTACTAGTTTCAAAGAAAGTTGATAATATTAGCTATAAAACGTATTTTATTTTAAATCTCTAACTTCTATAGTTTAGAAAAATAAATAAAAAAGTGTAGTACTTAGTTTTGCAGGCCAGTGTAGATTAGATCAATTTAAATTTATACAAAAGTAAATTAGAACAACAAGTACCTTAATCAATAATGATCACAAAATCATGGTGAGGTAGTCAGTTACTTAATTGGATAAAATATGTCTAAAAGTTATACCTGTAACTAGATCAAGATGAATGCTAATTAGAAGTTAACCATTATTGATAGGACTTGGCCAGCAAAATTATTTTTTGACTTTATGATTTATGAGTCCAATTATTACTATTAATCTCCTTTTATGAGAAATCATCACTAATTGTCTCAAAGTAAATAATTTAGTCTGTCTAGGCAGTAATAATAATTTTTGTGATGACTAAGTATAAGAAGTTAGAGATGTGGTGAAAAGAATACTAAAATTCTAGTTCATTTTGCTGTTTAAATTAACTCATGTCAATTTAGGTTCAAACTCATGTCGCGTTTGGTTCAAACTAGTGTCGCGTTTATTCCAAACTCGTGTCAAGTCAGGCACATCACTACTGTACAGTTCAAAGAAGGTGTGCTTGAACTCACGAGTCACGACCCCTCCCTGTCGTC
Organism: Luperina testacea; assembly: GCA_927399505.1. Taxonomy (NCBI): domain Eukaryota; kingdom Metazoa; phylum Arthropoda; class Insecta; order Lepidoptera; family Noctuidae; genus Luperina; species Luperina testacea. The sequence continues at coordinate 24,110,834 of OV656756.1, forward strand.
TGCAGCACCTCTCAACCGATTACTTGCTATTGTTTTGATGTGCATAATCATTTTATTTATCTTTTTTTTCGTCTGGTGATATTTTTACGTTTCCATTTCAGTGGTGTTAATAATTATTTTTGCTATATTGTTCATTTATTAATGTTCTTTCATTTTATTGTTTCAGGTAAGCGCGTATTTACACATCCACTACCTAAAGTTCAACTGTAAAACCTAAAGTAGAAAAGTAAGCAAAAAAATAAAAACTTAATCAAAAATACTGGTATTTCCAACAATTTTTAGAGAACTATAGATAACTTACCTACTTCACTGGATACTCTTGTAACCAGCTCTACACTCTACTCAACTTCACTCTACAGATACATCTCAACATTAAAATAAATTGTATTCTCAGAGCAACACAATAATAAAGACGAAAGATGATTTGCTGTTATATTTTATTTTGCATTTGAAACTCGACAGTAACGAGCTTCCACTTTCATTCCATTTTGGACTCAAACTCTATTACGTATTGGCTCGATGTTTCAATAACGAGCCATCGGGCTCTGTAGTTGTCATTCCGTGGAACCAAGGTTATATTCTCGTTGCGTGGAACAATAGCGACAATTCCATGAAATTATAATTTGAACTTGTTAATGATGACAGTTTTTCGTTTTGTGAAAAAAATCGCGCTTTTTTTTAATTGTATCAGTTGATGCAAACAAAAATATATTTTATTCGTAATCCGCACCCAGAAAAAAAATAGGCTGTTAATAAATATTGGATTTAAAAGTAAAATTATAGTAAAATCCACACACATTATATTTGGATTTAAAAGTAAAATGTCATTCTATGGAATAGATTCAATTAATTTAAATTAATCTTATAACAGTTCGAACATAGAAGTATATATTAACATTTTTTGAGGCATAATATGAAGCTAACATTTGATGCAAATATCTTAACGTTAGTAAAATGAATATCTTAACTTCCATGAAGTATATCTCCAGACTAATTAAATTAAAGCCAAATTGAGAGTCTTAGAAATAATTAATTAACCCTAAACTCTTTAGGAAGTTAATAATTTTATTTTCTATTTTAATTATGTTAAGTAGAGAGATGCCTCTTACTTAGCCAAGTTACTTTTTCTACTATGTATACTAAGTTAACTGGATCAAGATTTTTGAATGAAGACACCTATTGAATAATTTCTGGGGCAATGCCGCTGATATACAAAATATATTTGTCCTTCAAGAACTAGTTGTTCGAGCAATTTGCCATTAGGTGTCAGAGTTTCTCTAAGAGATTTTTTTATAGACATTGGTATTCTCACGGTTGCATCATAATTCAACTTCGCCAACGCTTCGCATTACGCTATACGCTTCGTATTAGGCAAAATATACACTTATACACTAAAAACAGTGATATTCACAATGTTAACACTAGAAATAAGGACAAAATACGTGCTCCCTTTCACCGGCTTCATAAGATTCATAACTCATTTGTTGGGTTTGATGTAACCTTTTGTAACAAGCTACCTTCTTCGATCGAAGTAAAATTCAACCTTTGTTCAAAGGCATACTATTTCATCCACCGGTAGCGAAGGATCAATTTTTGTAAGAGGTAAGCCGGAGTCGATATCTTTAATATGATTATATTGTTTCTCAAAAGAATACTGACTGTGCCTTTTTTCAAAGGGAAGCCGGTGGGGATTGAGTTGTATGGAGCCTTCGCCTCTGCCATCAACGACTACTTAAGCGATAAGAATAGTTGGTCGCCCTGATTAACTCAAGACAATGTTTTTATTGTTTCTCCAGAATTTGCTTACCGACAGGTTATATGAGTTTGTCAGAAAGGTGAATGAAAATTATATGTATAGGTGTAGTGTGGTTGATTGGTGTCATTTACTGTGTCTGGTGGTTACTAGTTATTTACTGTATGAAGTACATAGGTACTTCAAGATAAACTTCCAAGATTGTCATAGATTTCAGGACTGAATTCTTTTATTCAGCGATCGTTCTCCTAACTCCCAATATATCCATATAACCACCGCCGCCACCACCACCACCACCACCGCCACCACCGCTTTATATTCATATTTCTTAATATGGCAGTTGATATGCGACATTCGTTTCCTTGAACGATAAAAAGTGACACAGTGATAAACGCTAATACCTTCAGTAACCCTTCTAAAGTATTAATTGAATCTACACTAAACTTCTCAAAAATTGCCATCTTATCAAAAACCCGGTGCTATTTCAGCAATGCTCTAACATGTCCCTGTACCACACTCCACAATGTCTGCTATAGTCATATCCACAATCATCTATCAAGACAGTAGATAAAGGAATCCGAAGTAAGGACCCAATATCCTAGGCAATCATGCATTCACCCGCGCCCATACAGCGCATTTACAAGGCAATAGGCCGGCCGGTATCGGTATAGGTACCGGAACCGATACCGGCTTAGGCCACCTACACACGGCCGATACAAAACTGCTATCACCGCTCGCTAAATATTTATGTGTGTCGCGTGATACGTACAATCAATTTATGGTTTCTCCCCGTGATTGACGAGCCGTCAATGCGTTCGCTTCTAGCGATAAATGATCGAGGACCAATCCAATGTTTTTGTTCAATAGTAAGAACTGATGGACGGCCGAATCAATCGGTATCAATCAACATTAATGCTATTGTAGCTGACGCCTCGAGATATGAGGAATCTGCCAGGTCCCACTCATCTGCATTTGAATGACTCCGAAGAGATCGTTACAGTTAGGTATGGTAATTGGTAATAGACATCGGCAGTAAGATTAGCCGAAGATTGCCTTCAAACGCCCATCGAACTCTATTATTATAAGGACGGTATTTTCTTCTCTTATTTCTCGAATAAAAACAAAAGTGAGGCTCAAGAATTCATGTTTTATGTATGTGACGCTCGAGTATTTTCGTAAACTGCTAAGCTGATTTTGATAAACGAAGTGCCATTTGATCTGTCTCGTTGGGAAGCATGGAAATATCCAACTGGCAACGTTACATTAACATTTTGTTTATTTACTTTTTCTTGAGTATTCCATTAGGTTTCAGTCAATATTCAGCGCTTAGTGAATTTTACACGCAAATAGAAAATGAGGCCTTTCAGAGTAAACCACCTAAGCTGTTCATAACATTTATATAGACAAAGTTAATTTGTCACAAAATAATAAATTCGAAAAGTACCGAAACTCTAGCAAAAACTGACAGATTGAAAACACTGGTTTTCTACTGCCTACTGACAGCTGACTTAATCGCATTACTCTACTTATTCAATAATTATTTCGAGAAACGTTAGTAGGTTCGGCAGTTAGTTCCAAGAATCACTTGTGGCCGATTCCTGTAATTTATTTTATCCTATAAGTTATTGGTTAAAATTAATTTCTTGTATCTTATAAAGCCGCGCGCGGCTATATACTAATAATGAAGCAAAGACCTCATAGCTTTGCATAGTAGACCCTCCCGTATGGAAGTAGCTGTCACAGGTAAAATTAGCTTACGAATCTATTTATAAGGGGCAGTTTGGCAATAAAAATGCTAAAAAAGCAAAACGATTCTTTTTTGTTTATAGGAACCGAGCATTAATAGGCTTGTTGTTGTAGTTAGTCACAGCTTCCGAGTAAAACCATTACTGATTATAAACTAGATTCTCGAAGCTAGTATTAGTACCAGGAATCATTAGTGGAGATGGTGTTAGTACCAGGAATCATTAGTGGAGATGGTGTTACTACCAGAAATCATTAGTGGAGATGATGTTAGTACCAGGAATCATTAGTGGAGATGGTGTTAGAACCGGGAGCCATTAGTGGAGATGGTGTTAGTACCAGGAATCATTAGTAGAGATGGTGTTAGTACCAGGAATCATTAGTGGATATGGTGTTAGTACCAGAAATCATTTGTGGAGATGGTATTAGAACTGGGAGTCTTTAGTGGAGCTGGTGTTAGTACCAGTAATCATTAGTGGAGATGGTGTTAGTACCAGGAATCATTAGTAGAGATGGTGTTAGTACCAGGAATCATTAGTGAAGATGGTGTTAGTACCAGGAATCATTAGTGGAGACGGTGTCAGTACCTTACTACTTGTACCACGGATATTGAACTTGTACCATAGTATTTTACAGTAGTACTGCACACAATTTCAGCAAACGTACTTTTTTTGTGTTAGGTAATACTTTGTCCTCTAAGCAATTCTACTAAGCTGCCACGGCACACTTTCGTCGGTCAGTGATTTTTAAATAAGTCTCTTTTTCTTTTGTAGTCATGGAATGGTTACCTCTTAGTTGATCTGAAACTCTTGGTAGTGGATTTATTTCCGAACTCCATGAAACTCGTATATTAGCCCGGCACCGTCCTCTTTGTTGACACAAGTAGGTATTATGTAAGAATTTGAATTCTTTCGCAACCAATTATATAGAGCTCAGGCTGTACAGAGAATTGCATCAACTGTATTAAAATTATTGGAAATTGCACATTCGAACATTTCGAACACACGGAATGTAGCAACTAAAATTCGAAAACGCCTTTTCTACTTCCACTTGTAACGTTTCTGGAAACTCTTCTAACAGCAGATAGGAACATTTATCGATAAATAATTTAACCTTAGTAAAGTCAGCTGTTTTCGAAAATTAATTTTCCCCACTTATTTCAATAACGTGCGCACACTGAGAAAAAATAACCACGACTAGTGACTACATGTAAACAGTGCGAGTTAGCCAGCACAGACTTCAGTTGGAGTCAGCTACTGAGCCTGTGTAAATCTGCCTTTATTTGTGGTTAACAAGTGTACAAACACCCTGTAAATGTGTGTGTGTGAACGCAGGAACTCTTGGTAGCGTCCGAGACAACGGCGAAGTCGGAAGTGTATGTGTGTGTTATGTGCTGACGCACATTCACAGAGTGTTTTACACTTGGGTAACACAACTAAAGCGCGCGTCACTTCGTGAGATAAAAATCCTGTAATTATTTTGAAAATATTGAAAACCAGCTTCTGCTCGCGACTTTGCCCGCTTAGAAGTCAGTACTATAAAGCATTCTATGGTACTCGTAACAGCATAGTGTCTATCAGTGAAAATATTTTAGTACCCGGATTCCAGATTTTCAGACTTCCATTTTCAGATTTCTTAAGGGAAGCCCACATTACTGCCGCATCCCGCAGCCTTTAGCTCTTTATAATATTCGTTTATATTAGTAGCTTGAAGCACGTCTCGTTAGCTACTCGTATGTTTACACACATACAAGGTGGTGTTGTGTGTGAGGCATTTCAAGTCATGAGTTTTAGAAAATTCATATTTTGTTTTCTGCATATCATCCACGTCATGAACTTTCTACATCTTGAAACTTATTAATGGTAATAAATATTTCTGTGAAACATTTACAAAGTATCTCAAATACAGGGTGTTATTGACAGCCCTCCGCAAACTGATAGGGTGGCTTCAGTACATCATATTAAGATAACCGGTACATGTAATTCTTTCAGGAACATTAAGGGAATCCAAAAAACTAGATTTGTTTTATTACCGTGCACGCAATGTATCGTTACCGTGGCAAAACGCACGTAGCGGACGGCAGCGCAGCGAGCTTGAGCAAGGCTGCCCCCGCCCCCCGCGCGCTCCCCGGTGCAACATCCATTGCTGTTTTTTTGAATTCAGCTGTTTTATTTACATAAATGGAGTGTTGCATACAGAGAATGTAATTTTACATTGAAATAAAGGAATATCAGCAGAAAAAATAATAATAATAAAATAATAATAATAAATAATAATATAATTTTTTTTTTTCCTGAGAAAATTTCCAGTGCGATATGATTCAGAATAAGGAGCTGAATCACTCCTGTGTTTTTGTGGAGGGCTGTCAAAAACACCCGGTATTTACTTTTATTGATAACACTCGTTGACGTATCTTTGAGCAAATAACTAATCTAACTTTATTTTTACCAACTTTAAAAAAAGGAGGTTATCAATTCGACACGTATGTATGTAATATTATTGGAACTGCATTTCTATTAGGGCTTCCAAACAAATATACAAAATTTGATAGATGTATGTATGTATGTATGTATGTATGTATGTATGTTTGTCCACCCATTTCTCCGCAACTGTTAATCGGATCGTGAACATTTTTTTTTTGTTGGCTTACATGTACTTCAACTTAGGGAAGAGTGCAAGTTTCATCAAAATCGATTCAGTCATTTTCAACCAGACTGGCTTATTGAGACGAGCTACGGATGTAGTGTCAAAAAATCATTTATCATTTAAAGAGACATCTCAAAACCTTGGTCAAATTCTAGTGCAATATGTACAACAAAACTATTACCTACTTATTACAAGCAAATATTCCAGTTTTTACTTAAAACAAAAAATGACGAAATAAAAAAAAGATTTTAAAAAATTAAATCGACTTAAAAAAAAAGAAATGAATCAAAATTATGAAATAACTTTAATTTCGGAAGTCGGTGGCAAAAAACTAAAATGAAGATCCCAAGACACCGACTTCCGAAATTAAAGTTATTCCATAATTTTCCAATATTTCTTTTTTTATGTGAGTGATTTCAGAATCTCAAATCATTTTTGGTTAATGTTAAGTTAGTTATTTAATTTTATGGAATACTTAATTAACTTCTATTCAATAGATATTACTTACTGATCAGAATCTATAAAATATATCATCATCATCATCATCAGCCTATAATGTTCCCACTGCTGGGACACAGGCCTCCTCTCAGTGAGAGGGAGTGGGCCGTAATCCACCACGCGGGCCCGGTGCGGGTTGGCAGATGTCACATGTCTTCGAATTTTTGGTTCTAGGACAAGCCGGTTTCCTCACGATGTTTTCCTTCACCGTTTTGAGAGCAGTGGTGATGAAATAATTTACACAAAGTAAAGCGCCTGTCTGGGTTCGAACCTACGACCTACAACTCGTAAGTCGCGGCCGTTACCACTTGGCCACCACTGCTGATATAAAATATATATCTACACAAAAACTAAAATTTTATCATACGAAGCCGGCGGTAGCAAAATATTTTATATCTGAAATCCCTAATTATATTGAAAAAGACTGACAAAATCAACACATATTGACATAAACTGACTACTATGAATTCTACTTTATTCATAAACAACCAACATCTGGGAAAAAACGATTCATGACCATCTTAATGCTGTAATAACCCATAGAATTGTATCACAATATGAGACAATATACGTTTATGATCGCAGAGAGCGGTGTTATCATAACACAGGGCCACTTGCGCGGCATTACCGCACTCAGGCGCCGTATGTCGGCATTACGGCACTTAGGACACACCCCTTGCTTCTTATACACTCTGAGAACTCGCAGGCCGAAAGAAAATCACAAAAATAATGGCTTAAGCTAACGGTTTATACGTGAACATAGCGCAAACCTAAGCTAACTATGTATTTATACGTGAACCTAGGCGCAAATCTAAGCAGGATTAGACCAATGACGTTAGTTTATGCCTACTCGTATATTATTGGGTTAGACCACTGACCTATGTTGTACTTGTTTAATAGAGGTCAGTGGGTTAGACGCATTAAAAAGACAGTTGACACTTTTATTTTCAACTGCATTGACACAACTACCAATTGTCAATCCTGACACGTAGACTATTGTCACACGCGCAGTAACGAAACAATTACGGTCAGCTTGATATAGAGTGATCTTTGTCCAATTCTCTCCTGTAGACACAGAATGGACCACTCGTGTTCCAGCTACAAACACGGTGTGTTCTTCCTAAAGAATATTTTGCAAAAGGGACCATTGTTATAGAACTTCTCTATAAACTACTGCTACTTATTGAATTGGTAGGGGAAAACTTTTCTATGTGAAATGTATCTCTTCCATGATACGTTTTATATCTGTTCGGTAGTTTCTCTGTCATTCACCACCGTGTTTGGACACAAACGTTGTTTGAGCTTGCGGAAGTATTGAATTTCCATATTTTATTAAAATCAATTAGGATTGGACGCCATTGTGATTGGCTCTTCAAAAGTTTTGTAATATACTTACCTAATATATCTCCTGTAATTGTGCCGACGTAAAAGGTTATAATCCTATAGGTAAGTATGATTAAAGATTAACTTATTGTACCCCAAGTTAAGCAAAATACTCTAGTCTACAGCATTTTATTTTTAAATTGTTGTAAGAGATTCCCAGAAGTCTATTATTCCTAACCAGAACGGGCCGCACAAACCAAACATAAATTCAACGGGATTAAACCCCTTATTCAACCCGCACCGCACGTTGACACACAGCCCACAACTCGACCCCAAATAATAAGAGAATAAAAACAACCTAAAAAGTGCCATTACAGCTCCTAGGAGTGCACTGTAGTGTTGTGCTATTGCGGCCTCAAAAAATGCTTCGGCCGCCCCGCTCTACGACCGGGGCACCGGGCACTCTCCGGGTGCCTGGTCGCCGGCCGCCGGTCGCCGGTCACTGCCCGGCGTAAAAACTAACGCCAGCCTTATTTAGACGGCTTTGCGTGATAATCTTTATTAATAGAGCAAACCCTTGGACTTTTTGTTGGGATGTAGTTTGAGGCTGTGTTAAGCTTTGTAGACTTATGTTGTGGGCTCAAATTGCTGCATAATTTCGGCCTTAAATGTCAGCGAATTCGAAGCTAAGAAGTATGTCCGTAAAAGTTTTCCTTAGTTTCATTTAAGCAATAGATTGTTTAATTAAGCTGGTCGTAAAAACCTGGACAAGATTGAGGAGAGTAAATAATGGCGTAGAAGGCAAGAGGCTTGAATTGAGGCTTGGATCCTTGTTCAAAAGATGAACAAACAACAGCAGAAATTTAGTTAACAGTGAACTGAATAAACACGGGTACTATCATAATATGAATACCTTACTTATATTAATGCTGAACTGAATTCAGAGCACCTTAATTTGAAACCCATTATCGAAAGTTGAACACACTGACCCGTTTCCGGGGCGACCTTAAAAACAAATGTCCCACTTAACTGAATCGGCACAAATTGTGCCGGTCATTCCATTAGGGCGCACATTTGCATAACATCTCAAATGTTAAGCGTATGCGTGTCGCGTAACCTTGTTTTACCGAGATTCGTCGGGCTGTCCGGTGCCGTCCGGAGCCGCCCGCTGCCGGCCGGCCACTCTGTCCGGCAGGTGGAACTTTTTAACGGCGGTCGAGCATTGCGTTGTGCAAAACTTTTAACAAGCTTCCGGCAAGCCGTGCCGTGCTGTTTAATCATAGTTTTAAATTGCAGTACGAAAGGGCTCGCAAATATACACAAGTTTGTACGTGATATTGTCAGTGAAACAGATGCGTGTGACTTTATATACCTACTGATGTATCACAGAACTGTGGTACTATGTACTGACTACTGTCGACTACTTGTCATTCGCGCGGAATACTGAAGTCAATGGAGGGAAAAACGGTTTTTCGAAGCACGTAGACGATAGCCTCGCGATCTATCTAACGAAACGTATCTTAGGCACGCTCCTAACCCCAGTTCACTGACTGCTCGGAACAGACCATAGATAAAATCAATTAACACTTCCCGGGCACCTGCACCATTCTGTTTGTGTTCCATTCCCTTGAATAAACAGATGATAACCAGCTAAGTGGCAGTCGCGCCGACTGACAAAGTACACGAGAATTTCATAAACAAACTTATGCAAATACGGCCACTGAAGTAGCTCCCGTTAAACATAAATCTGTGTGCCGCCCACAGAGACAACATGCCCCTCGACGTCGATCCAATATCAATTTTATTTCGTGGTAGCAGGATTGATTTTAGTTTGTCAGTTGATATGGATATGGGATGTGGGGCTTGTGATAGAGCGCAGTGTTTACGTGCCGGCGAAAGTCGAGTTGTTTGTTTTTTGTTCGGCAATAATTTTCGGTTCGGTGGTAATGTGTGAGGCGGTAATAAATGGCGAGAGCAGTGCTTGCGTACAGGCGACGGCGACTCGGTGACGTTACGTGGACACGAGCCGTATGCGAACAGAAGGACCACTTTATACGGCAGACTCAAGTAACAACTTGTCTGGCACTTCCATGCGGTGATTCTAGCTAGCAAACTCAAAACTCAAACTCAAAGCATTTATTTCAATTAAACCATTCACAGGCACTTTTGAATTGTCAAAAAAAGTCGGTCAGTCAGAAAATATGAAGCTAGTAGTTGCCCATTCCAAAGCGTAGGTACTAGAGTAATGGTAACTATGCATTTCGTCAACAAGTTTACAACTAAATTACAAGCACGAGTACGGGCACGTTTCGATACTAAAGATACAAATAAAACCGGTCAAGTGCGAGTCTGACTCGCACACACAAAGCGTACCACAGGACAAAAATGCCGATAAAATCACGTTTGTTGTATGGGAGCCCCCTTAAATATTTATTGTATTCTGTTTTTAGTATTTGTTGTTATAGCGGCAACAGAAATACATCATTTGTGAAAATTTGAATACTCTAGCTATCACGGTTCATGAGATACCGCCTGGTGACAGACGGACAGACGGACAGTGGAGTCTTAGTAATAGAGTCCCGTTTTTACCCTTTGGGTACGGAACCCTAAAAACACACGTCCCTATAAACTTTAAAGTCATATAAACAATGCATCTACATAAAATCACGCATTCACCGTTTAACATTTCGTTTCCACCTTTTGATTACAGCATTCCAGCAGTCCAGACTGGTCCTTCTGCATCTGTTGTTGACGCTTGCCTGTAATAATACATGCTCTGCATGTTGTCCCTCATTCCAGATGACAGTATCGCATGTTGTCGTGACCTTGAACGTCCTTGAGTCGTGGCTGATGGAGATGTTACATAAAAACAAATGACCGACATATCCTAACGGCTGGTTTGATGTTACTACTTGTAATATATTACAAGAAAAGAGGCTTAATGGAGGAATATAAGAATAGATATAAGTCACGCTTGTTATTCTTGAAATACCTAAGGTATTAAGGTAATGATAAAAGTTGGTCAGTTTTAGTTTCTTGTTTATTTTCGTGAACAATCTGTGATCTAAGCTAACTAATACTGAAATTGCCCCAAAAAGAAACACAATACTGCAATGTAAACTTTAATGCAGTCTGGCTAAACAACAGATAGGCTTTCGAGGTAAGTATTTTATTTATTTTCCTAGCTATCAACGTTTTTTTTTTGTCACTTTCATATACAGCTGCCCAGCAATAAATTTAATCCAAGACTACTACACTACCGACCACTTTAACATTTAAGGCAATTCTAATAACTTTAGTGTAACTTTAGTCACCCATCAACGTGGCACATCCCCGTCGCTCGGTACCTGCACCTCAGTACTTTGTTTCATGTCACACCACACTCATCGGTAGGGTTCGTGTTAACCCTTCATCACTCGACCCAGGCCCGGCGTTGTCGCTAATTACAACCGTCACGGATTTAATTGGCCGTACATTCCTTTGATATTACAGTATGTTGGGATTATTGTTTTATTCACTGCTGGGAATTTAGTTGTGTCTGTTTGGACGGTCACAAGAACTTTTTATTTGAGCCATCCGGGTATGAAATTCAGATAAAGTTTAGTAATTAATAACATGCGAATATTTATTAAATGAATGGTTATTATCCATGACTTTTAATACACAAAGCTCCAACGACTATCACCCAAAACCCTTTGAATCTTATCAGTAGTTGGCAACTCGACCCCACGATTATCATACACGATACCATAGACACCCGCCATCATTGCATACATCTCGTAAAAAGGGGCCCGCGCTACATAACAGATAAAACTAAACTTATTCCCGGAATGTGACTAACGGAAAACGAGCATCCAACGTTACAATAATAAAAACGTTTGTGAAATGGAGTGAAAAGTCAAAGCACTGCATTGGACAACTCTACACTTGCGTCTGAATCATAGGAATGTAAACTTTATTACCGTACTATGTAGGTAGGTGTAGGTAGCAAGTAGTTTCGCGAGGGCGGGTAAAGAAGGCGTTTCGGACTCCGGCAGAAGCAATTCATTCCACATTAGAAGGGCGAAGGGCTTTTTTATAATAATTGAGGATGCCATTACAAGGTCACCGGCTGAATTCTGTAATATATGTTAATGACCCGACTGTGCTCCGTGTCGGCGATGCTGCACATAAGCGCTCTTTATGGCTCGAACATTGATTCCCTGCAGCCATCAATTTGAATTGATCGCTGTAAGTTATGGCAGATTTAAATAATCTATTAGTTTGAGCTCACAGAGTTCTGCTGACATTAAATGCAGTGTGGAGCGGATGATATTACAAGCAGAAGCTAGCGACGAATCGTGGAATTTTAGGGGGCTGTATAATGTACGACGAACGTATTGGATCCAAAAGGTGCAAAAACAGACGATTTTGAATAAATCCTATAACATTTTTCTTTTCTGCCAAGTCCTACAGAGTATAACTGTATTATTGTCATACTAACACGTTTATCAAATGGACTTTTCACATCCTATGATGCCAATGCTCTCGACTTAACCCCAAAGTAACTCTTCATGCCCCTCACTAAAAGAAAGTGGTGACCATTTGCGCATCGTAAACCCACACTTTGAAGTCCTGTTCCTATAAACAAGTAAACAGTAAATCCTTGACCTTTCGTTGAAAACACACGTTCTGTGTAATAGGCTGATGTGCCTCTACATTTATTATGTACAACCAGCGGCGTGTGAGCACTGAGCACTAGCTGGCACCTGCCCCCCGAGCCTGCCTTCGATAAATCATCGCGAGGGCTCATCAATATCTATTATCCACTTAATTTACTCGCTTTGCTCAACATTGTTTTTACTTTTATATAACAGGTACATGTAGAGAATGAAGCTTGTGTGTTATGTAAAATGTGCTCGCTTTTGTGATTCTCAGGAATCATGCCAATGCATTGTAATAGATGAGAAATAAGTCAGTCAGATTATTATTGCAAATATTTAGGTACATATTTCCTGGACCTTTTGAATATAAGGTTTTTGAAAACCGAAGTGCAAGATTCAAGTTAGAGCAAATAATGGTTGAATAGAACTACATAGAAACGCGAAACAGTAATGACATAGACGTGTCTTTAATAAAACATTTGACTCTCAGCACCAATTTTTGCAAGTAACTACAAAATATTTTTTTACCTTAACTGTGAATTCTACGGTTCTCTATACACATTTTTTTTATCACAAAAGTATGATAGGTCATAATAAGTGCGTAGAAAATATGTTTGTGAAATATGATCTAGTACTTGGAGCGTTTCCGTCGCGTCGAACACAATTTCGCGATAGTTGAGTCGCGCTCATCGCTTCCTGCGCTTTACGTCGCTTCACTCCGGGGCTGCCACGCTTCAGGTTTCACTAGGCTAGTTGAAAAGTAGATCGTCTTCAAGTGACGGATTCACTTTCCGGTTCTGTGAATAGCTACTAGACGTATGAAATACCTTTGGTAACTGGAAAATAAAATTCTATTCTATTCTATTCTATTCTATTCTATTCTATTCTATTCTATTCTATTCTATTCTATTCTATTCTATTCTATTCTATTCTATTCTATTCTATTCTATTCTATTCTATTCTATTCTATTCTATTCTATTCTATTCTATTCTATTCTATTCTATTCTATTCTATTCTATTCTATTCTATTCCTAGTTAGCACTGTTCAACAAAAAAAATGTTATTTCAGTTATCTAGAAGTAGTTGGAGGACATCAGATATTTGACCCGTTACCAAAAGTGTCAAATATCTGTTGTCCTCTAACATCAAGGACGTATGTTATTGTCAACCCCAGTGGGGTCAGATCCTGGGCGTCGGATGCCGCGTGTCGAATTGACGACGATAGAAAATGGTACCCTTAATAGGCGTATTTACAATTGAACTTTGTTTCCTTTTAGTTTACTTGTAAAACATAAGATTCGTTGGAAAATACATACTTTGAAACAGGTGAATCATTTAATGAATGCAAAGGATTCGCATAATTTTTATTATTTTTGTTAAAGCTCTGAGTCATGCATCATAATTTCCGAACAACGTAAAATACAAAATTTATTTACAAACACTCAGCAACTTTATCCTTCCAAGCTAGAATTAAGTTAGTGGCCAGCGTCTAGCGTCGTTGCACGAGCAGAGGCAAGTCCTTGCCTCAGCCTGCAGCCGTCAGCAGTCCTGGGGGATGCCGAGGCAGGGTCGAGACACTCCCTGAGCGGATGCATACAAAATTGCACCGACTATTTCATGTTTCAACTAGAGAGTTGAAACATGAAATTGTCTGTGCAATTTTGTATGCATCCGCTCAAAAATATGGAAACAAAAGATTTGTTTAGATATTGTATAGATATTTGTTTCGTACGGTCAGGGAAAAATATTGTTAAGCAAACGTTACACCCTACGACAAAAAACTACAGTAATGCTATTTGAATATAGGGCCAATTTAAGTTAAAAAAGAAAATAAGTTGGTAATCAATTTACTTAACAATTATTTTCGATTCATTCTAAAAGATTCAGGCAGTTTTCATTTCTTTTTCTTGTTTGTAACTATGCTTATTGTCACCGTCGCAAAAGAGATAATTAATTATGTATTGCCCTTATGGGTTTGATGTTCAAATATTTAAAAGCTGCCAAACAAAATAAAAAGTTCCGTTCGATACACTGCTCCTATATCCCGTCCTTCACTGAGGGACGTCGTCAAATCCGGATCTGGTACATAACGTTATTTTCCAAGATCGGATAGCGTCGACACGTGAGAGCCATGTCGCCGCGCAGACAGATTTATCAGATGCATCACAGAGTCGCAGTAACAAGGCAGCCATCTATCATATCTACGTTACGAGCAGGCTTGAGGGAATACTTGATGCCCACTCTCTTTGTGTAATCCCTGAGAGTACTTTAACAGGGGCTATAGAGCGAGACAGGTGTATGAAGGCTTGGAAACTTATGTGATGGTATTGACAAAGTGGTACCTATAAATACTTATAATTACGTTTTCTTTCAACTACGTAGTAAAGTTATCATTAATCACTACAAAACCGATCACAAAGGACGTATTTTTTGCTTAGAACCAAAACAGTGCATAAATGTTGTATGAAATCTCATGGTTGCACAGTTTTTCATTAATGCACTGTTTTTTATTTAGATATAAATTTACCACAGAGGTTTAATGTCTCCCATTAAATTTAATATAAAATGTAAGCATTAGATCAAAAAGATACTGGCTGAAAATAAAAATCGGCTGAATAAAACAGACAGGGTGAAAAAAAAAACAAATGGCGCGCATTTTGTACCATTGTAAAACTTTGATACTTCATATTTAGCAAGTAAAGATTAAAATATGGAAATAGCGATAGCGATAATAATGCAACTCCAGAAAGTATAAAACAGCTGCAAATGAAATTGTCAATAACCTTTTGCCGCAAAAGTCGCGGGATAAATATTTAAAAGCTTAGGAAAACTTTGTTTTCATTAACTTGAGTTTTTGTTTTGAGTAGGTATATTTTATCATGCTAGGTAGATTGGTAGTTGAAAGAAAAGTAGATTAAGCACCTTGCAAAAGTGAGTAATTAATGCACTCGTGTTAATTTCTCTCACATAACTCTCGTGCATTAATAACTCACTTTGCGTTCGATTTAACAATCTACTATAATGGAACATAATTTCCTAACAAACAGTAACAAAAAAATATGAATCCTCGTACATTTGCGATACAACTCGGTTAAATACGCGAAGCTTTTACGAATTGCGTGAAATCTAATTACTGTGTCCTCACCACACGGACCCCAGGACCAGCTCGTAACTCTCCTACTTAGTAAAACGAAACAGGCTCTCACTGAAACTAACTTTAATATTTATTTGTTTATCAAAGTTTAGTTGTTATTATTTCGTGTAAAAGGTTATTGCACGTAAAGCCACACTTTGATTATGAACGGTAAACTGTAAGAGAGTAGGTATTTTACGATGTTTATTCATGAGTTCTTTGAATGGTGTAAGTGGGACGCTCTGGAAGTAAATGTTATAAAGCATTTCATATGTCGTCTCAATTTATAGTAAATAGTTTGAAAATAAAGTAAACAGTTTTAAAAATACAATAAAATTAAATTTCGCTATGTTACGTTACTCAAGTAACTTCTAATATCCACAAAATGCATTATCTTCTTCTTGCTCTTCAATATATTCTTTAGATTAGATAGTTCCAAAACTTCCCATAGTTCATGGGGTCCACGCATACCCAACATGTGTAACAATTAATTACTAACATCCGGAGCAGCCGCTTGTCTAACTTATCTGAAGAGCGCACATTACGACCGTAACTGGACAAACTTAACTAACATGCCGCGCCGCTCATTTCATTTGACAGGGGCTTCAACATATTCAAAGGAGTATGTGTATTGGGTACCAAAGAAGCTGGGACCTATAGTTTGTATACGGAAGGTATCTTAAACTTTCGTTCAAAGACAAAAAGAAGTGTTTTTAATTGTTTTGACTTACTCTACGAGCCTCTATAAGCAAGCTACGACGTAGCGTCCAGTGCGCTACGGCGTAGCGTGCAGTGCATTACGGCGTAGCGTGCAGTGCTCTATAGCGTAGCGTGCAGTGCGCTACGGCGTAGCTGACACTTTGCTATGATTTGGTAGAACCTCGCCAGGCTTTCCAGAAAAATTATAACTATAGATTTTTCAATCCACATGCAAAAATGGTCACCCATCCACGGACTGACTGCTGCTAGCATAACCTTACATCCGATGTTACCGGAAGTTGTCGAGATCACAGGGCAGTAATATGGATGTAAAATAAACATAAATGTAAGGCGTAAATGTGCGCTCGGCTGCTCCACTTAATGAACAGAAATCCGTGCGCCGGGCGCAGGCACGCAGTGCCGTGCAAGCGTAGCAAACGATCCACGACTCTGAGCTTTAATTGGACAAATATCTTACTTGCATGTTTACTATCGTTTTTCTTGGATGTTGTGTCTTATTTTAACAACGCTCTGTTAAATGTTTTTTAAACTCAAATCGTTGCAAACGTAGATTGGTGGAGAAAAAAATATCAGCCGAAACCAAATTATTTGAAACATAAGTACCTGTTTAGACATTATAAGTACTTGAGTTTCTCAGACGCTATACCAATACATAAACTGTAAGTGTTACCTCCAGCATAAAACAATCATACGCAAGACTATAACCTCTGCACGGCGATCTCCTTTAATTAACGGAGACCAAAGAAAAGTTCATTGTTCATCGGAGACTGCCTCGGATTTTACTTCTTGCCACAGGAATGTGTCGCCGACGTAGGCGTACTGTCGGCTTGTTTGTTATCTTAGGAGTTGAAGGCATACATGTCATCTGGTCATGTCCTGCGTTATCAACTTGTATGTTCATGTAAACATGAAATTGCTCTTACTCTTAAAATACACATTATCTAACCATATTTGTATTATTATATAAAACTAAAGTACTAGTAGTTTGTTCTGAAAATAAATAGATATCTGGTGCTTGTGTGCATGCTCTTAAAAATTCAAACGCTGATAAAAAGTTTAATCGCTCACTAAAATAATATTAAACTGTTATTATCACGTAAACAATTAAAAATTTACGTGTTCACCAATAAAACCATAATGTCTGTAATATATGCTGATACCGTAAACATTCAGATCTAATTTATGTGGACCATTTAAATAAAGGGTTAATAAAAGTAATCGTTAAAATAAAACCATCGTTTGGAGCTATCCAGTCTAGTTATGAACAGTTTTGTACGTTCTAACTTTATACTTTAATAACTTTATCCAAATGAAATTGAAAAACATGCCGAGATAAACTTTCAATAGTCATCATAATATTGTTTTATTCAAACAAAGGTCATGAAACTACGAGTACTAGTTTACAGTAAACAACTATTTTACAAAGCTGTGGTTTGCTTACTTCATAACTAAATTATGTTTTAATGTAATAGTAAATCTGAAGCTTGAATAAAGTCTCCCAAACTTGCTAATATTTGGACCTTATTAGTATTATTGTATAGCTATTTAGCAAACCCTCTCACCAAGAGGAGGCCTGTGTCCCAGCAGTGGGAACATTATAGGCCGATTATGATGATGATTTAGCAAATATTAATGTTAATAAGGGAAATCTACTAAATCAATGTAAACAATATGTTCTCAATAAACTCTTCAGTATCTGCTCTCAGGCGCTACAGGTGATATCGATTGATTGTATTTTAAATTCTGCTAGTGGGGGCGCACACACTTGAACATTCTAAACCTTTACACCTTACCTTTATACAAATAGAATGGCGGATATAGTAAACAATGAAATGAATCTTATCGCCGAGTCTAGTACAGCTCTCGGTCATAAACGAGAACTAATTCCGATCGCATCGCTGATTCAATATATTGCCTATAGGTAGTTACTTACCTGGGTCAAACCCCGCACCCCCGCCCCTCTGCACCCTCCCCCGCCACGTTTTGTGTTTCGTTTTATTCGAACATAAAGATTAGACATAAGAGGTGCGCGGCTATTCGGCCTGGAGTCGTAAACCAGCCCTCAATTCGCCAAATGAGCAATGAAACTTAACTCAGTTGAGCACCAAGCTGTACCCGAACATATCCGAATATCGACGAATATCGCCGAGTTTGGCCGAATCGGGGCGAGCCGGAAGCTGGCGGCTTAATTTTTTATTTATGATCTAGTATTGTAATGGTGGGTTGCGAGTGAAACCGCTCGGCAACCAAGCTGTGCAAATAACCAGTATTGTGTGCATTTAATCGCAACAGATTAACTTCCTATTGTTATTGTCTAAATCCAACTTCATTTTTATGTTAGGGGTCGCACCAAAATTAGTCAGATTCACAATGCACTGTGATCAGCACTCGTTTATTCAGTGGAATTGCTTTTCACAATAGGAAAATCAATTATTCAAATCAGACATAGAAAATATTTAAATACCAATGGAACCACCTCATACAAAGCACGCAGAATTGGCGCAATTTGATAGAAAAATCATTGAAATAATAAACAGTAGGTAATTGTCAATATTTAAACAAGAGTAAATAATAGTATTGCAATAGTATTCGTTTCGGTATATGCTACACAAACAGCCAAACTAAACAGTGGATGTAAAAACTAAAGCACCATTGACTCGACATTATGGAAGTTTAGTTAATCCACTAGAATTCCGCGCACGAACTAGAAAGCTTTCAGTTCAACTTGGTCGTCAACTTTATTTGCCTAATTAATCCAATTTCAGTTTTTATTTGGTGAAACTGCATGCATAAATTGAATTCGCAAGAATCCCGCCGCCATTCGGGAACTTATTTAATTAAAACTTATCAAGTAGGTTTTCGAACATTCGAGTAGTGGGTCGAGTAAGGCGCGGTGTGAACGGCCCACCGAACGTAAGTTTGTGCCAAACCAATAAGTTGTCCCAAGTTCCGGGCTCCCGAACGACTGACGAAATTGCAATTTGTATCGACTCAACAAATTATAAATCCAAGACAATGTGACGTTTATTATTTTTTGACAAATGACTTCTACAGCTCCGAGGCCGCGCTCCCGGGGGAAAGTTTTACTTGGACTGAGTTTTCCGGTATCGTAACTGAAGTGCGAAATTCCCTATACAATTTCCAATACGTACGACTAGAATCCAATATTTGCAAAGCGTTCGGTGCGCTGACGTTACGTCGCGTTTGCCATTTGTAATAACACGTACTTCGTGATGTGACGCAGGATGCACCGTTTTAATAAACTGAGCGTTGGTGCACCATGTCATATGTACTGGTGTAATGTTCACGTTAAGTGGCGGCTGACGGCATGACGTCAGTCTTGTACGTGGGAGTGACGTCATAATCGAGCGACGAACAACGCGGAGCAATTCAATTTGTGGCGTTACAACGACGTCGGTTTATGGGGTGGAAAGATATTTTAGCAAGAACAAGCGCCGCGCCGCCATCACGACGTACATCGCCGCGCCGCTAATGTCGCACGGAAAACGTTTACGACGCGAGCGCGCAATGTAACGTAATCTTAATGCGAGAAAATTAATCTAAATGGGCATTTAAAACAAGCGACAAATATAAGCCGATTTATGAGTGGAGGGGCTAAAAGTTGCCGAGGCAGCGAGAAATATATTCAGTACAACTCGTAAGATGTCTTAACTTAAAATAAAATTAAAAGATGAAAGCTCTGCTTTGTGAATGACTTTCAGCATTGTCTTAGATAAACAAATTTACTACCAAGTTTCATTATAAATTGCAAACTAATTTCTAGTTCAAATACCGTCATAAAAAAAATAAAGAAAAATCAAACAGCGTTGATTGGTTAATAGAGTTAGACGTGACAGCTGCTGGAGTTCTAACAAACGCAACTAGTAATCATCGGGTGTTGTTTCGTTAAACGAGAAAGTACTGAGTTAAGTCAAGATTAAGATATAAGCTGGTAGTAGTAACGCGGTCTGCACGCGAAGCATGGCCACAAATAGAATAGACAAAATGACTGATTACAATCTGTCATTTTGTCTATTCTGCCGTTAACAAAACCCGTTGCTATGGTGGTCATGCTACGCGTGCTGGACATAAAAAGTCACACAACACTAGAGAACAGTTTGACGAGTAATCTCGAATATCTTTAAGCACGTACTTCATCAACATGATCATGGTATGGTTGCATCATCCTAAAAGGTCTCATACTCAAAAGTTACTCGTAGACTTTAAACTTACCTGGCGTTGCCAAGAATTCATCTAAAATCTGATGTGTGCCTTGAAAAACACTTCAGAAGTAATAAGCTGAATTAGTTTCTCTCTCGCCATTTCCCAACAATACGTGGACACATTGGCATTCAAGCGACGCGCTTAGCTTGCATACGGTGCAAGCAAGTGCACAATATTAATATCCGACTCCAATACAATTATTATCACACCCGAAGGGGTTCGGCGGAGTCCCTCAGACCTGGCAGGGTCCCCTGGCACTCTACACTGGTGTCGTGACCCCCAACGCTCGTGAAACTCACGAATTTTTTATTCACTTTTGCATTTGTACTTTTCGTGAATGTCTGAAATTTGCTGCAAGAGTAATGAGATTTTTGTTTTTGAAATAATTTTCGTGGGATTTTAGTTTTTGGTGTGAATGAATAAAATGAAGGTACCTGTTGCTTGGATTTTGTGAGTAACTTATCTTATTCAAATCATTACTAAGAAAGTGACATATAGATACTTAAGGAATCGTCATCTTCAGTATTGAAATCGTGTAGGAAGCCATTTTATCAGTTCATCGACTTAACAAGGAAATACACATAAACTATAATAACAAGCATGTTCCTGTTACCAATGCTCTATTGTTCAAAGCTTATAAAAACATAACAGCTAGGTAAATATCTCAATCCTCTCGGCCAAGTGGTCCTCGGGCGTCAGTACATACTAGGTGGTTTGTTTTAGAGCCGAGTCGTACAACTGACGCGGTACAAGCGGACTACACGATGAAGCGCCTCGGTTAATGGCTGACTACGCATGCTTGTGTGTCTGTGCGTCTGTACGTTTGTGTGTCTGTATGTTTGTGTGTCTGAGCCTATTATGTGCGGTGTGCACCGTGAGGAGTGTGTTTGTGGAGCGTTTTGGGACTTTAGTATGAGAAGAGGGGAAATGGCATGCCTTTTACTCTTTGAACCTGTATTCCCTGTAGTCGTACTATTAATCTTGTTTAGAACCTCTCTTTCTGTAGACAGCTATCATGTTATATCGACAACTAGATATTGGCCTGGCGCCGAAAAATACTACCTCTATTTATTTCACTATCCATCAATATCAATGTACATTTTATTTACCTACCCAAAGAAACATAATACATGTTCCACAGGTTTGCATGAACTGTTTCATCAATAAAATCCCCGGGGAGCAAATGAAACAGCATTTTGTTCGCCATACTTCTTTCCTCCGCATGGCTCCATTTATCGAAAATGCAGTGAAATTAATTTCCACGGCACTGGAAAACGAGGAATTCGTTACCAATAATGTGTACTTACGTGGTAGATTTATTTTTATGTGGAAGTAAAATGGGAAGTTAAAGTTGCTCGGCTTCTCTATGGATAAGCTCCAGAAAATGTTTTATTACTGAAGTTGAGAATAGCAATGCATTTCTAAGCGTTCGTCTTAGCGCACTGTAGTCACAAGAACAAGCGGGTAGCATGGTAACAACTTGTTGTATACACATTGTGGAACTCTACTAACTCAAACGCGAATTATTCTTATATCTGTAAATTGAATGTTAAAACCGAATGAAGTTCAGAATCAGTTTGACATAAGTTCCATCGCTGTCCGCAATCAGCTCTCAGACGGCATCAAACCGCAGTCGTCGGCGGACGGAGCCACTCGACGAGTAATCGACACTAGAAACATTCGATTCCGATGCAAATCGAGCGCCGGTCTTACATCCGAACTTAATATTATTTCATCTTACACCGCCGTCCCGCCTCGACGTCCGCACACAATCACTTTACATCACCCTCTCGCCGATTCAACATGATCGGACCCCTCAAAATCTGAATCCTCTATTACGCTATACATTGCGCGTTCACAAACAGATTGGCGAGCTGTGCGCGGCGCTCACGGAGCGCTGGAGGAGGCGTCGGCGAGAGTGTCGCGCTGGATGCGGGGGATGCGCGCGCCGCCAATCGATACGGCCGCTGAGTCTGTGTCGACCTGGTTCCCTGCATACATGCACTCGCCTTGTTACCTATATCAGTGCCCAACTCTTGACTCCAGCCAACTGTCGCCTGCCGCTCGCCGCCCAGCGTCACCGCTCGCAGGCTCCGAGCTGTCGATGCCGAAATTTACCGAATACTTTTAATGGTGGAACATGAAAGTTTTGATGTAGGAAATTGTGAAGTATCAACTCATTTTTAAAAGAAATTTTCCTTAGGTGCGATGCTGTTGCGGAATTTTTAAATTTTAAGTTGTAACTTCTGTGTAGTTTTTATGGTCGTCTGGGGGTGACGCCGGAACAATTAATTGTTCGCTGAACACGGCGGCGGCGGCGGCGAGGCAGTTCACGTCGCGCTCAATATTCAGTTATGCGAGCCTCACGTTATCTGATATAGGCGCACACCATATTTTCCAGGTTTTATCTGAAAAATCGATGAGCAGTTATTTAAAATCGACTATATAATAGCTACAACTCATTTTATAATTATCACCTATACCTATGAGAGGTATCAATGTCCTGATGCCACTGTGCCGACTGACTGATATTGTTACCTCGGCATGAGCTATGCTTATGTAGCAGTTGGTACTGATACGACGAAAAAGACTGTCACATCCATGTTTCGTTCAGAAGTTGTCAGCCTGCACTGCCAGCACCATGCCTGCGGCTGAGAGCTATATTAAATTACAGTTTTCTCTCAGTTGCCTCTCACTGCAGCACGCGGGAAATAGCCAACTAGGTGTAACTAGTTTGGTATAGGTACGTATAGGTGTGTGGCGAGACGCGCTAAGGGTGAGGTGAGGAATAGTCACATTTGGATACATTTTGAGTCATTTAACCGAACACTTTTTATTATTTAACTCGTAGCATTGATTGACGCTATTCTCTATTCTACAAACTTTCATTCTTATATCCACTTCCATTCAAATGTTTCATCTTAACATTTAAATGTTAAACTCGATCACGCGTCGCATATACATCTCGCTTCTAACTCAGTTATCCAATCCTAACATAATATTTTCTCTGCTCTCCAATATATCACACGAGCGCTACTTTTTCAGCGATAAACTAAATCTAGTGCCGACTGTACTCGTCGATACGAATCCAATTGATATTACAATATGAATTTGTGAGTTGATTGATTGTGTAAGAAATGACGCGTTCTTGTTATAGTAAAGATCTTTAAGATATATACTTAGGCCAAGTCAAAAACTTACAGCCCAAGGTGCGCAAAAAGTATACTCGTGGATACTCTATTAATTAAACAAGAGGGATTAAATACACAGACCTACTATATCAGTTGAATAGTTAAAAGTATGGTTTTTATTAAACGGTTCCCAGCACAGACAGGGTTCTTATTATACGAATAGTAACTAGAGCCTGTTACAGTATTACAGTCAATTTCGTACATATACTTACTTTCTACACAAATACTTTCGATATGACAATCATGCTGAACGTTGCCATGTAAGTACTGTGGCGGCCCCGATCTCAGGCACTGCAAAGTTACTTTACCTACGCAAATTTTATAGAATTAGTACATAATAAAGATAAAGCAGTTATTACGTAAAATGGATGAGTCAGTTATTCATCATCATAATTTTACGAGAAAAGGGAGTCAATTTCGCTTGCTATAAAATTTTGTTATAAAATGTCTTCTTAATAACTGTGACGTTACCTAAGGAACTCGTAATTTGTGAATCACTTTGATGGTTGCCAAGTTAAAATTGTGCTGTGTGCACAAAATTACAATCTTTTACTGCCAGATAAGGAGATCATTTAAGAGATTTGGCTGTTTGAATCAGTAATATAAAGCTTCGGCAAGAAAAAGTGAAATAAAAACATAAAGTAGTAGACGATCTAGCCCCACCATTATTACTATTCAAAAACAAATGTGTATAGATTTAAACATTGAAACTGCCTATATGTCACGAGGAGCATTAATCTCTAGAGACCTCTAAGAAATATAAAGGACAAGAGCGAACAAATGATCAGTCCCCAGATGAACATACAAGAAAAAGAAATAAGCCACTTTTATTTAAGAGTTAAACTTCCAACTGCTTTTGCAAATACAGGAATATTTTCAGAACGATATATGGATATTCTGGTTGGCTCGAAGTCTGGCTAGCTTACGTGGGTAACGCCTAGGAATATCCGCGTGAAACCATTTCGTTCGGATCCCGATGGGTTCAACACAAACGTAGCTAGCGATACCTTCAGCATCAGCGATCGGGATTGCTTTTTAAAGCAGGATGCAGCGGTTGTATCGCATTTTAATTGTGTATTACTGATGCTGTTTGTATTTCTCTAGATAATGGGAGTGAAAACCACGCAATGTAGAACTATTTGAAAAAGAATTACAATTTACTATTATATATTTATTTACTATTTTGATCTGCATTTGAATTATTAATTAGTCAATGCAGCATCAGTAGGTACTATGAGCAAAACGCCAGTCGATGCGCGCAAGCCCCTACGTGCGCGTATAGTACAGTCGAACCATAGTCGAACACAGTTTGTGTTCAAACTTCACGCGGCTCGCGGCTGGCGGCTCGCGGCTCGCGGCTCGCGGCTGGCGCCCACATCTCTGGGCCGTTATCGCTCCCCGCAGTCAAATAGACTTGTTGCCCAAATTCACAACACCCTCTGACTAAATAAATGTCTAGCAATGTGTAAAATTGTCTACGTTGAGACTGAATTCGTTTGCTCAAATATTCAAGTTATTATTTATGCTTGAAGGCATTTATATTTGAGCTAACTTCATTTTCAGGTTTCGTTTAATTTAAATTGCAAGCTGACGTAAAGTATAAAATGAATTTGTAACTTGTTTTCGTTCTAGTGAACTGTCGCTTTGAAATATTTAGAAACTTGCTACCCATATACCAAATTTCATCCAAATTTATTGGTGTAATTAGTTTTCAGATTATCTATCTGAGAACTAATTAAACCAATAAATATGTATAAAATTGGATACATGGGTAGACCATGACCTGGATTAGGACATAGGATTTTGCATTCCAATATCCCCACGGGATCGAGACTTATGCGGGTGAAACTGCGGGATGCAGCTAGTTTCTCAATAAAATTAATTACTTACTTATATTATTAGTGTCATAACTTACACTAAAGTCAACTTCTCCAATATAAGGTACAGGTACGGCAGGAAGCGACACAACACAACCATATGTTAGGCTTAGGAGGGATATTTAAAGAAGGCATTAGCAGATTACCAGCATACCTAATATAACTATATGCAATGATACTACTTTAACCTCAAAAGGTAGTTAAATATTTAGAATACTGCTGATATTCTCGGATAGGTTAAAAGTCAAAATGCCAATCAGGCAGTTTATCATAAATAACTAACTTCTCGTTGCGACATCGACAGTACCTGTGGTCGAGTTAAACGAGTATAAAGTTTCATGTGACATACAAACGTGGATTTTATTCAATACTTGCGTTACGCTTTGGAAAACTGTGTCATTTTTTATATTTAATATTTTATGAGATTACTTTAAAAGAACGCTACTTTTTTTCTGTTTTAATAAGAACTTAAGTTTTCTTTTATTACAATCAGACTATAAGCAATTTAACTCATTCTCATTATTTTACGTAATAGATTATGTTATAATTAAGAATAGTGTCAATTTGCACTTTTACACAATTTCGTAGCATTTTATGAGTTATTCCAGTCTGAGTCTGATAAACGATAAAAACAATTTGTTCATTTGTTACATGTATGAAGCTGAATTGCCTCGACGTTCACATGTCGATGAAGTCTGTGTTCGTGGGCTTCAGCAAATTTTTAAATGATAGTGGTGACGAGTTCCATTTTATGGTCACGGTGAAGGTCGTCATTTCTAATGTACCATGGAGCATTCACAGCATCCCTGAGTACTTTTTTTTAAATTGTTAAATTACAATACAGCTTCAAAGTTGGATTCCATACGTCCAAATTTGACATAAGAATATGCTTATGTAATATAATTTAATCGGGATTGATAGACAGGATTTCCTTTCGAGTAACAAATACTTGGTTTATACCGTTTTAATAATTATTTTTAAATAGTTTGGATATTACGAGCAACTGCAGGCAAAGAGCCTAAACGATGATGCTTCATTGGGTGGTTTCCTAGACTTCACAATCATAATGACTTCAGCAACCTTCCATGGCTCAGGTACATGTTTTAGCATAAATGTAGCAATAAGAACATCACTTAAATTTAGATGGACTCTTCAATTCCAACTTTTTGTACAAACAAAATCGTTATGTACAGTCGGCCAAGAAAGTGGTGTACCACCCTAAGGTTGAATATCGCTTGCAGATTCATAGGTGATAAAGATTAGTTTCGCTTGCAGATCGATCTGACAACTTCTATTGCTGTCTTTATCTGATTATTGATAACGACTATTACTGTTTGTAACGTGACAGCTGTTCTTAGTTTGAACTTGATGGAACCAATGACGTCGTAAAATCAACGGCGGGGGTCTGTACATTTTGATGACAAAATTGTATCTACAAATTCAGAATTGTAATCAACAAGTTACATAAAATTGTAAAGGCACAAGGCGAATCCACAAACCTACAATTTCTGTAAACTTGTAATTACAATATCAATAAAAAACAAGCTAAAAATAGATTTATCCTTTTATTAAATTTCTACAATCAATTTTAAAATACTTATAACAAACAAAAACATAGCATATATAGTAATATTTAGAAGATATTGAAAATTTTTAAAAATTAGAAACGGGTGTAACCGCCGTTGGCCTCTATAACCTCTAAAAGACGAGACCTCATTGAACCAACAAGCCGTGAGCAAATATCGGTTCCCCGCATTTCCTCCCAAATATAATTACAGTGACTAATAAGAGCTTGTTTGGTTCTTTCATTTTGATGCGACCATCGTTGGACCATAAGGCCCCAAAGATTTTCTATCGGGTTGAGGTCCGGCGATCTTGAAGGCCACTGAATTACCCTTACGTCAGTGTGTGAACGAAACCAGGCTCTTACGATCCTCGCATTATGAATTGAACAATTATCTTGAACAAAATCAAATTGTGGCACTTCGTTCTCCGGGTAAACATTACGGACTGTCGGTAGCATTGCATTCTGAAGCACGTCGATATAATTTACAGCCGTCGCTCGAGGAGGTAGAGAACACAATTCTCCTACACCATCCGCACTCATCCAGCCCCAAATATTTACGGAAATTCGACCTGATTCTCTATTTGGGATTACATGATCATCTTTATACCGTGTTGAATTATATCGCCAAAGGTGAAGACGTCCATGCTGACTGGATTTAAACGTTTTTTCATCACAAAACACTGTATTAGACCAATCAAAGTCTAAGTGCTCTCTGGCGAAGTTCAGACGAGCAAGTCTGTGAGCATCCGTCAAATATATTTTCTTGGCGTAATGCCTGTGGTGCAACCCCATGTAATGTAGATGATTCCTTATTGTTTGGGCACTCACATCGAACATCTCCGCAAAATGTTTTGTGGACTTAAAACCATTGATTTCATATTCCCGTCTCATGAATTCTCTATCGTTATTGGAGAGTGCAGGCCGGCGACCACTTCTTCTGTGATCCAACAAACTTCCCTCCTCTCCTTCACGACGAATCCAAAAGCGGACAGAACGCCTCGATATATTCAAATTCCGGGATATCGCACTGATACTGCTTCCCTCATTAAATTGGGCAATTATTTGTGCTCTTTCGGCAATGGTCAAGTTGGCAGGCATTGAGATGATTTTATATGCAGTTGATTGAAAAATAACACGGAAAATATATTGATTTTTTGCATATATTTGACAAAATGTCAATTGTCAGTTTTCTTTTTCAAATGGAATTCGGTTGTCTATTTAAATAGTTTTTATTACTTTTGTTTGGAAACATTTCAATGGGGAAGGCAACTCAAAGCTAATCGTAGATGGCGCTGCGATATTATGTCCCATATGTCAGATTACTGTATAACTTGTACAAAACAAACACGTATTTTGTTTTATTTTGTTTTGTTATGTGACATATGACGTATGAATACTAAATACATAGGTTTACGTCATGATAATGTTGTCTCTTTCAGTAATATCTTTTTATAACGAACCTTGTTGTAATTTTCGATGACCGGGAAACTAAATCAAAACTGGTACACCACTTTCTTGGCTGACCGTACCTATAATATTATAAACAGTACAGTAGGTATTACTTAAAACCAGTTCTTATAGAAACGGATCGGAAAGCCCAACCGTCACGTAACTTCAACAGTTTCTTTCACAACCAATCTTTGCCTGAGCCACATAAATTAAAGGTAGATACGTATAAAATTAAATGCGTCCACGGTTTTGATCCGGCACTGATCCGGCACATTAATCCTTTATCGGCAGCGTCCCGGGGGAAATAACGAGAGCAGATGAACTTCGGTACCTACGTAATTAAAACGACTAATGTCCGACTATTATTGGCGTTGGCGCGGAATTGACGACTGCCCAATACTGATGTGGAAAATGTTGGTGGAATTGAGCAAATGTTGGCGTGTTTTTTTGTGTAATTTTTCCTGTTTATCTTCATTAAACTAGTTGTTTCCCGTATTTTGTAGGATTAATTTCTGTTTATCCGTGGCCCTTAACATAAACACCGAAAATAAAAACTGTACGAACGACCTGCTTCAGACAGTAATCCGATACTGATCATAAGGATAATAAAGGATACAAATCTTTTCAAACAGCAGACCAATCTGTGACGTACTTTATCAAATGTTGGAGCCAATATTTGGCTGTCGGATTGACCCAACGCTAAAAGCCAATAACTGTTTAGTTGTCCAATTTTACGGATGAACCAATCATATTGTGTTTCGTGATCGTGGCAGCGCTACCTACACAAGCGGTGTGACCACACGTGTATACCTGTGTTTTATACGCGAGTCTACAAGACAACCTCGCAGGAATGTATGCGGTCTCCGTCAGACGGACGCTGTGGGTTACAGTATTGGGATAGGTTTAGTGTAGGATACGTAAGATATCTGTGAGTCGGAGAGTTTATTCAACAGTGACGTCAGAGGTGACTGCGTGTTTTGTCAGGTGAATAGCATCTGTGTGTACTGTGTTGAGAACGGGGGCTCAATCCGTTTCGTGTGGTATTGAAATATCCACCAAAAATAGTGAGTTAACCACATTCAGCCATCTAAAATTTTGGTATAACACAACTCTGTAAATAAAGGGTCTTTAACAAAACTTCTGTATAAAAACGAATATAGAATATTCATTATTATGCCTACATCAACAAGACAAAATAAATAAAAAAATGTGGTCTTCCTTAACATCACATTTACACTTTACACCGGTTAACCGTAAATCTATGTTGCGTGGAGGTTCTCTAATCTTTATAAAAAATTGTTTAAAATCCAAGCAACGAAATGACATTGTGGGTTTATCAATAGAACATTGCATCGAACTGTCCTGTGTTGAGCTAGATAAGCATGTTATAGTGTGCGTTTACAGACCCCCTAATTATCAGAACTTTTCTGTATTTGAGTCAATAATGGAAAATGTCCTAGCGAAACTTGCATCCAATAACAAAGCCGCAATTATTTGTGGTGATTTTAATATTAATATTTTGGAAAATAATTCAAATAGCAGTAGTTTATTAAGCCTTTTTAAATCGTTTAATTTATCTAATGTTTTTACAGAACCGACTAGAATAACTTCAACTTCTGCTACTTGTATCGATAATGTCTTTTTTAACACCCTTGCTCGTAAAGCTGATGTAATTCCACCGGTTTTAAATATGTAAAGAGGGTCATAAAAAACGCGTGTGTTACCAAAGCAAATAGTTAAGTTATAGTCCATACAAATTCCATAACAGCATTATTTGCCATTTCAAATTTGGAACTGATCGCCGCCGCACGACTCCAGCTAGTGAGCAGCGCGCTGTTGCTATTCAAATTTCGAACTAATCGCCGCGCGGCGCCAGTCAGTAGGCAGCGCTAGCGCGCTGTTAAAATGGCGGGAAAGCAACGTGTGCATT
The DNA here is from genome assembly GCA_927399505.1 of Luperina testacea. Lineage (NCBI taxonomy): Eukaryota > Metazoa > Arthropoda > Insecta > Lepidoptera > Noctuidae > Luperina > Luperina testacea. Next base: position 24,141,532 of record OV656756.1, read on the forward strand.
CGCAGATTGAGTTTATTTAAAATTAAAAAAAAACAGTTTATTCGGTAATTTAAAGATTCCATCCAAAACAAAGCAAATATAAGTGCCAAAATAACTCAGACAGTAAATTTGGAGCCACAAACGAAGAAGTTTTGCCCTGAGCCGCGCCCCTCTTCTACTGATGATACTTTTTTATTTACAAACTAATGACGAATTACAATGCTCTTCTGCCGCCTTTCAAGAAGTTTCGTCGTCTCCAACATTTACCCTAACACAAAACAATGACATTATGAATAGTAATAATAATAATAAAAACATAATTAAAAAACCAACTACAACTACGTATCATTTTAACAATTGTAATTTCACTAACTGTTTCAATAATTAAAAAAATGAACAAAATATAAAATGTTTCTTTTCTGTTTCCTCGCAAATGTGTTAAAAAACGTCGTACGATATACGTGCGTATGGTTATAACATGCTCGGCTCAATTACGCCCTCGCCTTCGGCTCGGGCTGAAATTCCGCCTCGCATGTTATAACCATCTTTACGCACTAATATCGTAATGTACTATTGCGATTGTGATTATTTAGATAAAACCATCGTAAATTATCTGCCATCTGATCATAATGGACAAACGGTATCATTTAAATTTAAAACACCTTTGCAAAAAGTGCAATGTACAATTTAGACCAATAAGGACTGGTAAACTAAATATATTCAATAGTACCCTAAATAATAAGTTAAATGATCTGGGCCATGATATGGATGATGCAAATAAATTGTGCGAGGATTTCTTTTCAATAGTGCACACTCAATTCAATATAACTTTTGAAAAGAAAACAAAAAAACATTTGCCCTAATTTTATATTTAGTGACTAGGCAACTAGAGGTATTAGGAAAAGTAGGGAAAGACTGTTCGAGCTGTATGGCCTTAAGCCTTACATCAATACTGAAACTTCCAGCAAGTATGTTGCTACATATTCCAAAATTTTTAGAAATACTTGTAAAATAGCCAAAGCCCTGTACATTAACAATAAAATCAAATCAGCAGAAAATAAAATAAAAACTGTTTGGAAAATTATAAATAACGAAACTAGTAAGAATAAAAAACGAAACACTGATTACACATTGGAGACTTCACGTGGTGCCATAAGCTCTAACTTAGAAGTAGCTCAGGAATTTGTAAATTTCTTCACTAATATTCCATCAAAAACGACGGAAGCCTTAAATTCCTCATCCGACGTATCAATTGATTTATTAAAAGTGAACTTTCCAGCCTGCCCGGTTGAATTTCAATTTAAACATATTAACCCCGTAGCAGTAATAAAAGCTTTTAAGCAAATTAAGTTCAAATTGACCGAAGATCTTTAGGGAATGTCCATTAAAGTCTGTACCTCTATAATTGAGACTATTGCACCTTACTTAGCCTTAGTATTTAATTCGTGTGTTGATCAAGGAGTCTTCCCCGATTTAATGAAATACAGTAAGGTAATACCACTTTACAAATCCGGGGACAGTAAAGACACCAATAATTTATAGACCCGTATCCGTTTTGCCGGTTTTCAACAAGGTGTTTAAAAACATAATGCTTACTCAAATGCTTAATCATTTTAATACGAATAAAATCCTACACGATCAACAGCATAGTTTCACCAAAGGACGTTGTACGACCGATGCTGGTGTAACTTTATTAAAACATATTTTTAACGCGTGGGAAGAGGCCCAAGACGCCATAGGAATCTTTTGTGACCTCTCCAAGGCATTTGATTGCGTCGATCACGAAACCTTGCTTTTGAAACTTGAGCATTACGGACTTGGAAAACTTGCGCTCAGTTTAGTTAGTTCTTATTTAAATGATAGACAACAGCAAGTTCAAATAAATGGTGTCAATTCACATGGTTTAACAGTAAAAGTAGGTATGCCACAAGGCTCGATATTGGGTCTTTCCTCTTTTTGTGTTATTGATCTACTCCATTTATTAAAAAATCAACCACAAATGGTGTTATTTGCTGATGACACTTGCACACGTGCTACAAATTTTGACGACGTAAATAACGCCCTACTGCAGGTCCAAAATTAGTTCACTGCTAATAATTTAGTATAGTATTAAATGGAAAAAAAACTAAGTGCATAAGATTTTCTTTACCAAATGTCAAGAGTAGTGATTGTGAGATAATATTGAATCAAGAGAAACTAGAATTCGTTGATGAAACTGTTTTCCTAGGGATCACGCTCGACTCAAGGCTACAATGGGGTCCTCATTTAACATCTCTTGCAGGACAGCTAAGTTCAGCAGCTTATGCTGTCAGAAAAATCCGTCAATTTACTTATGTAGATACCGCGAGACTAGTCTATTTTAGTTACTTTCATAGTATCATGTCTTACCGTATTTTACTTTGGGGACGGGCTGCAGACATCGATTCTATTTTTATTCTGCAGAAAAGAGCCATTAGAGCCATTTATATTCTCCGCAGGCGCGATTCTCTAAGGGAACTGTTTAAGGAAATTAACATCATGACGGTGCCTTGTCAATATATCTACAAAAACATCATGTATGTAAGAAAACACTTACATCTTTTTAGTAAAAGAGGTGAAAGACATAATTATAGTACTAGAAATAGCGACCTATTAGTTCAACCAGGTTTCAGACTGACTAAAGTAGACTCATCTTTTATGGGGTACTGTTTAAAATGTTATAATAAAATACCTCCCCACATTCTTCAACTGAATGAGACAAAATTCAAGTCGTGTATAAAACGCACACTATGCAGTCAGGCATATTATAAGTTAGGGGATTACATCGCTGATAAAAATGCCTGGCTCAATGCTGGTCCTGCTAATTGATTAACACTTGAAAATTCTGTCGGAGCTGCTGAAGATTGCTGTACTCTGGACGCTTTGAACGCATACGTCTTTTTTACATCGTTCTCACATATTTTTGTAAAAATATAATTTAAAAGAGTGTCCATGGAGTTTCTTGCCCGTTCTTCTCCCATAGGCACCTACGCTTTGGAATGGCCAACTAGCTTCATATTTTCTGACTGACCGACTTTTTGACAATTCAAAAGTGCCTGTAAATGGTTTAATTGAAATAAATGCTTTTAGTTTGAGTTGAGTTTGACCACTGGGTTACCAGTACAGACAGATACAGACCTAACAGAGAAACCCACTGAAGTTCCTCTGCCCAGGAGTTAAACTTGAGACCTCGATCTTGGCAGCTATAAATACTGTCAGCAAATAATATTATCAATCTGTGAGACTCGCGGGTTTCTTTGTTACGTTACTTGATACGTTTTCCTTTGCTTTTCTAGTGAGCAGTGTGCCAATAAATATATACTAGCATGCCCAGTCTTTTTTTTTCTTTAACGAAACACAAGCAGGCAGCCACTGACGATGTTTCTCTTCAATTCCATCGAGACAAAGAAGTACAGACGAAAAAACATACATTGTATAGGTTGTATACATACACCATGTATATTTGAAGTAAGCAATCTCGAAAACCAATATACCTACTCCTTCAGTTTGAATTTTATTTCCAAACACTGCGTTTTGTGGAGATACATAATTTGAAAATGAAAATGTAAAATGTGTACATACAAGTACCGACGACAGCTCGGGTTCAACAGTCTCACAGCCAACTAAATGTTACTGACGTTCAATATTCTAAGGATAATAATCAAAGAATTCGAATTGAAATATTATAATCAATCCATGAACTCAATAAAAATTGCATGTCGACCATGCATAATACCTATGTATTATATAAGTTTTCATCTATTTAAATCGTCGATGATTTTTAACCACTTTCAAAAAAAGAGTATGTCAATGTTATTAACTGGCAACATCCCTAACTTAACTTAAAGTATTCACCATACTAACACGCCCGCATGTCAAGGTCGCTGTGGCCCAACATTCGACTCCCGCGTTCATCAGCGGCCGACTGCTACCCACATGACACTGTATTATTTAGTACCTATTCCGGCTACCATCGTGCATCGTCTTTTTTACGCCGGCCTTATTTATGTGCCCCCGAGCGGCTGGGGCCCATATCTGCGGCGATCCATCACGAGAACGACCGATATCGAGACAGTGCATGACAAACGATCCATGTTTCACGCAAATGTATCGCACGCAAATGTGTGCCGTGACAATAATAGGGACCACTTAACGTGTCACGCGGCAACCCCGCGGTGTGCAAATGTACTGGAATTAGATTCCACGTAGAATTGGAATCTATTTCTAGATTTTCGGGCAGGTCGGTAAATTTAACTAGTAAATGATGAATGTGGTGATGTGTTCTGGGAATTGCAGCTGTCTGTTACATGCAGTTGTTTGTAGCCGTAAATGTCTAAATAATTCATTATTGACAATAAGCAATAATATCGTACTAAGAAATAGAAATGGATATTATTGATATATGAGGTTGATTAAAATGGGACATAATATACTTTATATTTCTAATTCAATTTTAGCAGTATAATGGGCATTGTTCATATTTTTTAAATGTTGTAATTGAAAAACCATTTCGAGGAATAGCGTTACTGATCATTACGGACTAATTAATTTTGAAAAATATTCATAATTATGTTATTGATATTTTTGATAAAATACGATTGACCTTCTTTGCCCTTCAAATTACGTACGACTGGCTGTACAGTTTTGTATCGTTGCCTCAGAAAATAAAAAGTAAGAGGCAAGTATTGTCTAAAATCTGTCAAATGTCAAATTATTGTAAATATGTCAAAAATATAAACATTCTTGTTTATAAATCTCATTATTACATTACATACATTATTTCAACACTCGACAATATTTAATATACTGGAAGAGTTATGGAATACAGGAAGTGCTTTGTTCCAACTTGCAGCAATAATAGTAATAATGTCGCCGCGTGCGTTATTATTATATTTCTAAGTCGCCGCATCGATTGTTCTAGTGACGATAGAGAGTAGTATATTCCTTGGAGGACACTTACACATAAAAAAACCATTTGTAAATAAATACGCTAAGCTAGGATTCGATTATTTAAGACGTCTATTCGGTCGGCCTATTGACACTTTGACAGATGTGACATTGTTGACATTGTGTTGACAGATTAAAATTTTTAATAATGTACTAGTAAGGCAACGGCACTTAATCTTTATGCTACTGGATGACGTCACCTACCTTAAAAACTTAAAATAATTAAATAATTTTTATTAAAATAACTATTGAGCCAATCATCAAAATATTCAAATTAGTTTCTCAAAATGCTCTAAATTTACAAAAAATAAAATAAAATATAATGGTTAGAAATTTTGGACAATCCCCATTATACGTATGTATATGTGAACTGAGAGGAACTGCAAGGTAGGAACTCCTCCCGCGTGCTTCCTATTGAATCACGTCTTCTTTTAACTTTCTTGCCACATTATCACGCGTTCGATCTGCAGACACGTCCTATCTCCGCGCCTTGCCATCGGCGCGATCAAATTACATTCGAAAATTCTACTGGAATACTCACAGCCTTACTATTTGTCGTTTAGGAACTCACTCCAACATCACACACTGCTTACAGAAAATAACAATTATTGATTATTATTTGTCTATCATAGGACCCAAAAACCAACATAGCACTGCGTTAAAGATGCTTTTCGTAACCATAAAGCGTTTAGGCATTAATTAAATCTTTTCTGACCCGTCGTCGTTGTGGCCGTGTCCTGCCAATAAGCGTGTGGAGTGGGGCAGGACTTTTATCGAGTAGCCCTGTGTGTGCCATGCTGGTGGGAAATTATACCGACGTGCCTCGATTGCCGACTCGATATAATTGACTAAACGGATGTGTCTGTGAATACTGGGAGCATTGTCGCTTGGATTATGAGTTTTGGCAGCCGTGATCTGAATGGCAATTGATTGTAGATTGAAAGACTCTTAAATAAGTTCAATTCTTTTTATTGATACACGTTTCCAGAGCTGTTGATTTTTATCCGCTTAAAACCTAACGCTGATATTTAGGTCCTGAGAGGTTTTGTAAACTTGTCAGCATCTAGAAAGACGTAAGTATAAAAATAATTTGTTGTAGCTAACAAATGACTAAATCACAAAGTTCCCCTAGTTCCAGAGGTTCCACTGGTACGGCAGCTAAGAGTGTGTCGCTGGTAGTTCGGTGGCGCACAAGTGTTTCATCTCGCGCCGAGCAGAGCACGAATCGGAAACGAATCAATTTGTCCTTTGTGCGCGTTCCACTCCAGAATATTTCTGCATTAAAACTCCGCCGTTCTAATGCAAATGTTGAATTTAAAAGAGACCCGGCGAGCAGGCTACTCACTTTTATTATTTAATCCGCCGTCAACCGGATCGAAGTCCGCTCACAAATAAGTAACGGCGCCATTCAATTAGTCTGAAGTATCGCTGCAGCGATTCTGTTATGTATTTCCATTTTTCATTTTGCTTACGTACGAGTGACCCATTTTAACTAACGATTAGAGCGTGGAAATCAAGAATTCAGACATTAAAAGGCTGAACAGCACTTGGATGCGCTCCAAAAGCGGGTGAATGAAATAAAAAGTATCTATTAGGGGTCGTGTGGGTGTTTATCGAGAGGCAGTGGCGTATCGGTGCACATCGCACGGTGCCGCTGAGATGTCGCGGTGCACAGTGCGGCCCGCGGGGGGAGGGGTCTCACTCACATGCACACTTGCACTGACTGCATGGCGCACGTCTCGCACGTCGCATCCTCGCTGCCAGACGACTGCCATCATTATGAGTACGCGCCGCTCACAAAATGTACAACTGGGTTGTTAAGCGTTTTCTCACGTTCCAGATTCTAGGTAATAGAGTAGGATCAATCGTCAATGGTGGGTTATTTATGTACTTAGACTTACTTTAGTAATATTTTCGCTACAATTTCATTTACTTTAACACGATGTAGATAATTAAATTAATGGCGATGTCTCACCCTCCATGAGTCGTAAATAAGTAAAGGCAAACAGGCGCGGTGCGCGACGCGAATCGCTCGCGACTCTAAGGCACCGCTCGTTGCGCGACTTGCGGTGCCTATGTGTCGCGCGCGATTTTATCGCGTGTCGCGCCTGTTTGAAGGAGCCTTAATACGCAAAATGCCACTTGCTAGCGGCTCGGGGACACTGAATTAAAAAAGTCTGGCTTAATACAGACAATCATAACCATGTGACATTACGTTGTTGTGCATTCTAATAATTTTTCTTTTATTTGTTTCAGGTAAGCAAGTATTTCTTCAGGTTTCGAAGTAGCAAAATCATCAGGTAAAACGTATGCAATAATAATAATATTCCTACAACCTTCAAAAATCATTTTTCGAAACTTCAATAAAAAAAAAAGTTTCGCTATACTTAAGTAATAACAATTCTACTTACATAAAAGGAAATCCTTCTAAAGAAAAACTTTTAAGATGCAGATCCACTGTTATTGGTATTTTAGCCCAGTTCATGCAAACTTGCGGATCAAAGGTATCACAAATATGTGCTAACATATTGGTAACCAACATGAAAGGGCCGCCAACTATTTTATACCGGCACAAAAGGTTCGGGAACAAGGTAACTGCATTTATTTTTACTTACCCCTCTTTATCTTTAGTAAAAACATGTTATTTTATTATAATGGAAAGATTACCCTTTCTGTTGTAAGGTTTCTGTCGATAATGTTGATCGAAAACGATTAACTGAGCTGTTTCAGGGATGAAACTTCAGCTTTAGGTATCAAATTGTTTGCTTAGGCTTTTACATTTATTTTTCCACCGATCAATAGGTTTTTCTATCTTATACGTTTTTGCAAAGTAGGATAACACTTTAGGAGTCAATTTTACTATAAAATATTGATTACTTTCGTTCAAAGACTCAAATACTCAGTTTTCTCCTGAATGTTTCATGCCCAGACTCTGCAAGTCAATATTAGCCGCGAGCTGTGTGCCTAACGTTGTGTGGCCCACATACTAATGGGAGGTTTTTATTAAAAAACTACGGGTAAGAGAGAACAAATCAATGTAAAACTTATATTTACTGAACCGCAGTGTGCCAGCTTCTAACTTCTTAGAGCTTGGGACAAAGCCAGTTCCCACACTAACCGTGGCTAGTGCTAAAATTTCCCAACGAAATGTATTTTAGTAAACTAGAGTAGGTATGTATTTATACGATGTATTTTAGAGTAGTTATGTATTAACACGATGTATGTTAAAGTAGGTATGCATAAACATGATGTATGTTAGAGTAGGTACGCATTTACACGATGTATGTTAGTGTAGGTATGCATTTACACGATGTATGGTAGAGTAGGTATGCATAAACACGATGTATGTTAGAATAGGTATGCATAAACACGATGTATGTTAGGTTTCAACAGTTCAATAAAAGTTCTCAAGACCGAATGTCGGCCATTGCGACCAATCTCAGCGGAGACCAGCCTTCGGTGCGGGAGATATCATGGTGCAGGCGTGTGGGCGCAGACACAAGTGCACTCTCCCTTGCCACACTGTCATTGCGACCAATCTCAGCGGAGACCAGCCTTCGGTGCGGGAGATATCATGGTGCAGGCGTGTGGGCGCAGACTCAAGTGCACTCTCCCTTGCCACACTGTCATTGCGACCAATCTCAGCGGAGACCAGCCTTCGGTGCGGGAGATATCATGGTGCAGGCGTGTGGGCGCAGACACAAGTGCACTCTCCCTTGCCACACTGTCATTGCGACCAATCTCAGCGGAGACCAGCCTTCGGTGCGGGAGATATCATGGTGCAGGCGTGTGGGCGCAGACTCAAGTGCACTCTCCCTTGCCACACTGTCATTGCGACCAATCTCAGCGGAGACCAGCCTTCGGTGCGGGAGATATCATGGTGCAGGCGTGTGGGCGCAGACACAAGTGCACTCTCCCTTGCCACACTGTCATTGCGACCAATCTCAGCGGAGACCAGCCTTCGGTGCGGGAGATATCATGGTGCAGGCGTGTGGGCGCAGACACAAGTGCACTCTCCCTTGCCACACTGTCATTGCGACCAATCTCAGCGGAGACCAGCCTTCGGTGCGGGAGATATCATGGTGCAGGCGTGTGGGCGCAGACTCAAGTGCACTCTCCCTTGCCACACTGTCATTGCGACCAATCTCAGCGGAGACCAGCCTTCGGTGCGGGAGATATCATGGTGCAGGCGTGTGGGCGCAGACTCAAGTGCACTCTCCCTTGCCACACTGTCATTGCGACCAATCTCAGCGGAGACCAGCCTTCGGTGCGGGAGATATCATGGTGCAGGCGTGTGGGCGCAGACACAAGTGCACTCTCCCTTGCCACACTGTCATTGCGACCAATCTCAGCGGAGACCAGCCTTCGGTGCGGGAGATATCATGGTGCAGGCGTGTGGGCGCAGACACAAGTGCACTCTCCCTTGCCACACTGTCATTGCGACCAATCTCAGCGGAGACCAGCCTTCGGTGCGGGAGATATCATGGTGCAGGCGTGTGGGCGCAGACTCAAGTGCACTCTCCTTGCCACACTGTCATTGTCCGATGTAAGGCTGCAACAGTTACGAAGGAACCAAAGTACCTACTATGTTATGTATGTACAATTGTACAGTCGGCCGCATATTAATGGTAACCATACCAGTATAATCCGGCCCCTTAGTCTATTAAAACTCCGTAATATTGACCATGAGTCGGGTGGACTCAAGGTCAAAATGTTAACACTGATGTGTCCTACTATTTTTACAGTACTGGTTAAGTATACCGTTAAATTCTGATCCCATTCTTTCTCACAATCATAGGTAATCTCCTCAAAAACAGTAACGACAATGTCTAAGACAGACATCGTTATGTATAAGTACTAACAATCTAAAACAAGAGACCGTCTCCTCTGAAGCTCCTCTCCTCCCAAAGAACTCGATTACTTAAAATTTCCGTCGCCCGGAAACTAATAATCACTTTAGATTTCTATCGACTTCGCTAAAAAAGATGAAGTAAGGCTGAGATAGTCCCCGCTCCAGTCTCGTCTCCCCGGTGAACATTGAACTATTTCAGAGGCGCGGAACAAAAGCTTTGTCCTCCGAGACTGTTGAAGTAATTGATGGTATCTGGGATACGGATGTTTTTCACTATAACCAGGCGGTGAGGAAGTGCAGAAGGACAACAGATTAACAGATGATCGAGTTTGGTATTTCGATAATGAGTGAGGGCAATAGGTCACGATGGAAAACAAATACGCCTATCGCTACAGAATAAATCCAAATAGTTACCAACTACACGTGTTTTATATCCAACCAACTTACAACACTTATGAGTAGTTAACGATCAGCATTATTGCGAATTGAAATAACATTCTTACGATTGACGTCAAGTAACTTCAGCATGTATTATATGTCAGTTATAACTCAGAATTGGTAGAGCACTAATTAGTGCTCTACCAATTCTGAGTTTTCTCAGTGTGGTCCTTCTGCACCGCCCTACCGCGTGGTATACGGCTGACTGGTTGACAAGCGCTTTGTGCAGACGGATAGATTCTCGCCATTGTTTCTGAACGCGATTTGCATTGATTGCCGAGAGGAGAGGAGAGTAGCGCGCTAAGTAAACACCTAATGGTGCTGAATATGGTGATTGTAGATAGACTAGACATTTTAGTTTTAATTAGTTGTTTTAACTGACATGCTTACCACAAGACAGCGTTGGAAGACCTCAGAACAAGATGAGCCGATGACCTGGTGAATACCGCAGGAATCCGTTGGATGCGAGAAGCACGGAACCGGTCGAAGTGGCGGTGCTTGGGGGAGATATGAAGAAACGATGAACTGATATGCTTAACTAGTTCTGCAGTAAGCGTAATCTCTTAAGAACAGTTAGGAGTGTCACTCTGTTAAATTTCAACAAAATCGGTTCTGTGGTGTAGAATTGTAGATGTTACCCGTCACATGTACATGACAGATGAAACTCTTTAGGTATTACGCATTAATAATTTGATTGTCAGTTTGGAATATCGCATTACAAGATAATAGTTACGTGGGTTATAATTAATTGAGACTAATTCATTGTAAAATTGAGACGGAATATTCTGAGCCTAATATAAGTACAGACGCCAGCACATCAAGCTACTACAATCTATCAAATTTCTTTAAGTAATAGATTTTCAACTTTATCGCTAAAGCATAAAATTCAAAGTTGATTGGGAAAATTCGACAGTTTCGGGTAGCTTGATGTGCTGGCGTCTGTACATAGTAAATGCACACGATATAATTAATTATTTATATGTATATTTATGATGTTCTTCGAACATAGATCTATGAATTCCGAAAAACGTTATTAAATGGTCTTAGGAGAGGGGCCCGTGGCTAAATATTAACAGCCGCACAGGTCGATCGATCAGGTTAAGCTACGCTTACCGCGGTTGATCTGTGGATGGGTGACCATCTTTACATACCAAGACACTTCCGTGCCTCGGAAAGCACGTTAAGCCGTTGGTCCGGGCTGTCATTCGTGGATCTTTGACAGTCGTTACGGGTAGTCAGAAACCCGAAAGTCTGACAACTAGTCTTACCAAGGGGTATCGTATACCCAGTAATTGGGTTGTGGAGGTCAGATAGGCAGCCGCTCCATGTAAAATACTGGTATTTAGCTGCATCCGGTTAGACTGGAAGCCGATTCCAACATAGTTGGGAAAAGGCTAGGTAGATGAATGGTCGCACTACTCTGGGAACAGCGGCGGGCGACACAAGCCGCGTGTAGTTATTATAATACATAGTCGCACTACTCCGGGAACAGCGGCGCGGGGCGACACAAGCCGCGTGTAGTTATTATAATACATAGTCGCACTACTCCGGGAACAGCGGCGCGGGGCGACACAAGCCGCGTGTAGTTATTATAATACATAGTCGCACTACTCCGGGAACAGCGGCGCGGGGCGACACAAGCCGCGTGTAGTTATTATAATACATAGTCGCACTACTCCGGGAACAGCGGCGCGGGGCGACACAAGCCGCGTGTAGTTATTATAATACATAGTCGCACTACTCCGGGAACAGCGGCGCGGGGCGACACAAGCCGCGTGTAGTTATTATAATACATAGTCGCACTACTCCGGGAACAGCGGCGCGGGGCGACACAAGCCGCGTGTAGTTATTATAATACATAGTCGCACTACTCTGGGAACAGCGGCGGGCGACACAAGCCGCGTGTAGTTATTATAATACATAGTCGCACTACTCCGGGAACAGCGGCGCGGGGCGACACAAGCCGCGTGTAGTTATTATAATACATAGTCGCACTACTCCGGGAACAGCGGCGCGGGGCGACACAAGCCGCGTGTAGTTATTATAATACATAGTCGCACTACTCTGGGAACAGCGGCGGGCGACACAAGCCGCGTGTAGTTATTATAATACATAGTCGCACTACTCCGGGAACAGCGGCGCGGGGCGACACAAGCCGCGTGTAGTTATTATAATACATAGTCGCACTACTCCGGGAACAGCGGCGCGGGGCGACACAAGCCGCGTGTAGTTATTATAATACATGGTCGCACTACTCTGGCAACAGTGGCGGGCGACACAAGCCGCGTGTAGTTGCTGACATCAATTAGGTAACCGCTGTTAATCTGTATGGGGTATTGGCCACTGATCTACTACAATACATCCTAACTAATACTATAAATGCGAAAGTAAGTTTGTTTGTTACCTTTTCACGCCTAAACCACTGAACCGATCATCCTGAAATTTTGCATATACGTTGTCAGGTGTACAGAAACGGACATAGGGTACCTTCGTCCCGAAAAAAAGTGCTGTTCCCGAGGAAAAAAACAATAACGGTATTATGATAATAGATGGCGCTACGTGTCCTTCGAATCATAAACAGGACAACGTCTATCGGGTCAGCTAGTAAACTTTATAAAATAACAACAGTCGAAAACAAAACAAGGTTTAAAAACGTAAGTACTCAATTCACAGAAAATACACACACATTTGTACAAACTGACAATTAATAACGTTTTACGTGATGAAGTTCGATGACCTGCCCGCGATATTACCTGAACACATAATAGTCGTATACTAAGACAATTCAGAAGGCCTACTTCTAACAAGTTTTGAAAAACTAATCTTACTTTAATAGTCTCCAGAATTAGCTTACTGACAGGTTATATATATGTAATAATAATAATAATAAATAAAAATAATGGCAACACCAACACGACAACGTCAACAAGTCAATTCGTTCTAATATTTTTATTTAAATAGATTCATTAAATTTTAGGAGCAGTTTTATTATGAAATTCAAAACCCAAATATTTAATTTAAATTAAAATCAATAGAAAAAGTACAATGAACCATAATATTTCAAACTTTCATCAAAAACTGCCGAACCGGAGATGACATCTGTCATGTCGCCTCCGATAAAACCAAACAATTAAAACGAAAATGAAAACATGTTGACAAGGTCAGCCTAACGACGAGCACGCCTTCCACCACCGGACTCTTCGCTCAGCTCCGCCTCGCCGCCGCCGGTACCCAGCCCCATTGTGAGCGCTGTGACGACACCGGCCGCGGTAGTTGCGTCAAGCTCGAGCGACGAGTATTTCTCTCCGCCCACGACGCTACCACCTGCTCGTCGACGGGGAGAACGCCGGCCGCCGGACGGCTTAGGACCTCGAGGACCACCGGTCTCTGATAGGGTCCCAGCTCCCGGCGGAAGTGTGCAGCGCATGAGATGGACACGATCCATCAATGAAAATGTCGTGCGTTCATACTATGGGGCTACAGAGGGGGGAAACAATCTGACCGCGTACCGTGTTCGGATGCTCTCTATTTTTCAGGTGCTTGAGCCAGCTGTCAACGTTTCGGCACAACGACTATCGGATCAGGTGCGGGTCATCCAGCGTAATCGTATGTTAGATGACACTGTACTTGATCGCCTACGAAGTGAAATGCAGAGTAGCCATGTCATCGCCCCTCAGTCGCAGACTGCTGTACTACTACCGCAGACTAATACAAGTCATGCTGACGAGGGGAGTAATGACAAGGCTACAAACGTAAGTACTCAATGCAATGAGGAATTGAGGAGTGCTTTGGAGGATGCGATTCAGGAATATCGTTTCATGTCGCCCAAACTTAGACCACGCTTACCTCCTTTGCCCATGCATAGCAAAAATAGGGTGCTGGTGGCGGTTCTGGATTCGCAGTTATCAAACTATTTTGATGGCTGCGAAGACCTCACCGATACTCATTCGATTCTGTACTGCGCGGCTGTAGCGGCATGTCGTGTAGCTCACGTCAAATTTCCCAATGATTCTAGAGCTACACGACCGAAACCAGCCATACTGGCTTGGCAGTGCAGAATTGAATGCCGTATTGGTGGGGCCAGAGCGCTCATTGGCAAACTAATCTGCTTCAGGGAGGGCAATACCTACTCGCCCTAGAGTGATGCGCTTTGTGAAACGGGCTAACTGATATCAGTCCTCAAGACTATAATAATATGTCTTGTGTCACGGAGCGCATCGACTTCCTGAAGCAGAAAGTGTATGCATGGGCAAACCGTATTCATCGGTATAAGCGGCGAGTAGAGCGATACACTCAGAATCGCACTTTCCAGAGTGATGAAAGATGGGTTTATAGGAGTTGGGACTGAGTGACCGGACCAAAGTGTGGCTGACACGTACCTGCCGGATAATGATGCCATGTGTTCTTTCTGCCGCAGTATCTGGTCGGTGCCTGTCAGTCACACCGAAAGTGATTGGGCTCGGGAAGTCGAGCGAGCCTGTGATCCAATACCAGAAATGGGGGCTATTACCATTTGTCCCCAAGATGTAGCTCGTGCAATCCGTCCGTTGCCTAACTGGAAGTCTCCAGGACCGGACGGGCTGCATAACTTTTGGATCAAGTGGTTCTCAAGGTCACACACTCGCTTGGCATCTCAGTTCCAGACTGCTTTGGAGTCTGGTTCGCTACCTCAGTTCCTAACGACAGGAATTACCCACCTACTCCATAAATCAGGTAGCACCGCGGAACCCAAAAATTATTACCGATCACGTGTTTACCGACGGTCTTTAAGGTTCTTACATCCATTTTGAGAGCTAAAATTGCCAAACATATAAACACCAACTCCATTATGTCTGCCTCTCAAAATGGATGTAAGATCGGGTCCCACGGTACTAAGGAGCTCAGCCTCATTGATATGGTCATTAGCCAACGGGTTCGTCGTTCCCGAAAGGATCGGTGGACATGTTGGATAGATTATAAGAAGGCCTATGACTCGGTGCCACATACATGGCTCATGAGGGTGTTGGAGTTGTACAAAGTAGATGCAACTCTGCGCACCTTCCTGATGTCGTGTATGGGGCAATGGAGGACGGTCCTTCGCTATCCAGGATGTCGAAATATTCAGAGGAATAGCGAACCGATAAGGATCGAGCGAGGCTTATTTCAGGGTGATAGTTTGAGTCCGCTTTGGTTCTGCTTAGCCTTGAATCCTCTAAACACACTGCTGGAGGATTCAGGTCTAGGCTATCGGCTGAGGAGAGGTGGTCAGGTTATATCGCACCTCCTCTACATGGATGACCTAAAACTCTTTGGCTCCAACAATTTGCAACTGATGGAGCTACTGAAAGTAACTCAAACTTTCAATAGTGCTATCAGGATGGAATTTGGTGTGGATAAATGTGCGGTCATGCATGTAAAGCGAGGGGAGATTGTTGAATCCGTGGGAACCCAACTCTCGGATTCCTCAAACCCTAGAGCCCTCTCTGCATCCGAAACCTATAAGTATTTGGATATGTCGGAAGCGTTAGGCATCAATGTTACTGACATGAAGCAATCGTTGAAGAAGCGCTTCTTTGGCCGCCTGAAAAAAGTACTTAATAGTCTTCTATCAGGCGGAAACAAGGTGCGCGCCTTCAACGGTTGGGTCATGCCGGTTTTGATGTACTCTTTCGGCATACTCAAATGGACTCAGACTGAACTCGACGCCCTGGATAGGAGGGTCCGTACACTGCTGACTGCAAATCGAATGCATCACCCACGGTCATCGGTAATGAGGCTGTATATCCCACGAAAGAGTGGAAGTCGAGGGTTTTTAAATGCTAAGACCCTCCACAATCGTTTACAAAGCAAGTCAAGGTGACAAATAAATTTAAGTGGCACATACTTGGTACCAAATCATTTGAGATTTGTGCCTGATAGCACTATAGCACTATTAGTTATTCTGTGACTACAGTCAGGTTTTGATAAGACTGCTGATATTCTTGTACAGTGGACTTTTTGTATCATTGTGTTTGTATTGTGTGGTACAACTGTTCAACAAACGGAGCGCGAATAAAATTTCAGCAGAATTACAGAGACCATCAACAGTGGATGTTGATTGAGGGAGAGCAATATGAAGCGAACACAAACACGATTACTTCCAACCCACTTCTCCTATTTTTTACATTTCAATGTCCAAACCCTATTGCTTTTTAAAACAATACCGTGTGGAGAGGGACCTGTATCACAGTAGGCGGTGCCGATTGTTTACGATCTATGCGCTGTACAGGAACAATTATAATTAGTTATAAATAGAATTACAAAATGTATAAAAGCTTTCTGCGAGTGAGTCGTTATTCAAAACAAATAAATTGAAAACTTAATGCTATGAACACATGTCCAAATAGGTTATGCGAATACTTATATAATTACAAGTCCGCAAAGAAAGGGTAGGTAAGGCTCAAAGCAGACTCCCAACATTTAAAACGCTAGCCTGATAATGATAACTAGAATAACGCCAAACAAAAACAATAGCCAACAAATATGGAGGAATAAATGGGCTATAAGAGGGCGAAATGAAGTGGGGAGTGTGACTATCATCTGATGTAGAACTCCTTAATGCCGGTAATAAGCGTCGATAGGCGCATCGCGCGCCTAATGCTAAGGTTACCTACTCAAGATGAGAAATAAAAATGAGAAAGGCCGACACAACGCACTGCAATGAACGACTCCTCTTGATGAGTAGGTCAGTAGAACAGTCTAATTACTCACTAGGATGAGCTGGCAATATAAGGCAATATTCAGCATTTTGATAAGCCTCATTATCAACCTGTAATGTCCCCACTGCTGTGACAGTACAGGCCTCCTCTCAGTGAGAGGGAGTGGGTGGTAATCCACCACACGGGCCCAGTGCGGGTTGGTATATGTCACATGTCATTGAATTTATGGTTTTAGGACATGCCAATTTCCTCACGATGTTTTCCTTCACCGTTTTGATGGCAGTGGTGATGAAATAATTTACACAAAGTAAAGCGCCTGTTTGGGTTCGAACTTCCGACCTACAATTTGTAAGTCGCGCTCGTTACCACTGGCCCACCGCTGCCTTGCCTTGAGAAGCCTATTGCTCCTTAATTACACTCATACAATGCACCTCAAGCTGAAACACACTAAATTGCGTTAATTTTCAAGTAATGCGAAAACTTTGTGATGATCTAAGATATCTTACTCGAATTGCTTACACACAGGTTGACAATGTCTGTTTACCGATCGAAGTAATTCTATCTCGATCTACTGCCATCTACCTACTCTGTGGAGAGAGTTCGCCCACACCCACAGCCCACACCAAATCGTGGTCAATCCCATAGAATTATAATGTTGCTATTGAAAGTTGTTATCTTCCGCCGCAGAGTAAAAGAGTCCGCAACGATACTGTTATTACTGCATTATGTATTCATTTTCTGTTTCCACGATGTTTTGAATTTGGCGATTTAGAAATCCGTTCGGCGATACGAGTATATTAGCTCACTTGTGTTTGAATAGCACAAGTTTCTTCAAGTTATTATTATCCTTACGTCTATTGTGCGGCATTGTGTAAGTTTTATTATGACCTTTGTGAGCCGTAAAGGTCAAAGAACAGACAACTTTAAACATTAAACCGAAAATTACCACAACAATATGATCAGCAGTCATAACGCAAGTGACTTGTAGTAACTAGCTTGACTAGTCAACTTGCATGACAGTTGCCAAGACAATAACAGCTAATACGCAGATGCAAGCATCTTGCACCCTCGAAGGGCCCGTGACTACTCGCAGAATGCCAACGTCACCTTCCAGTTATCTTACAATTGATATGAATCGCCACACAGGTGTATCCGAACGCGTCAACACAACCACTCCCTGGCGAGACATTCACCTATATTTTTAACATAACTGACCCCCTAACGAACTTAGCACCACCTCTATTGTCGTGTGGGGGGGTCCGGATACACTAACAATCTATAGCGGATTAACATCGGGTACGTATAGTAGAGTCAACTGAACTTGACATAATAGCCGACGTCGTTCTACACCCCGTTCAGCAAGACTTAGTGGATGTAGGCAAGACGATCAGCCGGTAATACTAATTGCTTTCATTTAATATTAAAACTACTTAAGATATTATTATCAGCTCGCGTTGCATTTGTGAATGTATCCATTTGACGTACTCGGTCGCGTTGCTAAATTATTTGAACCGATTAAGTTACAGTTTAGAATACCTACTTTGATAAAGTGTTATCTTATTTATTTCCCACTTTCTAGTTTTAGCGGAGGCTAAAGCTATCTATCGTCACAATACAAGACCTTGTTATTTGAAAGTTCTTGTATTTCAAATGACAAAATCGAATCGAGATAACAATCGAAGTCTAGGTTGTCAATTTGCAAATGAACGCGAAACAAAGTGAAGTATGTTTTACGAAGTTTGTATCAAGTTGTACAGTTCGTTCCTTACGTTCTTCGTTCGTTCCATCATTTTGTGTGTAAGATTGTATGATTATCGCGTCAATTACGATCGCGCATTGCGAGTGCACAATGAGTTTGATTTTAAGCAGTTGATTTGAGTTGGCTATAAAGACCGACTCTGTGCCTGTGTTCTTACATAGATCAGAGTCGATGATTCTATATTAAAATCCTTACAGCCTGCCGTCAGTTTCTTCTCCCACACCCATTCGTCTTTTCAAGCATGAACACAGGTTTCAAGCACCATGCCAAAATTTTGAAGGACACCTTTACAACGTGTCCGAAGCAAACGCCACAACAAATGAGAATGGTCTCTAATACTTGCACGTAATATTGTCGGACGCCGGACAGCGGCGGACAGTGCCGGACAGAGCGCACAGGCGCCGGGCGGCGGAATTTCATTAGCAGTGTCCACCTGAGATATAGCCCACATATACCACACACTTGCGGATGCTAATTCGAATACGACGGTGTAAAGGGTTTGTTATTAGAACTGTTGTCGTATGTAGGTATCTACTTATGTAGTGACTGGTAGGTACTTTATCCGAATGTAGTATAGCCAAAACCAAGAGAATTGAATAACATAGGATAATATAGATATCTATGATAAAGGTATGTGTGTGATTGTGATTTGAATGATGATCATTAGTCATTTTAACAACAGTCATATACCAATAGTGGAGCTTGATGCCTCAGCAGAGAGGAACCTAATGGTATTTGCTGATTGCGACGAATGATCCTTAAGAAACAGCACCTTGTACTATTGAGACTACAGCACAGACTATTGGACACATCCAGATCAGTAACGCTTATTGAACTAAGTTACTTACACTACTCAAATTATTATGTATACCCATGTCCGAGATACGGTGTCCGGGCTCCAGTGCAAGCACTGTGGCGGACAGCGCCGGACAGCGCAACCCCGTCGGGAATCCATTCCCTGCCCACTACACCTGAGACGCGGCCACCAATGCTCCGCTCGTTTGGTACCCACAGCAAACACTGAGCACTAAGAGCTAGCTATAAATGGTGGCCATTGATGTGGACCAAACTTCTATCGTGTAGATATTTATAAATACTTTCCAAGAATATATTGATAAAAATTAATAAACGGCAGTTATTAAACGCTAGTCCAATAACGGCTTTAGCTAAGTTGGATTAGCTGAACTGGCTGGCTCGTTGGCAAAGCACATTTAACCGAGTTCGAGGGCTTAGCTATGATACTTGTGATGTGCAACCCTCAGTGCTACTTAGTAGTGAGCAGTTATACATATAACGAATGATTTTAATTTTATTCAACTTTAAAAATGTTATTTTACTGAAATCAAAAATTGTTTAAGTTTTATTAATGACACTGCGGAAAATAGCATTTATTTTATTGTGAACCCTATTTATTAATTAATATAAAGGTGTAATTAAATTGTTACTGAAACCGCTGATTGAAATTATATTCAACCTTTAATATTAAAGTTGGTTTCGCAGAATAAATTCATTCGTAAAACATCGGACGCACTCAACCAAAATATGAAATCGTTCATTTTTCTCAGTGTGTACGAATTGATTTTCATCTTTTCATAGATTTAATTTTTCTCGATATTGGAAGCAGTTGATCGAAATAAAGTGATAAAGTGAGTCTTTCATCTCATGATTGACGGCGTATGAAGTTCTTAAGTTTTCTTCATAGCTTCTTTTCAAAGGTAAGTGTCCAAGCACTATATTATACAAGTCACAAGTCCTCTATATTATAAAGGTCGTATTATTAGCTAAGATTTTCTGAACAATGTGTCGCTTTTTCTTTTAATCATCCATTCCCATAGAGCAGATACGAGCGGATTCCAATCAATTCTAATTCTTTTTATTATAATGCTCTTTATTTGAATTATCTTTGATACAACAATACAGTAATAAGTAGGTACACTGGCTGACTACACCTGGCTTCAAAAACCTCTATTTGACTGAATACCATTATTTGAGTAAACGCAAATGTCATAATCTGCCTGCCTTTTTCCAACTATATTGGGATCGGTTTCCAGTCTAACCGGATGCATCTGAATACCAGTACTTTACATGAAGTGACTATCTATCTGACCTCTACAACTCAATTACTGGGAAATACGATTCCCCTTGGTAAGACTGGTGGTCAGACTTTCGGGCTTCTGACGACTCGTAACGACTGCCAAAGATCCAGAAAGGACCGGGACTGGCTTGACGTGGTTTCCGAGGTACGGAGGGGTTTTGATATGTAAAGATGGTCACCCATCCATGGATCTTCCGCGGCAAGCGTAGCTTAACCTGATCGATCCGTGCGGCTGTTATTACTTAGCTACAAACCAATTCAATTGATAAATAATAATAATGAGGTACATATTTTTGCAAACTTGTTCTACTCTCTGATCCTTGCGCCAGGTAGTGTCACCAAGGTGAGAAGGTGTGGGGTGAAGAGGCTGGCACCGTCATCACCACAACATGTAGCACATTTCCCCTCCGCTATCAGCGGAGCGCCCGCGCCGGCTATTGATATAAATGTAACACATTTACATCGCGCTCCTTAGGTACATCGTAGTGCTGATCGGTGGCGGAAGGTTTTGACTTAAGTAAGACATAAACTGCTTTCTTGGAAGTTTAACGAAATTTCTCGACGGTTCTGTTGAGACCATCATTCAAAGGATTTATTCCGGAAGGTTTATGTTTATAATATACTAGCTTCCGCCCGCGGCTTCGCCCGCGAGGTATGTCGATTAAAACTATCCTATGTACTTCCCCGGGATGCAATGTATCTCTCTGCCAAATTTTATCGAAATCCGTTAGGCGTGAAAAGGTAACATACAGACAGACAGAAAGACAGACAGAAAGACGGACAGAGTTACTTTCGAGTTTATAATATTATTATGGACTAGTATCTAAAGATAAAACCAAATTCTATCTACTTGGGTAATAATATTACCACAAATACGAAAGTTAGTATGCCTGAAACTAATTGTGACGCTTACGGCTAAACCACCTTCTTATTCGATTTTGATGAAACTTAAACTTGATAAACCACAGGCAGCCAATTATGTTCCACGAAGGTACCTCTGTGCCCGCCTGCTTGATCGTGAAATGTATATAAATAAATAGAAGCATGCGAGCAAGCAATGAACATCGAAGCTTCATCATTAATTTTGTGAGATTAATAACTATCAGGCACAAAATTAAATCAATCGGCACAAGCTCAACTGTTAAAACGCAAATGTTGGTTTAGTTTAATGTTCCCTGCACGTGCACTTATGTCTACAGTTAACTGTACTTGTAAACGTTGTTCGAATCGTCGATCGGAATAGCACCATCTCAGCTGAGAAGCATAACTATTTCTTAAGTGAATTCCTTTATGTATTTCACAAAGTTTTCATAATAAAATGGAGCTACTGACCCGAAACAGAATGAGGGAGTAATTTCAATCTACTGGTACAATCTCTTTGCTAGCTGCATGGCACACAACGGGATGCAAGGTTGTTTGTAATCTGAGAGAGCTGGACGAGTATGAAACTAAGTATTGTGGAGAACTTGGACTTAGAAATGTGATCTATTTTGTCTTGTTATTAAAATTACGCCGTTTGATACGAAAAGCCATCTAAGCCAATTCGCCAATTGGGTCGTCACATACAACCACATAATCCCGGAAACACTTTCAAACAATGTTTTATAAATATTATACATGCACAAAGTGCTAACAAGCAGCTACTTACGAGCAACATGGCCGCCGGGCGAATCAGCTCATACGAGCGTTACATAAATATTAATACATTAAACGGAATATTATCCTTTTGAGTCGCGTCGTTTATCTCAGTGTATGGACGTAGGGACCAATCGACTCTGATCGGCTCAATGAGACACAAAGTGCAGCTATTTATTAGCTGTAGCGGTCTTTACTGAACTGTTCGTAGTAGCGATGCTGAGCTCGTGTGAATACTGAATATGTTAGGAAAATCGTTTACCGTGTAAAAAAAGCTAATGATTTATGGGCGGATTGGTGCTTTTGCAATTGAAAAGAAATGTTGGATTACCTCAACATAATAATAAGTGTAGAGACAGTCTGTGTTATAAAACT
Source organism: Luperina testacea (assembly GCA_927399505.1). Classification (NCBI taxonomy): domain Eukaryota; kingdom Metazoa; phylum Arthropoda; class Insecta; order Lepidoptera; family Noctuidae; genus Luperina; species Luperina testacea. The sequence goes on from OV656756.1 coordinate 24,164,307, forward strand.
ATAAATAAAGTTTATTTTCCTAAACGGTAACAAAAAAAAAAATAACCAATAACTGGAGGAGGCTTGGAGGTTTGAGAAAACGTTAATATTTTTGTGACTATCTTGTATTTATTACGCGTATATAATACAAGTGTAGGATCATGTTTTTCAGACGTTCAAGAATTTACGATAAAATGTTATTAGCATGGATCATGTGAGATCAAACGCAATATATCTTATTGGACAATATGACCGAGAGAATTACTATGCAGAGGGCAGACGATCGACCGACTCACATACGTACAGTCACAAGCATAAATACATATGTATACACTTGGCTTTATTCAAAGACGATTTTCTCCTTTAGTTTTGAATGGAATTTTATGTTATTACGAACAACGTATTTTCTAACTCATAGGTTTGTGTAAATTGTGTAAAGTGCCGTATTTCAACGTTGCATTCGTTATTTTTTCACGAAAAAATCGCAATTGAAAGTGGCCAAGTGTTGACATATTAGTGATCGTGACTGTACATACCTAGTACTCACATGTAGCTGACAATATTAGCACTTATTGTGTAGCTAGCACACAACAGAGCTGCGAAAAGAATTCGATTAACCTCTCATGTATGTCGCCGACATAGCCCATAACATAGCCCGCCGACATAGCCCGGTAAACGAGATAGCTCGAAGAATTGCCAAACTTAAGTGGCAGTGGGCAGCGCACATTGCTCGCAGAACAGATGGCCGATTGGGCCGAAAGGTTCTGGAGTGTCGACCGCGTACCGGAGGACGTAGCGTTGGAAGGCCTCCCACGAGGTGGTCCGACGACCTTGTGAAGGCCGCAGGAACCCGTTGGACGCGAGAAGCACAGAACCGGTTGAAGTGGAGGTGCTTGGGGGAGGCCTATGTCCAGCAGTGGACGTCTTTCGGCTGAAATGATGATGCCAACAAAACATTTTGGCTGATAAATAAGATAGTAAGTGGAAGCACTGATGAAATATTCGCATACAAAACGAGTTCTTTTCATGCGAGTGTGTTTGCACTAAAGAAAGGAATATGACCTGAATCCTTTAAAAGGTAAATGGATATTCACTTTTATGGTTTTTATGATAACTTTTAAAAGCCGAATCTCTTTGTAGAGTGAGGTTTAGTGGAGTAGCCAGTTCGCTGCTGCCTGACTCTAATGCCCACGTAGCTATGTAGATGTAGAAACTGCGTTCACTAAAAATGTAAAACTATGCGGAGCAGGTTATCCAGTTATCCAATTTGTCGTCGAATCGCAGGAGAGTTCCCTTTATTTTACTTGCCGCCACAATTTTCAATTTTGTTTGCGCACGGCATCCAAAACGGCAGTTTAAATTTCGTTTTCCGAATAGAATTTTTATTTTTTAAAATACGCCCAAGGAAATCCGAGGTGCGAAATCAGGGATTCGCTTTGAAATGCTCGAGTGTATTTGGCGAGTGGCTTGGGCTTGCGGCCGGGGGCGTGCGGGGTGGGCTGAAGTGCAGGCGGGGGTGGGGGGCTAGGTGTCGTGTAGACAGCGGGTTGTATGCAGTGGCGCGTGCACGTCTAGTCGCCGGCGGGCGCGGGCGCGGGCAGGGCGCGGGAGGAGCGCGGGGTGCGCGCTTGCAACTTAAAGCCATTCACGACGACATCACCTGTCGCGGCCGCAGCGCAGCGTCGCCTTTTCAATAGCTGTTTGTTCTGGAGCCGTCCATAACTTGATCTTTGCCGAGTTACTTCTGCAGGAATATTTCTTAAAAAAAATTCATGCCAACAATGGAATAAACATGAATGGATTAAAGTCAAGATGGATCAAGCAGTTTTTTTTTCAATAACAATACTTCATACAGTTATAGAAAAACTTCGTGCTCAAAGCTAAACTCTATAAGTAATAACTAATCTACACCTTGTTGCTTACCTAGCCTCAAAAACTGTAGAACTCTTCAAAAGACCCTTAATTACCTCCACTACCACCGGATAGGACCAGATTTTAAAATCATCAACAAACGGCAATCTGACATTGCCATAATCCGCCACCATTAGTGGTGTGACACACTAAACCGGCCGACACGATAATGGCGCCACCTGCCGGGATTACGGAGCGGCGCGCGCGCGGCCGGAGCTTGCATGTGTCGACTTAAGCACGAATGAACACGGCTTTGTCTCCAGAACATGGCTAATGACGTTTGTGCAAGGATTATGCTTCCCTGTAATATTGTTTATAAGGAAATGCTCGGTACTTTTAGCAAGAAAACGCGGCTTTGCCATCGTCACACAGTTGTTAGCACGAAGTGTGGTCACAATGCGTTTACAGTTCCAACAGATTTTGACATTATTATTGTAACAATTTCTTCAATGGGTATGTATGTAGGTACCTATTACGTAATCACATCTAGGTTTCACATCTAGATTCATTAGAACCATTCTAAAATTGATCTGTGTGTTAGTCTGAATGTATGTTCCAGCATCACGCAATGTTTACATAGATAAGTCTGGTCAGTCTGTAGGCTATAAATTATCTCGCTATTTGTTATGGGGGATAAGCAATATTGCAATTTGTTCGTATTGTATAATAATATAATACGAGCCAAAATATTGCACATAGATACAGATTTAAAATGTTTAATGATTATTTATCATCACGCTATACCTTTAGAGAGCTAAGCAGTCAATCATTCATGACATATACCTACAGAGTGGATTTTTGAGATGGAGCTATAAGGGCAGGTACCTTAATCGTTGTCGCTAAAAGAAAACGGTCTCAGGAGACCGCTCTTAACCTTTTGATCTGCATTAACAGATTTTGAAAAAAAATTACAGTCAGCAAGAACATGGGCAAACACAAAAAAAACAACTGGATGCCAATCTATTCTGTTGAGGATCTTAAACCTCTATTGGACCAGCTGAGGTTTGAGTACCTACTATAAAAGTCAAAAATCGTAAAAAAAAAACTTCCCATAATTTTTCTAGGAAATGAGACTAAGAGAGAACACAATATACCACTGTATAATGACAGTCGATTACTTCTGGGTTGAATAGGGCACGAATATAGCAGAATATAGCAGATGAATATAGCAATGAATATAGCAGATTAATATAACAGAATATAGCAATAAATATAGCAGATGAATATAGCAGAATATAGCAGATGAATATAGCAGATGAATATAGCAGATGGATATAGTAGATGAATATAGCAGATGAATATAGCAAATTAATATAGCAGATGGTTATAGCAGATGGATATAGCAGATAAATATAGCAGATGAATATAGTAGATGGTTATAGCAGATGAATATAGCAGATGGTTATAGCAGATGGATATAGCAGATGAATATAGCAGATGAATGTAAGAGAAATTAGAGCGCAGCCAATCATGACATAATATTTTATTCAACTTTCAACAAAATAAATAGTTTAAAGGTTCGATAACCGATTTGCACACCTAAGTTCGATTCCTAGCTATTGATATTTTGTATGCTTCTCATTTTACATTTTATTATATTATTATGATTATGATAGTTCGTATAACGTACACAGAAAAATATAGGATAGGTTAGGTTAAACCTCTTCTGTCATCTTTGGTGAAAATGACTGTGTGACTATGAATGACTCATAATGAGAAATCCCGTGTGTTTACAATATACTGTTATATTATTTTAGAGATAGCTGTTCGTCAGGAAACACCTGCAAGAATACATCAGTCAGTGTATCAGTGTTGTGCCATTAAGTAGTAACGCAGGCAATGGGGAAATTGCTACTGAATGCTGCGGGTGTCGACCTCAGGGCGAGCTGCTTCTCACACGGACAACTGTGGGTCGCTTGCTCTTGCTTAAACTACAAACGTTAATAGTTTACTTCAAACGTTAGTAGTTACGTAGTAAATAGAAGGAAGTTTTATAAAAATGTGGTGTTATTTTAGTATGTTGTGGGGTCTTACGACTTCCACGCGAACGAAGCCGCGAGCAGAAGCTAGTACATAATATAAATAGATCTTATAATAACAATTTTAGAGCTAACGTTTCATAAAAATGTTTTGGAAAACAGAAAATAACAGCCACAAGCATTACATGAGCGTTTCGTTTGACTCATGGAGTGCCCCCGGGACCAAAGCCATCGCGTGTGTCTAAGTTAAAGTATTTCAAATGACATGACGTACACAAAAACGCGCGCCTCTGAACAACATTACGTCTGGTACACACACAAGCGGCCCGGGACGAATTTTCGCACAATATACCACTCCCAATATGACGGAACATATTTCCGAAGATGTACGGCACAAATCAAAGAAATGTGCTCCGATGACCACTTTGTGAGAAAGAAATTATTGCTCCATTGTGACCGCTTTTTATGAGGTTTTTTTGCTCGTAACCAATATATGACAGATAAAGGTCGGAGTCAGATAAACATAGATCTTTGAGAACGGATTATTTAACGAATCTGAGCTCGGACCGAGCGGACACGAACACAGCAACACAATCCAGCTGTCTACCAGCGAGGTCGACACACATGATGCTTCGAAAACTCTGAAAGAAAATTGGGCATTTCTGGAATAAGTTCTAAAATACTGCGGGAAGCGAGTTGAGTCGGCTTTGTAGCAGAAGATCCTCCAGATCCTGGAAGCTTGCAAATGTACAACCAGTGCCCAAAAAGGGCGACCGTGCTGACCCTGCACATTACCGACCGATCGCCATTACCTCCATTCTCTGCAAAGTTATGGAAAGGGTACTGAACAGTAAGTTGCTGACCTACCTTGAAGACAATGATCTCCTCAGTGACCGTCAATATGGCTTTCGCCGGGGACGGTCAACTGGCGATCTTCTCGTGTATGTCACGCACTGTTGGGGTGAAGCCCTCGAGAAACACGGCGAAGCACTTGCTGTATCGCTCGATATCTCGAAGGCCTTTGACAGGGTCTGGCATGCCGGTCTACTCAGCAAGCTTCCTGCTTATGGCATCCCAGCAGATTTTTGTAGCTGGATATCTGACTTCCTTAGTGAGCGGTCGATCAGAGTAGTCGTTGACGGCTGCTCCTCTGACCTTATGGCTATTGATGCCGGAGTTCCTCAGGGGTCTGTTCTCTCTGCAACTCTTTTCCTGCTGCACATCAATGACCTACTTCAGCCTGGTATTGTTGGGTACGCAGATGACAGTACTGTTTCAGAGAGATACTTGTCCAGCACAAAGGCCAGCGGGGCCGAAGTTCGTTTCTTGAGAGAGGCCATGGTGGAGCGGACAGATTTTACCTTGGGCCTTGTCTCCCAGTGGGGTGCTGACAATTTGGTTTCTTTTAACGCCACCAAAACACAGGCGTGTGTTTTTACCGCCAAAAGGAGTCGTTTCGACCAGACTCCTACTTTTCGGGGTACATCTGTTCCTGTAACAGATCGGCTCGAGCTCCTGGGCATGGAGTTGACGTCTAGTCTCAACTTCGGCGCCACCATCGAGTACAAAGCCCAAACTGCGGCCAAGAAGCTGGGCATCCTTAATAGGGTGAAGCGATACTTTACGCCTGGACAGCTTTTAACTCTTTACAAAGCGCAAGTCCGATCCTGCATGGAGTATTGCAGCCACCTTTGGGATGGCTCAGCGAAATACCAACTTGCCGCGCTTGACTCGGTGGAACGCAGAGCTAAGAGGCTCATTGGCGACGAAAAACTGGTGGATGCCAAGCTTCACAGCTTGGCTCATCGCCGCAAGGTTGCCTGCTTGTCGGTCTTCTACAGATTGTACTTCGGTGAGTGTGCCCAAGAACTCCACGACCTCATTCCACCGGCCCCCTTCTACCTTCGGACATCCAGACGCACTGCAAGTTACCATCCCTACCTAGTTGCTATTCCACCAATTCGCACTAAGCGTTTTGAAATGTCCTTTATAATGCGCACAGCAAAAGAGTGGAACTCTCTACCTGCGTTTGTGTTTCCGAGTGCATACAACCCGAATCTCTTTAAAGTAAGAGTGAACAGGCTTCTTCTGGGTGAGCTCACTCCATCGTAGACTTTGTCTCTGTCATCTCTGACCTAGACTAGAGTCAAGAGCAAACCCATTTCAAATAAAAAAAAAAAAAAAAAAAAAAGAAGAGCAACGGCTGAAATCCCTAATTAGCAGCCGCAGTGTCGCTCCTTACATTTTACATCTCGTGTTTTTGGGTTATGGAGTTTTTTCATCTTGCTACTACTTTTGAGGTTTCGTTTTATATTTCGTTCTTCGCTGACAATGCATGGCGCTCATCATTTTTAATCTCTGAAAAGGCAAATTCTGGTACATTTTTGCATTTGCACACAAACAGAATATTACCTCCTCATATACTCTGCATCAGAGGGCAATCCTCGTAATTTTCAGAACTTTCACAGTCTGATCTCAGTCTCAATCTGTCAAAAATACCTCTAATTTCTCTACAATTTTGACAAGTTTTTGACATTTATTGTCGCTGAGATGAGATTGCGACTAGATTTTGAAGGTTTTTAATGACGGGAATTGGCCTTCAGCTCTCAGAGCACAGTAAGTATAAAGTCTGCTCTAGTTTGACTTCCTAACATAAAGGAACAACAAAGACATTGAGTGTCTATAAAGTGGGGCGATTACCATGTATTCTGCAATTCGTATTTTAAACACAATGATAATAATTAAGAATAATTAACACTCTAGCCGTGGGCCCTTTTCTTCGTTTTAGTATTAAACTAAATTAAACTTAATTTGTGATTATTTGGTAATACCATGAAGTTTGTGTTGCAGCAAACACTTCATATTGGAATTACCAATGTAGATTTATATATTAATCATCTTCCATTTTGTTCTGCACACGAACCTGCAAGACGTATCAGATCAGAGATCTGTATAATATAAGCTCCGATCTATATAATAAAAGATAAGCTCCGAGTGACGCGTACAACCGGACTAACGAACTATTAGCATAACAAAACACGTCGCTTTCCATTACCGGGTGGATGCGGGCGGCGCGAGCGGGGGGAAGATAGCGCGCATTGCACGTCAAGACACAAGCTATTGTTGCCCAATTGTACTCACGGTAATGGGTGCGGGAATCTGAGCCGCATTGCCTGCATACTTGTTCGCACACACGCCGCCGCGTCGCAATGTCGTCGATAGAGCTGCTCCGTGCGGTGCGGCCTCCACGTCAACATCGACAGTTGAACAGACTGCAGTTATATCGTAATGAGCAGTAACTGTGTCACGAAGAAGATATTTTATTAAATACAGCGATATTTTATAGAAGCAAGTTTGATTTTTTTTATGTTAAGGACAAAGATGATAAACTTGTCCAATTATTGTAGACGTATATGTATGTATGGTAGGTACCATCTACGTTTTATATAAGTCTACAGTTATAGTTAGATTATAGATATGCAAGTGTATAACTTTCATAAAGTGATTGTATATTTAGATCGTACGCAAGTACGAACGTTTCTTAGTATTAACAGTGAAGTTAGTTTTCGAAATAATATCCATTTTCAAAGGCCAAAACTCAGCAGTAAATACAATGATCTGGTTCATGATAGTCTATGTTTAATAGATCCCATACCAGAACACGGTTGCTAGTTGTCGGCACTACAATAGGTTATGTATCCATTTGTTGAATGGTACATCCTCCATACATCCTGCTGACTGTATTGTCATCACGATCATAGTCGGTACATATCGCTGGCTGATCGCGTATTGTTATAATTCCATTAGCGATGACCAATGATGTGCAGGGATTGTTAATAGGAACTACCAAGCATATCAAATGATATTAAACCTTCCGATATTCGGTTAATGTTAAAGACAAAGACATTTATTCGTCGCATGTGGTAGGTACGAAGTTGGTTGGTATGATTAGAAATCAAATACTCTGTTACACACACACAGACACACACATAATATATCTGAGGTCATCGGAAAACTAACTCTATCCTTAAACATCATCATTAAATTTTCTTTGCTTCAGTTTCATGATTATATAGATTAATATTTGTTGATTAGTATAATATGCTTTATGTATTTAGCGATAGCGGTCTTGTCGCTTTTAGCGTTAAGACCGCCCACTGTGTCACCCTATGTAAAAATTCTACATTTATGTATACCTGTAATTTATATGGTGCACATATTAAAGAGAATACTATTCTATTCATTGTTAATTATTAGCAATGTAGAATAAGTTCTATTTGATGTTCCGATTTGTAGAAAATTGTGCATTTTAGTAGAATAATTTGCGCGCAATAGGAATTTGTTGAATTCACAAATGTAATACAATATTCATGCCTACGAGTAGGTAATTGTTTGAAAGCAATATATTACCGACTGGCTCCATGCATAATGTTTGTTGTTTTATGTTATTTAAAATAAAATTTGTTGGGAAGCTTTTCAGTCCCAAGCATGCAAGCATGTTATTAATTCAAAGTTGGTATGGATAATGAAAACTAAGAAAAATATCGACATCACCACAATATCCCTATTCACAAACAAATGGAATTCTTCGCATTTGGTCGCGGCACAAGGCACACTCGGGCACACGGCACACGGCTCGACTTGCCGCTCAGCTGTTTGCTCACAGACTAACTGGTGACCACTCATGCGGGTAGCCTGTATTTGTGCAGCGGCAAACGTTACGCAAATACACGCCACGCTTTTGATACCCAGCGGAAACAAAACACTGAGAATAAAGAACTAGGTACACTTGTCTTGGATAAAGTATTGAGATTTCACACAGAAGGTGTTTATGGGTGTTACTCATGGTTGAAAATAAAAGTTTCACGGTGATTTGTATGGCAGCCATGACAGTTTGTTCCCTCTCGTCTACTATTGTTGCGGTTGTGACTAACGGTAGCCTCTACAACTTCAGCATAGCTATTCACAACCATATGACAAGCTATCGTATCGAAAGTGACACATTTCGATAACCTGATTTTCCTTGCCCCCGACAGTAAATAGTTGTCGGAAGATTAGCGTTCGTCCATTTGATTTAAACTGACAAAATTTTCGGGTTTTGGACTTGTGAACAGCGTTTAGGGGACTCGTACGACAACTTTGATAGATGTTCGATACGGTACGGAAGCGCATCGAGAGGTTGTGTATAGCTATGCAGGTTTCTTGATGCAGCTTTCTAACATATTTAATCATTATAGCTATAGAACGTTTGAATGAAGAAACGACTTCATTCGTCATTAGAGAATCACTTTATATAAATCAACCAATCACATAAGTTGTTTTTTTTTTTTACAAATCTGCTTGCTACTCGTCTAACACAAGATACGAGTATCAGTAGTGAGATAAGATGCCAGCTATTACGAGACCCTGTGCCGCAGGAGACGGAGCAGTAGAGGGGGGGGATCAGTGAAGTCACCTGTCTCCGAGACAAGACAAACGGCGCGGCCGCCCGACTGCGCGCCGCGCCGCTGACGCGAGGGAGTGTGCCGTGAGAGTCACGGCGGATGGCTGGTTCCTTATACGTTCTTGTGCTGGAATTGGTACTTGATTTCGCTACAATTCATGATAAGTGTTTATAAAATAGATGTTTTACCAATATCAGTAATTTCCAAGATAAACTCGGAAAATTCATATAAAAAAAAACAAAATAACATTGGTAGGTACTAGCCCGGCGTGAATCACTGAGCCGTCACGACATTTTCAAACCATTATAACGATAATTATCATGTTATTTTAATCAAATTGGGTAAATGAGGGTTTTCATACAGACGTCGTTTATTGATGACACGATTTTATATTATATTCCGACACCGAGTACCACTGTATTATACAGTATTTTTATCTCTCTTGACTCGGAAGGTACTGTGAGCTCCTGAGCTTACACACGCATTCACAGCATGTTTGTACACTTGGTTACCACAAGTAACGTGCGAGTCGCTACGTGACATAAAAATACTGTAGTTGTAGTAAACAAAGTGTTAGGAGCAAAAAGGCAAAATCTTACTCTAAAAGAATCCCCAATGTCAAAGAATACGATTTCAAACGAAGTGTTCATTACCTATTAGTTTATTTAGATGGAGGTCACATATAGACAGACATTACTATCAGGAAGCGATATACATTTTATGCTATCCTATTTTATCTGTAGTTACATCTCAGTGTTATTTCAATTAATGTCTTTATGTGAGATGTCTACTCACCTGCAGTAGAAGAAACATCTCTTATAAACACGACGTTCCAGACATTCCTGTTGAAATTGCATTTCTTAACTCAACAAAACACACGTGAGAGATCGCACCGTTTCCAACCGCATATAAATTGAAAATTGTTACCTCGGAGTGACGTTGTTTTCGTCGCGTGCTTGTTTCATATAACGGCGCGATGACACAGTTTAAAATTACACAAATTTTTGCACATACGCTTTATTTATTGTTTATGAATTCCATCCACTACCGCCCGATTCATTCACTTTATATTTTAGGCGAACATACACAGCACGTCAGCGTCAAGCGCACGCTCGTATGTTTCCACCTCGTGAAGAATAGCGTCAGTTTAAACTACATACATTCAAATTGTTACCTCGCCGCGCGCCGGAGCGTTCGCAAGCAATAGCTTCGCGGCAATATATTACTTCTGTGACAGATAGTTTAGCGTGGTGTCCGCTGTTGATCTATTTTATTTGGTGTTTAGTGCAACTAAGTGTCGCAGGCGCGACCGCGCGTGTCGCGTCGCCGTGTGTTTCTAGTTTAAATCGAGTGGTCAGGCGTGGCGACTGAAAAATTGCACTATTTTATATTATGTAGGTTCAAATTGTTGTTTTGTGTGCTGCAATAGATAGTACGGTGTGAATGTAATCTGTGGCTGGTGATTTATTTCAGTTTGCGTTTTATCTATGATCGGAATTTTTATCACTATTTTTTTAACACTTTACTCTCGTGTAAATAAAGTAAGTGCGTAGCTTTCCGTTTATGTTTTCTGTACATATAAACATACGATGCATAGTCAAATTCCACCTTAATCTTAAACACGTATTGCATATTTGCTACGACGCGGACGTAGCTGAATGCTACGTCAGCTACTCGTAGCTCGTAACCACCAACTGCTACGCTTTATACGTCTTGAGCACATTGGAGTGAGTTTTATCAATATATCTATTGATAAAACTCACTCAGTCACTCAACTCAGTCTTGATGGTTATTTTCATTTTTAAAAGAGTAGTTTTACTCAATAAAAAATAAACGTATACCTACTCTACTGTGATTTTTGTTTATCATAGTCGCAAATCTATTCGCTCAGTAGGCCCAAAGACAGCGCAAGATAAAGTGTAAATATGATAGCGAACAGTTTTCCGTCGGTGAAGAGAAACAAAGCGCAGTTATAAATAGTCGGCGTCGGGCGCAGCCGCCGCGCAGGGCTGCCACGCACAGGCGCACGCACTGAGCGAGCTTCAATGAGTGACGCGGCCTTAGAAAATACTGCATTATTTTATAGATAGGTATATATATAGGTGTCACATAAAATTACTACTAATTACGACTTCTAACTTTGCTATTTATCGCTTGTAAGCAGGCTACTGCACATTAGTATGTATAACTAGGTAAGGCCGTGATATTGAACAGTTTCATACCAGAGTGGCGCAAAACATTTTTACAAAAACATTTGTTACATCAGCACGACATGTAGCAGTGGTGGCCAAGTGGTAACGGCCGCGACTTACGAGTTGTAGGTCGTAGGTTCGAACCCAGACAGGCGCTTTACTTTGTGTAAATTATTTCATCACCACTGCTCACAAAACGGTGAAGGAAAACATCGTGAGGAAACCGGCATGTCCTAGAACCAAAAATTCGAAGACATGTGACATCCACCAACCCACACTGGGCCCGCGTGGTGGATTACGGCCCACTCCCTCTCACAGAGAGGAGGCCTGTGTCCCAGCAGGGGGAACATTATAGGCTGATGATGGAGGACCAGCTCCGGGCCAGGGACCAGGACATCGAGGACCAGCTCCGGGCTCTGCTTAAGGCTCCTGAACCGACCGAACTAACTGACACTAACCAAAACACCGCGATCCATTTTAGGGGTCGGGCCCACTTCGCTGAAGGCGTCCTCAAAACATGGTGTGAGGACGACTTCACAATGGCCTGGCTCAAAGGGGTCATAAATAACATTCCGTCCCCGTTACCGGGGACCAAGCTCACCGTTCGGCCTCAAGCTGACATACCCAAGAAGGTAATGTGCATGCTGTTTGTTCCCGAGAACAGCGAGGACACAGCGGAACTCCTCAGGATGCTGGCGAGGCAGAACCCGAACCTCAAAATGAACACCTGGACCCTGACACACGAAAGGGCCAGGCAGGAGCCCCCGGGCACCTGTCTCTTCTTTCGTGTGCCGGAGTCCATGGTCAAAACAATAAAAGACCAGCAACGGCGGGTATACTACCTCATGGGTTGTATCTACATCCGATTCCTGGAGGAGGGTGGTACCAGGGAGGATGCCGCCGCAACAACATCTGGAACAGCCTCGGGTGCGCCTGAGAGGGAGCCTGGTTCACCGCCTCCTGCACGTTCCCCGTCGCCTTCTGCGATGGAGACTGTTGGGGGGGCGGTGGAGTTGGCGACCTCCATGGCCGCGCTGGAGGTTCACTCAACAGCGGGTTCAACGAGGGATCCACCCTCGTCCGGTCTGATTTCGGACGAGGATTGCTTTCCGCCAGGGGAGAGTAGTGAGGGCGAGGACAGCAGCCTCTGCTCCTCTCCTTTGCGGGACTAGGATCCTGCAGACAAACCTCCAGCACAGCCAATCTGCGTCGGCCACCTTGCGCAGAGTGCTGGAAAAACAACAAGGAAAGACCATCGCCCTCATCCAAGAGCCGTGGATCAGGGGTGGCAGGATATGTGGTCTTAGCAACATCGGGGGTAAGTTGCTGCTAGACACCTCCGTTTGTAACCCGCGCACCTGCATTTTTATTCCAAAACATGTACCTAACCTCTTAATTAACGAATTCTGTTCAAGGGACCTGACAGCAGTCAGGCTTTTCAGAACCGAACAAGAACTCCCGGACATTGTACTAGCCTCGGCATACCTGCCAGGCGATGAGGACGTGCCTCTGCCAGAGCTCGCCTCACTGGTTGAGTACTGTGAAAAGGAGAAACTGGAACTAATCATCGCGACAGACTCCAACGCGCATCACACGCTCTGGGGTAATGTTAAAACCAACAATCGAGGTGAGGAAATGCTTGATTTTATTCTTAGTAATAACCTTGTTTTACTTAACAAGGGCTCCGAACCTACCTTCATAAATGCGAGATCACAAACAGTAATAGACTTAACTGTAGCAACCATAGGCATATCTAACTCCATACAGGACTGGCATGTGTCCACCGAGATATCATGCTCAGACCACAGATGGATCCGCTATACCATTAACTTTAACCTAACCAAACCACAGCCAAGAAGAGTTCCTCGTAATACGGACCAAGTCAGGTTCACTAAACTCGTCGTAGCTGAACTAAGTAGACTTCCCGCCCTTCCGGCTGAAATACCAGTAACCAACTTAGACGAACATGTAAACAACATCACACACATACTTATATCTAGCTATGAACAGTCTTGTCCCCTCACGACACCTAGGCAGGGAGCTCGCCACTCCTGGTGGAGTCCTGAGCTGGAAAGACACCGACGCAAGCTGAGAAGACTGTTCAACAGAGCTAGGAACACACGGTCGCCTGTAGATTGGGACCGATATACAACAGCCCGTAAAATATATAAAAAACTGATACGCCTCAGAGGAAGGAATAGTTGGAGGCGTTTCTGTACTAACATTGAAAGTAACAACCAGGCAATGAGGGTCAAAACTTGTCTTGCCCAAGAGACAAACCATTCAATAGGATGCCTAAAAAAACCAGATAACACATACACAACAAACGACGCTGAGACAAGTGAACTACTTCTAACCACCCACTTCCCAGGATGCCAAATTGCTGCCCAGCAAAGCTGGGAAATGCAAAGGGATAGGGCCACGTGTAGCCTGGATTGGGAAGTGGCGTTGGAAGTGATTGATAAAGACAAAATAACATGGGCAATCAACACCTTCCTACCTTTCAAGGCAGCAGGACTGGACGGTATTTTCCCGGCTCTGCTCAGGTGGAGTCAGGATATATTGGCCGATCACCTCGTTAAGGTGTTCCGATCCTGCCTGGCCCACCGCTACATTCCTTTGAAATGGCGGGAAGTAAAAATAATCTTTATACCGAAACCTGGTAGGGGCGACTACACCCAGCCCAAATCTTTTAGACCTATAAGCCTCTCCTCGTTCTTCTTGAAGACACTGGAGAGGCTGGGGGATAGGAAGATTAGATCCCAGGTTTCGTTACAAAGACCTCTACATCCTAATCAACACGCCTACTGTGCAGGCAAATCAACTGAATCAGCACTTCATAGCGTAGTCTCACGCATAGGTAATGCTCTTAAAGCCAAAAACCCAACCCTAGGCGCCTTCATTGATATAGAAGGTGCTTTCGACAAAACTAACTTCGTCAGCATCGAACAGGCACTTGCTACACACGGTGTTGCGCGAACACTCATAGAATGGATTAATAACATGTTAAAACACCGAGCTATTCAATTTACCGTGAACACCACCACACGAGGTATCGTGAGTAGAGGCTGCCCACAAGGTGGGGTGCTGTCACCACTGCTGTGGAATTTAGTCGTAAATGAGCTCATTTTAGAGCTCAACGCCAGCAGTCTGTACTCAGTGGGATACGCGGATGACATAGCAATTCTGATTTCAGGTAAATTTGAGGGCATCTTATGTGATCTCATGAGAAAGGCCTTCAAAATAGTCGAGAGTTGGTGCACGAAGCACGAACTATCGGTTAACCCCTCGAAGTCAGAACTAATAATGTTCACCAACAAGAGAACTCTTGGACCTCATAGGCTCCCAAAACTTTTCAACACGGAACTAACATTGAAAGACGAAGTCAAGTACTTGGGGGTGATTCTAGATAGCAAACTGCTCTGGAACAAGCATCTTGACTACAAACTTAATAAAAGCACAATTGCACTCTACCAATGTAAAAAAATGTTAGGAAAATCATGGGGGCTCTCTCCGAAGATTACCTTGTGGGTTTACAAAGCGCTGATCAGGCCAATGTTGGCTTATGGCGCTCTGGTTTGGTGGACGAGGACAGAACTCTCGACCACCATTACCAGACTACAACGCTTCCAACGACTGGCCTGCTCAGCTACCACTGGCTGCATGAGAACCACCCCAACAGCAGCCATGGAGATAGCCCTTCAATTAACTCCCCTTGACCTGTACATACAGCAGGAAGCGGCGCTAGCTGCCATCAGGCTAATGCATCTGGGCATATGGGGCAAAAACATTACTAGTCCACACGCTAAAATCCTGGACCGGGCGATTGAGTACCAGCCTCTCATCGCTGCCCCGTGTGATAGAACACCAAACCAACCGATGTTTAATAAGAACTACATTATACAAACAGTTCAGGAAGAAAGGGATCAGTCAGGAGTCAACGAAGTGCGCATTTATACAGATGGCTCTAAAACACAAAACGGTTCAGGTGCTGGCGTACACTCCCTTGACCTCAATATTAACTTTCACATACCACTAGGCACACATAGTTCGATCTTTCAATGCGAATGTGTTGCCTTAACACAAGCTGCAATAGCAGTAAAGCGCTTAGGCATCCGGAACTACGGCATTAAATTCCTATCCGACAGCCTATCTGTGCTTAAAGCTTTAGGTAGCAAACAAACTAACAACAAACTAATTTTTGAGTGCCATCTAGCTCTGGAGAGTTTATCGACGTCCAATCGTATTACTCTCCAGTGGATCAAAGGGCACAGTGAATCTCTGGGCAATGATGCTGCAGATGAACTTGCGAAGAGAGGCTCTGATATGAGGGTGTCAGGCCCGTACCCACTTCTCCCTTTGCCTTTCTCACAATTTCGTGCATGGATTCGCCAAAGATCGACCGAACTCCATAACAACAGATGGTCACGGGCAACAGACTGTAGACAGTCAAAATTGGCATTACCAATGATACACCCGCGATTAACCAAAAAACTTCTCAGTCTGAGTAGAAATAACCTTAGAATAATAATAGGCACAATTACGGGCCATAACCTCCTTAACAAACATCTTTTCAACATAGGCGCCACGGACAGCCCCCTCTGTAGGGGCTGCCTTGATGCCGAGGAATCAGCCGCCCACGTAATCCTGGATTGCGAGGCCGTGGCTTCTCAACGTGCAGAAATCCTCGGAACAATGAGGTCGCTCCGCGAAGCCTGTGAAGCTCCCAGGAAGCTTCTGTGCTTTTGGGCGGAGCTAGGCTGGCTCGGTTAGCCAGAATCCCCACGCACAACGGACCAAATGGGAGTCTAAGTGCGGAAAAGGGAGTCCCATCATCATCATCATCATCATAGGCTGATGATGAATTTGTTACATTTGCATGATATTAAGATACTCTTTGAAACCTGTCTAGCGGTGTCTAAACGTTGTTAGTATATACGTAGATAATATTTGTGGTCTAGAAAACACTGACAAAGCACCCCTACAAGGATGGTCGCGTGCCGCCCCGGTAATCTGAGTCGGAAGCGCCGCGCGTGAGCGACCGCACTCCATCGCTGCGGATACACCGCGTGCTCGCTCAACAACCACGTTCAATAGCCCCGAACACACCCCGCAGTGTACGGTGAAGTTTACTTCGACGACTCACTTCCGCGTCTTTATATAAAGCTATTTCTTGTTTTTGCTTCAGTATTTATTGCAGTAGTTCGTGTTTACTTTACACTTGGCTTAAGTTTTAATGTTATTTTTAATTTTTCACTTTTCCATTTTAAACTGTGTTTGCATAAAGTGTGCTATATTTAAACTGAAAGCTTTCAGGTAAGACATTATTTATCAAATAGTCGGTCAGTTAGTCAGAAAGTTGTAGCTAGTTGCCCATTCCAAAACGTAGATCTCAATGGAGAAGAACGGGCAAGAAACTCCAAGGACACTCTTTTAAATTAAAATATTACAAAATCCTGGGTACATTATTCTTGTTGCTTCTATTATGTGAGAACAATGTAAAAAAAATCAAATGAAGAAACAATTCAAAATATAAGATAAAAATAAGCCCTGGCAGTTAAGAGATGTCCAGTCTCAACCGACAGCGCCAATTCACGAACATGTCGCGTGGATCAGTAACATCCAGCTCAACCAGTTTGTAGGGAACCGATCGATCCCACACACGCGCCACCATCAGTGAGACATTTAAGTGGGCATGACACATTCTCAACCGCCATGCTCTTTCATGTCAACATCAAAATATCATAATAATAAATAAATCCATGCACTATTACCAATAATTTCAAAAATTTTTGAAAAATATCTTTTTGTTGAACTTACTTAATTCATATCATGAAAAAAATAAAATTTTGTGCAATGAACAAAAGGCCTTTCGACAAAATGAAACCACATTATATAATTATGGCCATTTATGAATTCATCCAAAATGTTATCTGCCACGTTGACAAAACAGTTCCAGTTTGTGCTATTTATTGCGATATAACACAGGCAATGATTATGTAGATCATAATATACTAATCAGTAAACTTGACGCATACGGCTTAAGAGGCAATGTTTTAGATTTATTTCGATCCTATTTAACGAATCGAGAACAGTTAACAGTAAAAACCAGAGTGATCCTAAAACAAAAAAAAAAGGAACATACAGCTCCATGAGCAAATATGTCAGATGCGGTGTTCATCAAGGTAGTGTGCTAGGACTGCCGTTGTTTACTATTTATATCAACGACTTGCCAAAGGCAACAATTCAACCTTTGACATTATTCGCTGATGACAGTACAGTTTCAATTGCATGTAAGGACATTAATAAATATAATGCTGACATAAATAATTCACTGACACCTATAATTTCTTGGCTTGATAATAATAATTTAAAAATAAATTTATCAAAAACAAATATAAAAAATCAGTAGTCAATCATATAATGCTTTGTACCAAGTTGCTCCATCCATCAACACTGGCGTGTTACTGTCGGATTATTATGGACTTGTTGAATCTGTCCTCAGATATGGCATTATCTTTTGGGGCAACTCATCAAATGAAGATATGGCATTTATAATGCAAAAGCGATGCCTACGTGCCATGTTTGGTATCCAAAGTACGGAGAGCTGTAAGCCACTTTTTATAAAGCATAAAGTACTCAAACTTCCGTCACTTTATATTTTAAAAATAGCCTTATTTGTCAGAAAAAACCCCCTTTGTTTCCTTGAATTTTGGACATTATAATACGTAATCGCCGGGATAATAGTAAAATTCGTGTTCAGCTAGCTAAGACAGCGCTACTGTATAAAAGCGTTGTATGCAGGGCGCCAATAATTTATAATAATATGCCCAACTCTGTGAAGAAATTAAATACAGACCAGATAAGAAAACATTTAAAAATATACTGACAAAAAGCCTATTAAAATGTTATTGAATTTTTAAATGATAAATCGCTCTGAAGATACTAACTAAATTTATTATATTTATTTTGAATCGCATGACTGTTGACCTAATTTTTTTATTTAGTATTAATTGTTGATTTATTTATATTATTATTTTTTGTATTTTTTATTTTGAAATCTTTGTATTGTATTGTCTTTCGACTTAATTTGTGCACCAGCTATGGTCAAACATTTTTAGCCAAAAAATACCTTGTAACACCTATAATAATCATCATACCATGTATATTATATCTACACATGTTTTTGCAAATAAATAAATCTGGATCTGAATCTGAATCATGGTTCTTTCATTTACAAAATTGAAAAATGCTTCTAAATTATACTAAACTATAGTTTGCAATTCATTTAAGAGATGAATTTAATTTCACTACCAAACAGGAAGAGATGTTTAATATTGAAGTATTCAACAATTAAAATTTGATTGAATAAAATAAAAAATAAACATCAAGTTCGTAATGTCGGAAACAAAAAAAAGGAAGTATCTTTTACAAATATTATAATTTTAACTAGTGAGCACAAGTGCCTGTGAAGTAGGACCAGCACTAAACCAAGCATTTTTATCTACGATATATAATCATCTAACTTATAATATGCTTGTCTATATAAAATTAAATGGACCGCAAAATTTACTTGTAACCCGAATACCTACCATTTGTTTTCATAAATTACTATCTTCTAGTAATTCTATAGGTACTATGATACTATACATGGCAATTTAAAAAAAAAAACATTTTGTTATTTTTCTACTGTATAATTATAAGATACCACAAATATCTTAAAAAAGGTTATTTGGTTTGAGTCAATGTCGACTATTAGCTAACTGAAAATTCCGCCAGCTACCAGCTACTGCAACAGACGCAGACGAACCTCTTCACCTTCACCGCTCTGACCTCCTCGTACAATCTATCTAATAAAGTTCAATAATAACGGTTTACGTCCTGATCCAATCCAATGATAACATAGGTAAAATGTGATGTCACAGTTATAGGGGATGGGTGACAAACACGAGCATAAAGCTAAGGTAATGGTCATATTATTACGTATGGATAGGTAAACTGGATCGGGAAGGTAAATGAGTTAAGAAGGTGATTTGCCATGTAACTCATCGAAACTTTGTTGTATTATGGGTCAGAATGTATTAAGGGTCTGAATGTATAATGTATTTCGATTGCACTATCTGCCAAATAACCTAACGGGAACTTGTCCGGTGGTATTAAAACAAGCTATTCTATTGGTAATCAATAATAGAAACGATGTCTAAAAAACGATCAACAATCACAAAGTTTTAATTGTTTATGTCGCAAAGTAATATGGATTTCAGAAAGCTCGAGAGACACCATTCTGGGAAGTAATGGTTTCGAGAAATCCTCAGCAGACAACAATAGGAACAATTTGAATTAGTTTCTTATTCCAAGAACTGTATGGAATCAAATATAGGTATTATCTCGAGTTCAACACCTGTCTCAAACAGCTCTCGTCGTAATGAGATCATGTCTAAAATATTTAACCGATACATGAAACACTATCTGAATAGGTACTTTATTTTAAGTAACACATTATTTTCACGTTGAACCATAATTGAAACACATAGTTATTATAATAATGACCTTTAAGCAAATCTACATACATACCCATTGTAAAATTTTGTTATACATTATGGATCGCAAATAAAGATGAATAAATAACTATTTAACACCTACAGTTTTCGGAACACTCACTCTAAAACACAGAAAATAAAGCCTACTTTACCTCCTCGGAATAAGTTCAGGTATTCATTTCATACAAAAATTGTACGGCATTAGATTTGTTCTACGTCCCCCATCATTCGTGTAGTCTGCACACCCCTAAACATGACCCCTAGAAGGACAAAACAAATTGTATCGTGTTCAGAGGCATCCCTGTGAAGGCCCGGCGTAGTGCGCCAGCCCTTAACCTTCACTTGTTATTTACTGCTTACTGACGACCCCAAGTTAAGTAAACGTCTCGCTACATGATCGATTCTCATTCAACAATACTAGAGCTACATGTTTGTGTTATTTGTTGCTGTAGAATGAATGTTGTGTCAGACATTCTCAAAAACAAACAAAATTAGTCATGTTAACATGTTGTTTATTTCATCACCGCTGCTCTCAGCGGTGACGGAAAAACATCATGATGAAACCGGCATGTCCTAGACTTCTACCAACCCGCACTGGGCCCGCGTGGTGGATTACGGCCCGCTCCCTCTCACCAAGAGGAGTCCTTCTCCCAGCAGAGGGAACATTATAGGCTGATGTTATGTAGGTACGTATGTTATGTAAATATGTTGGAGCAAATAAAATGTCTTGTATCTAATTTTTATGTCGCTTTTTTCAGAGACTCAGAGTCTACAGTACTTTAATTGCAGTTATTTTCACTGCTGGAGTCGGCCTTCCCTTTAGATTTCCAAGTTAGTGCGTGATAACTGCTCTCCGGGAACATTTGTAGATTGTCAGTTCATTCCGTTTGTGTTTATCTAACATCTTTATTCACCTATAAATGTCACTTTTTGCAGAGAAATCACAGTTGAGAAATTATTATTCGTATAGTGTCTTTGACACTATTATACGCAAGGCACTGTTCGCGATAGTGACGCAAGCTCATAAACTACAATGTTTCGCCAACTTTTCCTTCGTGTGCCATGTATTTACAAAACAGCTCTTTGACTTTTGAAACACATATCAAACGCTATAAAAACGAATATAATCGTAAAGTGTTAGAATGGCACTAACATCGCAGAGAACAAACTTTCAACAGTTTTGCATGTTGTCACAAGAAAGGGGTTTACCTACAAGATAGATAATATAGAAATAAATCATGTTTTCGAATATTCTGTAGGTGTAACTCTTAAAAAATCACAACAATTTCCACTCATTTTCAACTTTGTCATAAGATTGCATTTTATCCCAACTTTCTGTAATAATTTAATATAATTGATCAACAAGTTTTCTAAAACCATTTTACAAAATTATACACACTTATGTATTATTATGATAGTTTTGCAATGCAGCAATAGTTCCAGAACCGCTTTTCATAGTTTTCTGGTCGTCAGCCCACCGCAACCCAGTGCCAAACATATACGCTTTCCATCCTACATACGTACCTACCAGCCTCTCACATACGTGAGTAATGGCGGCGACGTGTCAGCGGGCACTCCGACACTTTCACGCAAATGACCGCCACGCCACTAACACGCCGCTAACACGCTGCGAGCACGCTGCGCACGCTGACACGCGTCACATGTGACTAATTCACTTTT
The DNA here is from genome assembly GCA_927399505.1 of Luperina testacea. Taxonomy (NCBI): domain Eukaryota; kingdom Metazoa; phylum Arthropoda; class Insecta; order Lepidoptera; family Noctuidae; genus Luperina; species Luperina testacea. The sequence continues at coordinate 24,186,032 of OV656756.1, forward strand.
TGCGTGCACCTACTGGGACAGGGCGCAGTAGTGAGGTTTGTTGACTTGAGCACGTTTCGCTACAGGCGGTTCTTGTAATTGAATTTAGTCATTTATCATGTTGCTGCACTGGTTTCGTTTCAAGACTTTATTGTAATTGGATTATATTTCAATTAATTCTAGCAAGCATTACCGTTTGAACGTACAAGAAGATAAAAAAAAAAATGTTTAATAAAAGAGCTTAGTTACCAGTGGCATAGGAGCAAATAGTTACCAGTGGCATAGAGCAAATAGTTACCAGTGGCATAGAGCAAATAGTTACCAGTGGCATAGAGCAAATAGTTACCAGTGGCATAGAGCAAATAGTTACCAGTGGCATAGAGCAAATAGTTACCAGTGGCATAGAGCAAATAGTTACCAGTGGCATAGAGCAAATAGTTACCAGTGGCATAGAGCAAATAGTTACCAGTGGCATAGAGCAAATAGTTACCAGTGGCATAGAGCAAATAGTTACCAGTGGCATAGAGCAAATAGTTACCAGTGGCATAGAGCAAATAGTTACCAGTGGCATAGAGCAAATAGTTACCAGTGGCATAGAGCAAATAGTTACCAGTGGCATAGAGCAAATAGTTACCAGTGGCATAGGAGCAAATAGTTACCAGTGGCATAGAGCAAATAGTTACCAGTGGCATAGAGCAAATAGTTACCAGTGGCATAGAGCAAATAGTTACCAGTGGCATAGAGCAAATAGTTACCAGTGGCATAGGAGCAAATAGTTACCAGTGGCATAGAGCAAATAGTTACCAGTGGCATAGAGCAAATAGTTACCAGTGGCATAGAGCAAATAGTTACCAGTGGCATAGAGCAAATAGTTACCAGTGGCATAGAGCAAATAGTTACCAGTGGCATAGAGCAAATAGTTACCAGTGGCATAGAGCAAATAGTTACCAGTGGCATAGAGCAAATAGTTACCAGTGGCATAGAGCAAATAGTTACCAGTGGCATAGAGCAAATAGTTACCAGTGGCATAGAGCAAATAGTTACCAGTGGCATAGAGCAAATAGTTACCAGTGGCATAGGAGCAAATAGTTACCAGTGGCATAGAGCAAATAGTTACCAGTGGCATAGAGCAAATAGTTACCAGTGGCATAGAGCAAATAGTTACCAGTGGCATAGAGCAAATAGTTACCAGTGGCATAGGAGCAAATAGTTACCAGTGGCATAGAGCAAATAGTTACCAGTGGCATAGAGCAAATAGTTACCAGTGGCATAGAGCAAATAGTTACCAGTGGCATAGAGCAAATAGTTACCAGTGGCATAGAGCAAATAGTTACCAGTGGCATAGAGCAAATAGTTACCAGTGGCATAGAGCAAATAGTTACCAGTGGCATAGAGCAAATAGTTACCAGTGGCATAGAGCAAATAGTTACCAGTGGCATAGAGCAAATAGTTACCAGTGGCATAGAGCAAATAGTTACCAGTGGCATAGAGCAAATAGTTACCAGTGGCATAGAGCAAATAGTTACCAGTGGCATAGGAGCAAATAGTTACCAGTGGCATAGAGCAAATAGTTACCAGTGGCATAGAGCAAATAGTTACCAGTGGCATAGGAGCAAATAGTTACCAGTGGCATAGGAGCAAATAGTTACCAGTGGCATAGGAGCAAATAGTTACCAACATCGCTGTCATACACATCACTAGCACTACTTACTCACTAAGTACGCAGGGTACTTGTGATCCTGATGTACTTATCTGCGTTCTGTGTTCTCACTTATTGAATTTACGGTTTACGGTGAGATAGTCGAATCGGTGTTAAATAAAAGACTCAATTCATGTAACGTTGTTAGCACTTAGTTTTGTTGGATTGGCAAAAGAATGCTATGTTTTTAGCAATAAAACGTGAGATATTGTGTAGGATTATTTTACAAAAAGTAGACCATATAGCTAATAAAGCGACGCAATATACGACGAGTACGTATTCAACTTATATGGGTTATTATATTCCAAGGGCTGCTACTGGGAAACAAGCCCAAAACGTCGGCCATCGCATCTTACTCAATAAATCAACAAACCTGCAATATCAGAACATTATCGCTATGCCTATAATAATAAAAAACAACATTCCCGAAATTGTATTACACTTTTAACTGATTCAGGAACTAAGAAATAGAAGCGTGCGACATTACTCACCATTAAGATAAGTGAGTCAATGCAACAGTTATGTCGCTCCCGGCTCACGAGCTCATAAACATGACCAGTTCGCGTGTCTGTCACTCACGCCCACCACAGCTCCATGCTAGCCTGGTTACCTCGGTTTTTTTGTTACGCGACGCTAACTTTATCACTTTCTATTTATTGCTCGTGGTCGCACGTTACATTACAATCCATTAAAATAGTTTTATTATTTTTTTTAATTTAACTAAAACAGTGATAAAGATGACTAAAGTTCGAAGGACCACATACAGGGAATTCTGGTCTTCAGAACTTTGGTGGCGAAATTAGTTCTAACACTTAAAATGAGTAGCGCATGCGTTGTGTTTGCTTGAACCTAACCGACCTCCAAACATCATTTACGATACATCTTCTTAACCCCTATGTATTAGTACGGATCTTACTTAGTTAAAACTAAATAATTAAGTTACTTTTCTTTGTAGACTAAAAGCAAAACGAACCCATTACGACCTAGTGTTGGTGTGTTCTTTAGACCGACACGTAACTTAGAAACTTGTCTAGCCGCTATCGACTATCACAGAAACAAACTTACGAAGTCTAAGATAATAATATTCACAACTGACTTGTGAACATTGTCAACAAAACACAAGTCTACAACTAAGTAACCTCAGTTACATTATTTGTGGCACAACCTTCATAACGTGTCTGCACGAGCCTGGGCCGGTGAGCGTCGTCCTAGGATCTAATACAAGCACCGCTGTACTCGGCATCGTCACGTCCACGCAGGAACGTCGCTTGACTTCAGCGTCGTATTCTAAGGGAGTTCCACATGCTGTCGTTTAAGGACGACAATTTGCCGAATATTATTCGGATATGTGCACGTGAGGTTTTAGAGATCCTTAAGGCCCGTAGTGGCTGATTTATTTTTGTGTTTTTTCTTGCTGTAACCTTAAAATGACTTAATTATAGTGACCTGCCACTTTATTATTATTAAATTCATTATTTATTACTAACACTAGTTTTTAAGCTCGCATTTTACTCACAAATATGGATGTAATCTTAGGATGAATCTGAAATAAATGATTATGATATACATAAACTCAGCAGTTCTACCCATGTAGGTAGGCAGGAACTACAGGTCGCCACCTGCTACGATCCTTACATACTCCTTTTGCCTGGTTTACGTTCATACGTTTACGCGCATACAACCCGAATCTCTTCAAAGTAAGAGTGAACAGGCTTCTTCTAGGTAAGCTCACTCCATCGTAGACTTTGTCTCTGTCACCTCTGACCTAGACTAGAGTCAAGAACAAACACATTAAAAAAAATACATCTGGTCGCACACGCACGCCGGTTGCGACTGCTCCGAGCCTGACCGTTCTGAAGAACATCACCAACATCTCCATGGGCTTCCCCCGTCTAACTATAGTTACAGTTTGTAATAAACAAAGCACATCATTGTATGACATGAACTACTACCTATCTAACTTACCACGTTCATAGAATGGTTCAGAGAGGACATTGGTATTGTTTAGTACGATCTAATGGTCGACGTCGCGTCGTCACGTTCACTTATGGCCATCACGTAAGCTGTCGGTATGTTTCTAGGTAGCTAAGCTAGGCATGTGTGTACTTAGGACATGGCCTCACAGATTACCTCATGTTACGGAGCCCTACAGGTTACTCCCAGCACACGAGTTAAGATCCACTCGATAGAGTCATCACCATGTACAGCTTAATATAACCTCTTTGTATACGCAACTCCCCTTTGTTATCTGCTAACTGTACTCCGGTACCGTAATTTTTTAGTACCTGTATTTTTATATACGCTGACTAACTGGCTGACGCTCCACCTGACGAATAGTGGTAACAACTAACTACAGACACTTTTACCACCAAAGTAGCGTGCATTGCTGGCTTTACATACAAGTGTCGACTGGATCCCACGATCCAGAGAATCGTAGTGTGGGCTCCAGGGAATTTATAAAAATCTAGGACTTAACGCTATATTATAATTTATACTAGGTATTATTAGTTAAGTTTTTTTTATCAATAAAAGTAGTTCCACATTCTACCTTTTAATTTGTTTGATTCATTCTACCAAAATGGTAGCGAAGCAGTGACTGCTGAGTACTATCGCAGATACCTATAATTTAATAACCATATAATTGGTCCTTCTGTTCAATCTTACCTGGCGACAATGGGCTGACAATCACTAAGGTTTTTATGGCGGAACCCGGCGCCCACTCCACGCATCCATATAATCCACGAATGACGTTAACTTTTTTTTATTTTATACACAAATGTACGCAACACCTGGGTGTGCTGACAACGTGACTGGGCTCAATTCATCTCTGTCCTGTATTTTAGTTACACCTTCTTTATTGTAGTCGTCCAGACCGAATGTCGGCCATGACGACCAATCTTAGCGGAGACCAGCCTTCGGCGCGGGAGATATATAGTGCACAAGCAACAAGCGTGTGAGCAGTCACAGGTGAGAGTGCTCGTCCTTCACTTGTATATTCCGATGAGACGGCAATCCGACACGACCGGAGAGAGATGAGGTGGAAGACCAATGGCTTAACGTGCTTTCCGATGCACTCACTCCGCCAACTTCCAAACTCCGAGTTGTTACTAATAGATGACCAATGGAAGCACCCAATAACACTTTGCACGGCCCGGGAATAGAACCCCACGCTCAGCAGTCGCGCCTGCCACCACGAGACTAACGTGGCAGTCCTTATGTATTATATTGTATACTTACTAATGTTTTCTCTTTTTTTCGAATATCTCACTCAATCACAAACACCCACGATGCCGTGGCCTCAATCCCATCAAGCACGCATGAGACATTAAAAAAAAATCTTTGTTTAATTTTGTAAATCATGAAACTTTTATTTTCTCTTGACTGTACTTGCCTGTCAAAAACAGTAAACCAAGATAAAGTGGATAAGACAGAGATTAAAACAGAAGACGAACTTGCAGGGGATCGAGAACGGGGGGTAGAGGAGGGGTTCAGGGCATCAGACAGACCGGAATAAATCAAAATCTATTCCGTAACTCATTTGATGATGGTCGTAATTGCAACTTTCATAATATGAGATATTGTCCTAGTAAACCCTTTGCAAAACAGCCTTTGTTTTCATAAAATCATACATGTTAAAGCCATAGAGATAAATACAACGAAAAATTATATTGAAAAAAAATACGCACGGATTGTGACGCTAAAAAGGTTTTCCTCGTATTATAATTGTGAATGCCTATGGATGTGTGAACAACCTCCAAAATGTGAATAATGGCTTTCAGGAATTTTGCTTACCAAGAAGACATCGCAGGTAAACGATCGACTATAATAATACAGGGCGGCGCGGGCGGCGGCGGCGGCGGCGGCGGCGGCGGGACATCAACGCGCAAACTAAAACCATGAATTCAATGCAAAATATATGGAGTAGCATTTTTTTATAACCTTCGAAAAATTTTGTACGCGGGGGGTTTCAGAATCATGTACTGAATCCACGGCAACATGATCCGCGTGGATGTCCCGCCGCCCTGCATGTGTCGAAGATATAAACAGACAGAAACTGTTGCTATCCTCACTAATGAGAATTGAGTCTGTTTGGTTTGTTTTCGAAGTGAAACTACTGAACCGATTTAACACAGAAGTTGTTTGGTACCCGACCAAGACCATAACGATGTCCTTCTTTAGTTCTTGAAAGAATGACACCTAGTCACCCTACCCTCCAGGTGCTCTCCAGGGGGTTCCATTTCCCGAGATGATCGGAAAATGTATAAATTTTCTGGCAGGTGGAGCGAGGGTCAAAACTAGTACCAAATAAAACCTCTCTTCAATTGCGTTCATATTAGGTTTCCTTTGAGAAACAACTTGAAGCCCATCTCGTTATTTGAATATATTATTATGTCCCAGCCCGTGCCCTACTTACTGCTGAACTAACACAAATAACTCGTCTGCGTTACTTCATGTATATAGATTGAGAATTAGGTTCTGTCCCGGTTATTTTGTATCGATTTGGTAATTCTATTTGATTTTGACATTATTAACGATTACGAACTCTTATAAAATGAATACATCATGTATTTATTAAGCTGTAGTATGTTACACTGACCTAGATTTAAATATATAATAACATACATTACATTTTTTTTAATCACAATATTCATGGCAGTGAAGTGGTGTTCACTCAATCGCTCAGTCGCTCTCATGTCATCCACACTGGATGTCGCTATCTATATGTGTGGAACTAAACAGCGAACAACACTGAATAGAACAACACAAGCCTACACAATTATCAATCCGTTTTAAATAGGAAAGCCTACGATTACCTGCGAACAGACCGCGGAACATCCGCAGAATGGAGAGCCCCACAAAAAGCTACACTTCCTGCATGCGAGGCTATAATTAAGCGATAAGTAACAAGCGCACCGCGCGGCGCCGCCCGCCATTTGTCACGCGCACAAAAACGCGCGCGCTAATCGCAGGCGCTCCGTCTTTGCGGGAATTCTTCATTAACTTCGAATATGCTCGCTGGGCTTGTGGAGTTGTGGGCTGACCGCTAGTTAACATACCGAGCGATTGTTTCCGTTGTGCATTAGATGGGATCGTTTGTCTTCTGTTGTTGTGGTCAAGTGAAGTAGGTACACCTACTTCCACTGGAACCAATGGTTCAGAACCTAACGTTTTGTCGAGGCATTTAAAACGTAAGAGTGAGTTTAACAGCTCGAGAGCCTGAAACTATACTTTTATACCTCTTGGTATAAAAGTATAATTTACGGGATTACTGTTTTAGAAAACAGCAATCCCACTTTGCTGCACAAAATAAATAGAAGTAGATACCTAGAAAGTAAAATATTTAGTTCACAAACTAAAATAACAAATTTAGCTTAGGAAGTCTAAATTATATCCTCAAACGGAATGAACAGAAATATCATCACTGTAGTTGCTGCATTAATGGAACCCCTCATCGTCAAGTTATTACTATGTAAGTGTATTTAATAAAATTATGTGCATTTTAACATGCCATTTATATGCATATCATGGCGCGGCGCAAACGAGACCGAATTAAAGCGGGCTTCGACCGAGCTGACCACGTCACTCTGACTTACTTGCTGAACCCAGACCCGGGCGCCTGGGCCCCGGGTGACTTACTAGCTGAGCCCAGACCCCGGGCGCCTGGGCCCCGGGTGACTTATTTGCTGAGCCCAGATTTCGGGCGCCTGGGCCCCGGGTGACTTACTTGCTGAGCCCAGACCCCGGGCGCCTGGGCCCCGGGTGACTTACTTGCTGAGCCCAGACCCCGGGCGCCTGGGCCCCGGGTGACTTACTTGCTGAGCCTAGACCCCGGGCGCCTGGGCCCCGGGTGACTTACTTGCTGAGCCCAGACCCCGGGCGCCTGGGCCCCGGGTGAAGTTTCCCGAGAGTGAACACGGACCCACATGTCGCAACACTAATCCCGGGAATATTTGGTTGACAACAAGGATAGGTGCAGAAGGTTAGGTTCAACTTCTTTGATACGCGGCAGTAAAATCCAGCGAATACAAAACAAAAAGATCTAATGAGAGCTCATAGCGATATTTTAAATAGACTTAAAAATATCTATAACCGTTATGGACCTCTAAAACCGTTCCGTGTTAACTATACTGTAGCGATTATTTATCGCGGCTTCTCTCCTCAAGCGTAATAATAAAAATAGCCCTTCTGCATTCCCTTTCCGTTTCATCCAATAATACTGCGCATCTGAAACTCTCACCGGTACGTCATAAGGAAAGAAATTCGTTTTCCAAGTCGTCCCAGAACCCGGCTCTACAACGTGATATTAAAACTGCAAGTAAGTTGGTGCGAACGTCTTCATAATTTTGTCGAGAGAACGTAATAATGTTTACGAAAATTAGCATACGGCGCTGCTAGCAGAGCCTGGCTTGCTTTTAGTTAGTGTTGAGTTTACATAGTTACAGCTGGGATTTATGTTTGAACATTTCTATGATAATTTAGGAAATTTCATAACTTTATTGCTTTAAAAAAAAACTTTAAATAATACTATATTTGCAAATATTATTCGGTACTCAAGTATTTTATTCAGAAGTACTTTGGAAAACAGAGGAGTTTTTGAAATTACCACGACCTTCAACATGAAACAGGGCACGTCATCGTAAAATAAACTAATTTATTTTTTCAAAATGTAAACAAAAACTCAATAAGCAACACGGACGTTACAACAAATTAAAACGGTAAATTGTAATGAATGGCATTATTTAATGTTGGTGGCAAACAAAGCGGAAGCTGGGCCGGGGACAGTCGCACAAAACAAGTTAAAAAGTTTATTTTTTCGCGACAACTTCACAAGCAGGCGGGACGCTTCATTGTCGCTGTCAAAATAACAACTTTGGACACGCGTACAACATCGTACAGAAAGGCAACTCTGAATAAAACGCGATTTTAAAATAGAAAAAATATTAATTTAGCTGTCTTTTATAAATGATAATGATAAAGGATGATGCTGAATGATATTTATTTCTGTAAATTGGTTGGAAAAAATAACTAAATGCAACTTATGAATAAGAATAGTACATTTATTTATTTACATACAATGACTTGAAGAAGACATACTCATTTTTTATAAAACTAAGTAAAATCCTAATTTGAGTAAACATTACGAACGAAAGCATAATGCTTTTCGCGCGTTTTTTATTTTTTCACAATCTTTTTTATATTTGTCTCGCGCGTTTTACTTTATCATACAGTCTATTAGTTGCTCATACAATGTTCGTGATTGATCTATTTGGTGATTGGAACTTTTAATAACAATATCCACATTCCAAATTCAAATCGCTTTTAGGCCCTAATCCCTAGGGCCTAAAGAGCTATTTTAGTCCCTGTTCACGAAGAATACACTAGCTCTCTTTGAATAGATGTGATAAAAAAAAACATTTTTCGCGTCAAAATTAAATTACATTTTCAAACTAGATGAGTTCGCTGTTTCCTAACTAACTACACTGAGAAGAAAGACCGAAACAAAGTCGACCATGTAGATTAGTATCTTAGATGGTCTTTTGAGGACCAGTCAGTGCACGCATTTGTCAGTAATCGTGGAGCTCAACTCAGAACTTAAGGAGCTTAACTTACTTTGCCCAACTGAATTTACGTCATGAATAAATTGACATACTGAAATAGCGATATGACCAAACAAGTTCAATTTCTAGGCTATGGTGAAAACCGCATTAAAATCCATTGTGTAGTTTAGAAGAACTAAACGGTCGAGAAGCGACTTTGTTTTGTACAATTTAGTGTAGATCAGTGTAGGTTCATCAGCATTGTGAATCTTTCACATAAGATCATACATTACAGAATAAGGCCATTAATTATTTTTTCCAGTCACATCATCGTCATCATTTCACCCGAAAGAGTTCACATACGAGTACAATGATTGATCGATTGACTAAGTTTGCTCATCACAAGTACCACTGTGAATCCCTTCAACTTCAACTTAGGTACATGATCTGTAACAGGTGTAAAGGGTGGGCACATCACCTTTCTATTGCCAGTCAACACACCATAGATTTATTTATTTACTAGCGACCCGCTCCCGCTTCGCAAGGATTTTTCATAAGTTTAATATTAATGTATTATAGCTTAGACGAACAATGCGGTCACACAGTCAGACACGAAAAGCGACTTGAATTTATAATATACCTAAATAAGGCACGTAGGCAGTAGATTACCCATTTATAAGAAGGTCCTGTGTCGTCACAGGCGTCAACAGCGTACACAGAGTAGGACGAATAAACTTTTGCCATTTTAGTACTAAGATAGTGTTGATAATTAAATGAAAATGAATGAATAATAATTGATTGATTGTAAAAAATACATGGGGAAATTGCAAAATTATTTGGCAGTTACGACAAGGTTTATTTTCGTAAAATTAGAACTATTTAAAGTGAATTTATAAATAATTATAAATATATAGATATTGAGCTATTGCCGCTTTTATTGAGCAGCATAGTCCTAGTCCTTCTGCCCCTCACTGTGACGTCACGGTTTCCTCATCCCCCATCCCTCGCCCATCCCTCTTGGTCTTTGTCGCTCTTTCATTACGCAGCCGCGAGTCGAGGGCGGATTAAATACTTTTATGCGGGTGTTAGCCGCTGAGATTTGACGGTACAGCCCCTCACTGGCATTTACTGACATCTTTGCTCTTTTTCTGTGTATTAATTCAGATTAAATATGTGTATACTTTAGACGTTCTCAATTACTTAGTACATGTTAAATACATTACAATATTGTGTCACTTCCAATGTATTACATTTAAGTAACACAATTTTGAAGTCTTCTGGCAATCCTGATGACAGTATAACTGAAATTCTGCAAAATATCTCATTATTTAACGTACGCTAAGTAATTGAATACGTCTCAAATATATTTCATCTTACTTAACCTTAAACAAATTACGTTTGCTAAAAATCCTTAATTCTATGAATTTATTCATAGAATTTCTTCATGAACAAGATGCTTTGGTTTCCATTGATCACAAACCAAAGTTCAGCAATGCAGTTGCATTGAGAGAGAGCTCTTTCAATTGAGAGAGCTCTCTCTCTACTTCCGTCTTTGACTATCCTAAATAATAGGTACATAAGTGTTGCACATTTTGTCAGAATGAAGCCGAGAGTAATATCTCCGCACCTCAGTGATTAATCCGTCAGCAGCCCGGTCCATTACCATCACCCTCACACAGATCAACTCATATTTTAGTCATAATTAGCAGTCCATACCAACACAATGCAATTTCAACCCTATTTTTACGGAAACACAGTTCCTTCTGGCATTTCGCGTGAACTAGATTGAGTGATTATATAATCCTTCCCAGTGCTTACCTTAGACACAAACAGATATGTTGGATTAAGTCTTGTCACGCAATAATAGACACTAAACGCTTTAATTAGGAGTGATAACTGCGTGAATAGTTTATAGAGTACTATGACTTGACCACCGGTGGTAACTTTTAATTCATATGATTGATGATAGCTATTAAACGGGAGTGAAATGTTATGACTCAACGTTAAGTAATACATTTCACTTTAAGAAATGGACTGTATTGAGCTGTTCATGATATATTTTAAGTGTTCACTTAAAATATTACTTCATAAACGTCTGGCAGTTCGCAGTAGAAATGTAAATAAAACGAACTTCAACTTAATGTGAATGAAGAAATGGAAATAAGTACTCTATTACTTTGTGCAGCGCTGAAATGTTGCCAGCTCAAATATTAATATTTGGAGAAAACTCAACACCAAATTATATCTCAATTTGTACCCACACATTACTATGAATATTATTCCGGTTAGACTGGAAGCTGACCCCGAAATAGTTGGAATAGGCAGATTGATTTTACTTAAAACACTGTCATTAATATCTTTCACAAAAACACACACCTATGTCTTCTAACAACAATATTTTCTATTAATAAAAACGCACACACACACTAGAGCGCACAAACACTTTTCCAGTTGAGTGACGTCACGGTATGCGTCGCCGCACAATTTCGTCAATTTTCCTCATCGGTTCACAACCGTCAGGATCCTTTGAGTACAGGACTTTACGTTTCGAGGTTGTCATCGTGTCGTCCATTGTCGGGACTTGGTTCCCCAATCATGGTCGTTATGGCACTTTTTGGTGATTGTTAGTTTTTGCTGGAAGCCGGAAAGTCACCATTGCCATTTTTCCATTTTGGAAGAGTCACAAGTCTAAAGGATAGGTATCAACTTCTGTGTAGAGTAACATAGATTTTAACAAATGATAAAGTACTGATTTAAATTGCATGATATACCTACTATGTTAACAATTCACATGTTACATTTTAATAGTCATTAATACTTGATAGACTATCACTGATTTATTATAACAGTGCTTCTATTTACACATGACTGAGCGATGTTCCTCAGTATTGTGTAAGTTTGAACCCAAGGCTGTCATCTAACGTAAACTCGCTCGATGTGATGAAAAGACGCAACTTTCGACGCGATGCCGAGATACGCTATCTTTTTGTGAGGACCAGGGGGGAATAGCAGGCCTAGGGGAGAGGGAGGGGGGCAGTAGATTAGAAAGGCTCTACTTTAGTAAAAAAGGTTAACATTCACCGAGTTATCTGGAGTCTGAGACGTAACGCTGTTGCTATGAGTTCTATTTATTTCAGTCCAATGACACTTAGTTGTGTAATTCCAAAATGAATTGTTTGTTATGAAAAACAACACAATGTTAATCGGTAATAGCTTTTGTTGTGCGCTCAAGTATTTAACAAGCCACAGTAACTGTCAAACTCAAACTCAATGCATTTATTTCAATTAAACCATTTACAGGCACTTTTGAATTGTAAAGAAGTAGGCCAGTCAGAAAATATGAAGCTAGTTGCCCATTCCAAAGCGTAGGTACCTATGGAGAAGAACATGCAAGAAACTCCATGGACACTTTTTTAAATAATATTTTTACATAAATATTAGTTACATCATTAATATTTAATTTATAATATTATGTGAGGATGATGTAAAAAAGGTCACACAATACGTTGTCAATTACTACATACGATTGAACTCAAAACGTAACTTAATACATTAACACGTAACTTAATACATTAACAAGTGTTAATTAATGAACATTAACTCGTCGTGCGGTTAGTTAAAACGCCCATTAGAATGACTGTGGCGTGCAGACAACCGCACTTTTGTTGCTACGCCGCTACGGGCTACGAGCGACACAAGCGCTACGCACGCTACGTCATAGCAGCGTAGCAAAGCTTTAAACTCATTAATTAATTCTTCAGTTATTCATTTCGAAATCAAACCAGGGGTTTTATAAGTTACGACTCGCAAATAAAATCAAACCAGGGGTTTTATAAGTTACGACTCGCAAATAAAACGTAAACGAATCGTTTTATTTATATTCATGAACCGCTTCAAATATTCATGGCGTTTCACTCGACTTAGTTTTGCAAACAATTTGCTGAGACGTGTATACGTCTCAGAAAATTATTTTCAGGCGGGTGTGGTCGCACTCTGTACACGGTACAGTCGGCCGCGTGAACATGTGCCGCGCCGTGATATCGCGACCAATTAATCTTGTTGACGCGAGCGACGAGCGTACAAAAAGCGAACCGTTGACCTCCGCACGACGTACATAGATAACTTATCTGGGGTCGCCGGGACCAGTAATTTGAGATGAATTACATGTTAAGGTTAGATTAGGGAGACTGCGAGTTGACGCGTGCGATCTTTACATCTCGTAGAAACGTTCTATGGCGGTGCTCGCTTCGGTTACAGTCGCGATATGTTTCACACGCGCGTGCTGGTGAACACGGCTCCAAGTCGAGATATACACACAGTGCGCCAACTAGACAGAACTGCGTTTTAATGACTACACAGTGACGTCACACGATATATACAGCTTACTGCAGTTACAGCCTCATAACTTTAATACACGTTATTATCGTGCTAAACACGAGAAATGTCTCAAAGTTATGTAAAAAGGCAATTTAGTTAAAAACGATGAAATATAAACCAATTTGTTCATTACTTACTCGCATTACAACCTGATGGTGGACCTAGTAGTTCGTATAATACAAGCATTGCTTTGATAACTAGTAAAAAGCGAATCCTTTTTAGTGTAGTAACAATAGGAATCCCACTCCGCAGTCAAAGGGTTAAGTACAGTTTAAAAGAAAAAAGGTAAGGTTGGAATGTTAGCATTATGTGGTGTACAACAATAGAGCAACGAGCCATGAACCACGAGCCATGAGCCACGAGCTGGCTACTGCGATGACCTGCGGACTATTTAAATAAAACATTGTACTGTTCTCAACTGAGAACATTCATCTTAGCTACTTTTATTACGAGGATTAATATTAAAATGTTGACATTACACCCGAACGTGGTTGGAATACCTACGTTTAAAAACTCTTTGTTCATTACCTCAACATGTCTATGTAATGTTCACGTATATAAAATTAAAAGACAATGGAGTTTTAGTAACAAGTCGAATATTATAAATACACTGTACCTACCCAATCATTGCTAGAAATAGAACGCTATCATTAGCAATCATAATTGGATTAAGATCATACTACACACATACGCAATTATACACCCAAGCAAAGGTTTACCTTTATACACACATATAAGGCTTACAGAAGTCCAGCTTTACTCATCCACCATCACAAATGAAGACGGATCTCATTTCGGCTCATGAGCTGGATGTATCATTAATCCAGGCGTTAGCCTACATAGGCAGAGGTAGTGGGGGGCGCGGACGATAGTTTTTGCGTCTGACAAATGACGCTCACACACCGTGTCATTATGAGGTAATCGAGCTAGCAATGGCGGAAGACTACACACCATCGGAATAGCGATTATACACATGGTAAGGGAAGTATTTAGGACATCAATAAGGAAAAAAGAGGGGGAAACTGCAAATAGTTAGTTAAGTATGAGTCAGACGAGGTATGTCAGTCGGTATCTGTGGCAATAATTATGATGACAATGAAACTAAAAAACTTTATATTATTTAGAAGCAACATTTAGATATCAAGTAGAATCAGAACATGTTCAAGTAGACAAGACTAACTTAAAATGCTGTTAGCGATGTTTAAACACAGCGAACATGGACCCGCATATCTTACAACAAAAGATAAAGAAGCCGAATAAATATCTTCAATAACATACTGTTTGACAAAGAGCGTTTTTGTTTACAGGAACAGGGTTAAAGCACTCAGTGTTCCCGAAAAACGGAAAATAATGTCATAAGTCTGAAATAAATCGCACATCATCAATATTTCACGCGTTCCGGAGTGAGCGGATATATTACATAATACCGTCTTTACCCGACGCTGACAAACTATAGCACATCACATAACGTAGTGGGATATGCACAATATGTTCCATCGAATATCGTAAGCCTATTTATTGAGCCCCGTCTCGAAGCTCTTGAAAGAAACAGTCACCTACGACGTTTTACCTTCCAAGTTTTAGGTGTAACCGGTGAAAACGTCTTAGCAGATACAGAAGAAAAACAACTTAAGAGTCTGTGCGTTTTAAGGGTTATTTCACGGATCAAGGTGACACAAAATAGAAGAAGGGTCGTTATAACCGCTCGTATAGTGATAGTAAACAGTGTTTTATCTAAAGTCACAAATAATTTTTCGTAAGACTTAAAAGATATTGAAAAAAATGCCAATACTGATAAATCATGGTACCTACTCATCACTACAACGGTACTGTCATAAAAGTACCATAATTGTAGTGATGATACTTTTTTGTAATTTTTTTTTACTGCAATTAACCTCAACTATCGCCCTGTTTCGTTTGATCCACGATTTTTTACCCATCCTGTATATGTAAAATTCAAAGTCCTGACCATATCAACGCACAGCCTAAGCCGTGGCCTAAACCGCTGGTCCTAGAGACATGAAATTTGGAGGGTGTGTTCTTTGTGAAGAGTAGGTATCCACTAAGAAAGGGTTTTTCGAAATTCCACCCCTAAGAAGCCGAATGGGGGAGGGTGAAATTTCACGCGGACAAAGTCGCGGGCAGAAGCTAGTTCAGTCATATAATAAGTACTTTTTGTATAAAAATAATTAGACATGAATGAAAAGTCCCGACAACGGTCCCGTAGTGTTAGGTAATATGTATTCGGGACCACTGACGGCGGGCGGCCATACCTATCTGTATGACTGTATGACCTCGCCGGTTAGATCGTTACGTCATGATTGTGAGCGTCTAAACGCGCACTAACTGCCGACGAATTAACTAACCACTGGCTGGTATTACTATCATATAGTTTGATTGGCTGTTCGGTTAGTAACCAAACTTTAAGGGAAATACTCGCTGATGTGAGCACGGTTGTCGAGCGGGAAGTTACGGTATTACTTCCAGAAAAAAAATCTGCGTCTTTCAGCTTCCTTTCAGTTACAAAGGGTATTGACACTTTTATTGACAAAGTAGCGAACGCGAAGACTCGGATCATTTAAGTTTTAAAGTAATCTGCTAAAAGGGAAATAAGTTCAGACATTTTACATACACCGCTAAAACTTAAATACTTTCAAGTCAAAAACTAGTTGAGTTCAACTTTTCATTTAAAGTTTGTGAAGTCAACAACAAGAAAAAAATTACTCTTTGCATCTTTGGCATTCTCTAAGAAATTCGATGGTTTTATGAGAAAACTACAAATTGGAAATGTTTTGGTGTTCCGAAAATAAAAGTAAGTCAGCGCTAGTTTATGAGACGCAGTATTATTTAGCGTCAACCTAGAGCCATGCTTTTGGTTTATTCCGAACAGTTTAATACAATACCTGTTAAGTAATAAAACTCAAACTATTACAGTATTACTTCAGTGGATCAGGCATAGTATTTTCCCGATATAAGTCTGCTAGACTAAAATCTTTCTAAAGGAAAGCAATATGAACATTCAGTCTCCGATACTAAAACGACTTGTGAAATATGTTTATTGAAGTGAAGAGCTATGAATACCGAGAGGTGAAAATATTTCCAATTCGCATAGAAATATTTTCAAAATGTAAGACAAAAGGGCGTAAGTAGTAGTGAATGCGTGGGGTTACTAGTTCGCTGTCTGTCCCAGGGGCCGAGACACGCCTTAGCGACCGGGGACTACCTGTTCACTCTATCTATGTTTATAACAGACGTATTATTTAGTAAAATATTGAACACCCACGTCGATAACGTAGTCCACGCGGATGGCAAAGTGGCTGGGTGTTCGACTTCTACAATATGTTATATGCGGCCTCACGCCGCAGATCATGACCCACCTTTCATCTTGCGCCACAGCCGTGTCACCTGTACGCGCGAGGACCTTATGTCTGCGTCAGCGAATACTGTTAGCATAGCTGAGGTACCTACTTAAATAGCTGACAGATTGTTGATGCAGATTCGGGTGCTTGTAAATCCTATCGTTTAATGATGATCCATCAAATCACAGGAATAGGTACCTGCATAAAAAAACCTATAAAACCTACTTGTATTCATATTTTTATTCAACACTTCTATAGCTCCTTTCACGTGAAACAACATTAGGCCTTATTTCTTTCTGAAAAGATTTCTCACGTCACCGTAAAGAAAATGTGTGAAAAAAATGTCGGTGCCTCTAGAGAGGGATAGTTGTCGAAGTGCGGAGAAGTAGTGAGGTGTAAGCGCGGTATCCCGCGGGACTGCCGGGATCACGGCGCGTCACTACGTACTTGAGACAAATGTCCCCGTACACGTGCTCTCATATAAGTTCTATTGCCTATAAACATGACAAATATGCGTCAAAGATGAACGAACTTCGTAGCTTATGCGTGTTCAGTTTAGTTATAACAATGAATGTAGGAAACGTTTATTTTGTGTAAATGTGTTATGGATGTAGACAAAATCTCAAAATACACATTTGTTTATACATTAATTCAATTCAAATTCAAATAGCCTTTATTAGCAATTTTACAAACTAGTATAACAATATATTTAAATGAAGAGTTTAGACATCCGAAATCTCCAGATTGCTGTACTCTTTAGTATAGGCCTCCCCGAGGCTTTTCCATAGCTCACGATCGTGAGTTTTTCTCCTCCATGTCCCTCGCGCAGTAGTTTTCAGGTCGTCTTCCCATCTTTGAAATGATCTTCCTCTTTTCCTCTTTCCTTCTCTGGGATACCATTCTCTCACTTCTCTGGCCCATGTTTCGTTTTTACCCCTGATGACCTGTCCACTTCCACTTTAGTTTTTTAATTGTGTAAGTCACGTCTGCTACGTTTGTTTTCCTTCATATAACATTTAGTTTTACTTTTCCTTTTTGTTTGTATTTAGCATGCTCCTTTCTATGTTGTGTTGACATGTTTCCAATCTTTTTATGTTTTCTTTTGTTAGGGGCCACCTTTGTCAACCGTAGGTCATACCATGAATAATGCAGAATTTAAATACTTACTTTATTTACTTTTTAGTTTGAATGATATCGATATGTTTTTTTGTAATTTCTTTTAGCAAAAACCAACCAGTATCTTTTCCATGATGTCGTTATCCTATTTTTTGAATTATTCAAATGTGAGTTCTGCGGAGGAAATGATTTGACCTAGGTAAGCGTATTCTTTTACATATTTAATTATAGCATTATTGACTTTGATAGGCGTTTCTATGTGGTTGGTCATCTGTTTGGTTTTCGAGATATTCATCTGTAGTCCCACTTTGCCACTTTTCGTTACTAGTTGTTTTAACTTTACTTGCAAGTGATTTGGGTTGTCTGATAAGATTATGAGATCGTCCGAGAATCACAGATGGTTGAAGGTTGCTCAATTTATTTTTATACCGTACTCAGTCCAATCCAGGTTGCTAAAAATTTGTTCTAAAGTGGCAGGAAAAAGTTTTGGCGACAATGGGTCTCCCTGTCTCACACCTATCTTTATATCAATGTTGTCTCCCAGCATTTCAGTTCTGATTTTTGCTGTCATATTTTTGTAAATGTTTCTTATAAGTCGAATGTATAAAATAAATAATAATAATAAATGTTTTATTCAGTATTAAAATTGGTAAAATTATTACATAGAGACTTATGTTTCGGCGGTCGGGATTTTAGTTAAAAAAATATTTATTTATTACAATATTAATTTAATTATAGAAATACAGGATATTAAGCCGGTGGCTGATACAAGACTGAATACAATGCAAAGGAAAATAATTCTATTGAATTTCCGGTAAATGCATAGTTGCAATACGACGCATGCTGATGGTGGCTGCATGCTCAGCGTAAACGCGTGTTACGATGAGTTAACTCCTCCCTCCATAAGATAGAAGCAACTCTTGCTTCTGGCGGCGTCCGCGCTGCCCTTGGTGTCTTCCGGGATGTTCTTAGTTTTCCATTGATACAGCTTCCAGGATGCTGCTGCGATCAGTAGGATATATAGGATGATTGTGGTCCAGCTAGGTGTAGCTGCTATGATTGTCCAATTGTCTTCTTCTGGAGTGGATATGTCGCCTGCCTTATTGATCAGTTCATGGATGCTGTCTAGTGAGACGTCTTCTAATTGGAGTTCGTATTGTATTGATTGTACTGGGACTTGATGCTGCTCCGGTAACGGTATGACCTCGTTGATGACGACTGTGTCAGTGTGAGATCGCAGTGTCCTGTTCATGATGTTCATCTGGCAGTCTTCTGTTAGTGTAACGAGATGAATTCCAGATAGCTTCTTGTAGTCTGTCTTGGTGTTGCATTGTGTTTTGGCGACTTCGTCTTCTCTGAGTACTAGTAGCCAGTTGTTATCTCCGATCTTCTGAACTTTTCCTCTTCTTAAGTTCATCTTAGCGTGAGTGCAGTTAGCTGGGCGATGCTGAATGAGTGATAGTATGCAGTCATCTGTGTCTTCGATTCTTCTGGTGTCGAGGAGCTTGCAGAGCTGGGTGTTGTCGGTCAGTGGCTGACAGTCTTCTTCCAAGTAAGCGTACTCATCGTTACCAAGTGCTAGGTATTTGGATTTAGGGATGATAGTAAGGTTATTTTTATTTGGGACTGAATAAAGGTGGATAAGGTCATATGTTTCTGGGGTAATTGAGGGGATTTCGAGAATAAAATTAACCGAGTGTTCTGTACTGTAAGCTTTAACTTTAATTGACTTCTCTATCCCGTATATGTTACTAACACTAATACTAGCTACTGGCTTAAACAAAAGCGTATTTTCTAAGTTTCTCAGCTCTTTTATTAGATTCTGAGGGCTTATAATACTCGGATGCATGGTGCCCATCTGAGCAAAAGTCATAGCATCTTCTAATAACATTAATCTATCTAAAATTATCTGTAAACTAAAATCTATCTGTACGTAAATATCTAAGAAATGTAACTGGTTAGATAAGTCGTTGGAATTATTAGTAATATTTTGCAATAAACTAGCTAGATGTTTCTGATTATTATTTAATTTTGTTAATTGTTTACTGAACTCATCTATTGTATTATGAGCTAATATTAAAGATTTTCTTTGTGAATCCTGAACGTTTTTAACTCCGTTTTTAATATTTAAGATTTCCTCTTCAAATTTAGCTGCATCTGCATGGTCTAGGTTACCAGTGATAGATTTAACTACAGTACCTAATCCATCTATAAGACCGCGTCGCTTTCTAACTTGCGGCTTTAAAAACATAATCTTCTTACTTATAATACTAAGGCTATATTCTATTTGATTCCTATATGTTTTATGTAACTCTCCAGATGCTGTATTCTCAGCGTTTTTCGTGCTTGCAAATAGAGACATTAATAGGATAGATGTAAAGTGCAGATCGGTAATGTTGTAAACGCAAGCAAGGCTAAAGTAGTTGTCTTGTTTAAGGAGTTGACCTTGTTTAAGGAGGAGGATCCCATTGTCGTTGTCTACATGGGTAATGGTTACGGTTGCTGTTGTGTTGAGCACGACGGCTCCTGCGATGAAGGTCCTGCAACAAGATGAGGCCTCCGTAGTAGCTTGAAGTGAACCCTAATGGACTTAGAATTTGGATGATTACCTATTATTTCGGCCACGTTATTTGGGTGAAGGTGTATAATCTTGTATGGTCCTTTGAAGACTGGCTTGGTTTTGTCGCTGCGTGCTGACTTTGCTACCTGTTTATAGACAGTTTCACCTACCTTGAATTTAATTTCTTCTGCTTCTTGGTTACGTTTCGCAATCACCTGCTCCTTGTTTTTGGACATGTGTGCAGCGATGCACTCTTGAACGGCCTCTGCATTGGCGCGATGCTTAATAACATAGTCCTGGTAAAATTCTTTTGGGTAGTATAACTCTAATGGGTTTCTGGATGCTGTGTGTCCGAATAATAGCTCATGGGGTGTATAATCTGTTGCCGAATGGATAGCGTTGTTGTATGCTATTATAGAGTACTTCATGATTAGCTGTATAGGGTCATCTTTGTTGGTCATTCTTTGTATCCTAATCATTTCAGCAAGGGTAGAGTGTAAACGTTCAATAGGGGAGTTAGAATTAGGATTATAGGGCGTCGTAAAGTGTATATGGATGTTATGTAGTGCGCATATTTCTTTGATAACGTCGTTGTCAAATTTGGTATCTGAGTCTGTGGTTATTTTATCCGGTAACCCTAACACTGAGAAAACGTTTAGCAATGCTTCAGCTATATGGACACTGCTGCATGCTGTTAGTTGGACCGCCTGGGCGTATTTAGAGAAGTTATCAATGACTGTAAGGAACGTTGCGCCTCCGGTTGAATATAGGTCCATAAATATGTGTTCCATCGGTTTGCGAGGTGTATTGGTTACAGCTAAAGGTGGTTTGAGAGGGTTGCGTTCGTATTTAGATTTTAAACAAATGTCGCATTGATTAACGAAGCTTTGAATGGTGAGGAGCATGTTTGGCCAGTGATAATTTCTGTGCAACTGCTTGTACGTCTCCTGAATACCACGGTGAACAGTCTTACCTTCGTGATATTTCTTAATCAACTCTTGTTGTTCGGGTTTGTTTTCTACTAGGGTTACGCGTGTTGTGCATTTAAGTAGCTTAGGACCTCTTTCGTTAAATATTGTTGTGTAAACTCTAGAAAAGGCATGGTATAGTTCTTCATTATAAAAGTAACAATGAAATACACGGTCAGCGATGGTATGTTCTTTAAGGAATCTAATTATCTCAGACTCTGTGTTATTTACTGGGATAAAAACATCTTTTATAACTACTTTTGAATTAGTCGATCTGTTATCTGCTCTATACGTAGACCCGGGCGTTGACCTAACATGGAACTGTTTCAACTGCCTATCAATAGCGTCTGCAATTATGGGTATGCCTCTTGTTTCGTTGTCAGGCTGTGTATGTCTCGTTGACACTAATTCAGGTGCAGCTGACACAGCTGACACTATACTCATACTATCTGTACCTATATGAGATTCGGGGATGCTTGGGTTTTGTGATTGTATAATATTTTCATCGGGTGCTACTGGGTTTATTTGATTTTCGGCTTCCCTACGTGCGTTTTCGAATATTCTATTGATTATCTCATCATCCTCATTATCATCTAAATTAACAGCTAGAGAGTCTACACTGCCATGGAAGATTTTAACACGTGATAGAGCGTCTGCATTAGTATTTTGACGACCCTTCTTGTATACAACCTTATAATCATATTCCGAGAGTTTTAAACGCCATCTGGTCAATTTAGAGTTAGGGTCTTTTAATGACATTAGCCAGGTGAGAGGCCTGTGGTCCGTGTAGATGATAAACTTTCTACCGTAAAGATAGGGTCTGAAGTATTTAATTGCCCACACTATGGCAAGTAACTCCTTTTCTATTGTAGAGTAACGAGATTCGGTATCTGATAGTGTTCGGGACGCAAATGCTACAGGTTTGTCAGATCCTACTATTCCTTGGGATAGTACCGCACCTAATGCTACATCTGAAGCATCGGTGGTGAGGATGAAGGGCTCATCAAAATTCGGGTACTGTAATATTGGGGCGTTCGTTATAATTTGTTTACACTTATTAAAAGCTTCTAAGAAATCCGGGGAGTGTATGACTTTACTGTTTTTCTTAAGGCAAAGGGTCATTGGCTTTGTAAGTCTGGCGAAATCCTTTATGAATTTTCTGTAATATCCAACTAAACCTAAGAAGGCTTTTATTTCCTTTTGAGACTTAGGTAGGGGGAAGTTAAGTACGGCTTTTATCTTGTCTTTGTTTGGTTTTAAACCTTCATCAGTTAGTTCGTGTCCTAGGAAGTTAACCTGTTTTTGTAGGAACTGTGATTTGTCTAACTGGATCTTTAGATTATGTGTTTTGAATCGATCGAATACTTGTTTTAACTTTTC
The DNA here is from genome assembly GCA_927399505.1 of Luperina testacea. Lineage (NCBI taxonomy): Eukaryota > Metazoa > Arthropoda > Insecta > Lepidoptera > Noctuidae > Luperina > Luperina testacea. The sequence continues at coordinate 24,209,008 of OV656756.1, forward strand.
CATGTGTTGCTGCAATGATGTAGATATTATTATTACGTCATCTAAGTAGGTGTATACATTATCTATGCCTCTTAATATATGATCCATTAGTCTTTGAAAGGTACTTGGTGCATTTTTGAGTCCAAAAGGCATTCTAAGAAACTCGTAATGCCCTCGTTCAGTGGTAAATGCGGTTTTTTCAATATCATTAGGGTGCATCTCAACTTGGTGATAACCGCTAGCAAGGTCTAGGGTTGTGAAGTATTGCGCTCGTCCTAATCTATCTAGTATGTCGTGTATGTTTGGTAAGGGGTATTTATCTTCAACGATACGATCGTTCAGTCGTCTGTAATCGATTACAAGTCTCCATTTCGCTTTGCCTGCGGAATCGGGTTTTTTGGGTACGATATGCACGGGGCATGACCAAGGAGATATGCTCTCTCGCACGATACCTTGCTGAAGGAGTTTATCTACTTGTTTACGAATTTCTTCGCGTTGTTGAGGAGCTTGTCTGTAGCTACGTACGAAAACTGGTGTATTATCGCTTAATCTGAGCTCATGTTTAACAGCGTGTGTAAAAGTGAGTGGTATATCTTCTGCATAGAATAAGTCTCTATACTGATAACATAACCGGGTTATTTCGCGCCTTTCTTCCTCGTTCAAATGATCTGTACGAATTTTCTGAAGGTTTTCTTTTAATATTTGATCGATGTTAGTTTTAACCTGTATGGTATTAATATCGTGATTATTACTTTCGTTGACGTTGGAAAAATCCTCTAATTCAATTAGCGGGTTAAACGGAATACACTGCTTTTGATCGCTATGGTTAATTACCGATGTTTGAAATGAACCGTTTGTGACTTTAACTATAGCTGCTGGGGACGTTAAACCATCTGACCAGATGAAATCGTCGTGAAGGTATTGTCCATCTAAGTAGTTGGTTCTTACTTTGACTATCGTTTCGCATCTAGGTTCGATAGTTATCTTTTGGGGTGGGGAACTAAAGTGTATTGGTATTTCCGCTGTAGATGTACGTAAAACATTATTATTTAAATCAATGTTACTCTTTAGTTTTTGCAGAAGGTCAATTCCGATAAGACCTTTATATTTAGGGTCGAAGTAGAATATTAAAAACTTATGGGTTATATCGCTATTAAACGCGGGAGGTAAGGGAAGGTAAACTACCTTATCGTGAACTGATGAACTGTGTGCCGTGTTAATTTGAAAGGGTTCTGTTTCTACGCAGTACTCGAATATAGTGCCTGCAACTACGTCAGTTGCTATAGTTGAATGACTGGCCCCTGTATCTAATAGAAACTTACCGTCGAATTCTGGTAGTATTATGTACGGTAAATATTTCTTGGTCTGGAAATTAATTGAAACTAGGTCTGGTTGTCTCGGTTGGTGTCCAAGGTAAAATCCTGGTCACCGCCTACCTGTTGTTCGTCCGTGGTTGCATTCGGCTCGACCGATATGCCGTTATCGTCTATGACGCTGTTATAGAGCCCCATATCACTTGGTCCTGGTTGATCTTGAGCGGCCATCTGAATCGGTATGTAGAACAACTGCTGAGCAAACTGTGGGTTTTCTGGCTTACCTGCCGTACGCATTGTGACGTCCGATGATACTGGTGTGGGAACCGGTGGTTTTGGAATGTTAGGTTGATTCCTAAAGTTATTTGAACTATTTGGTCTAAAGTTACCTGATGCTGGTTTGTTCTTCCAAGGCAATACGGATTGTATCCATTGTTGACGCTGTTCGGGGGTCATATTATTTTGTTGAGGTACAAAGTTTTGTGGAGGAATAATAAAGCCAGGTACAAATGGGTTTACTGTATTACGGATGGGATTATTATTGCCTGGTGGTTTAGATAACTCCTTTGGCTTTGCTTGTGACGTTGAAGGATTATTATTAATGTAATTAGCTCTATTATATGAAAGCCTAGCTTCTTCTTGTCTAGCCGCGATGATAGCTGCTTCGAAGTTGTCTGGTTTGGCGATTCGAACGCCCAACGAGACGTGGAAGTCTAACTGATTTATATACTGCTCAATAACCATCTTTTCGTAATACGATTTATTACCATGCTCTCCTACGGAATACAGAGTATCCAACAGCTCACGGAGGCGTTTGCCGAAGCTTTCGGCGTCTTCTGCCTTAGACTTTCGCACTCGCGTTAGCTCTTGCATTACTTGTATTTCGTTTCGTGGTTCGCCAAGGCGCCTAGTTAACGCGTTCTTAATTGATAGCCAGGAGTCCAAATAGTCTTCGTACGCTATTGCGTCTACGGCTGGACCACTGAGCCTACTTTTAATTAAACAGATGAATGCTGGATGCGAGCGATCTGCCTCAGAGGTTAACTGTAATAGGTTTTCTACTTCTCTAATGTAATAATTAAGTAATTTAGGATTGCCATCATATCGTGGCATTAAATCCGCGATTAGTTTGTATGGTTTATAATTGGCATCATAATCCCTGAGCGACATTGTTTTTCTGAAGCTTGCCTGTCTAGTGGCGCTTAACGTAACAATAGAGGTGTCAAATTAAACACTTGGAATTTACTCGTGGGATACTTAACGCTACTTATTATAATTTTGTGGTTGCCTACTGCGATTTTAGCTTATAGACAGACGCACACATAGATTAATAAAAATACACAAATTAGAATAAGGCAGGAAATAGAGCAAGGACACTTGGTAAATAAGAGCACTTACCAAAGCTGCCACTGCATCTCCTGTCGAGTCGAGTCCCAGTCAACGCAGCTTCCTCCAATTCTCCGGAGATTTATCCCGATGACCGTAGAGGTGTCCGACCGCGCGATAGGTTCTTTGTAGGTCACGAAAGAACGATTTGAGAACCGTCGCTCATAAGATGAAGAGTTTGATTCGATCTTAGAACGTCGCGATCCTACCGGCTGCGCCACTTATGTTTCGGCGGTCGGGATTTTAGTTAAAAAAATATTTATTTATTACAATATTAATTTAATTATAGAAATACAGGATATTAAGCCGGTGGCTGATACAAGACTGAATACAATGCAAAGGAAAATAATTCTATTGAATTTCCGGTAAATGCATAGTTGCAATACGACGCATGCTGATGGTGGCTGCATGCTCAGCGTAAACGCGTGTTACGATGAGTTAACTAGAGTCTTAGAAATTATTTACATATGTATTAATGTTAGATGCCTGTACTAGGATAAACCTGTATCACAGGCGGCATGAGCATACTTTATGGTAATTGTAGGACTATAAAATTCTTTACAATATTTAACATTAGAAGTACCTATTGAATTAATGACAAAAATTATACTAATTATTTTATACCTAGTTTACTTAAATACTATTTTCTTAAAGATTAAAATAACAAAAAGTCTTATTGTATGCGTAATCATTGAGTTAGCGTAAAATAGTTTCTAGCACTTTAAAACTTAGCTAAACACATGATATGATTTTGCGTCAGCAGAAATTGGTAAGTGGGTTAAAGTCTATGTTGCACAAAATTGGTGAGGCAATGTGTTTATTCGATTTTTGCAGCGGGAGATTAATGTGCTTGAACATCAACAAAATCGATGGTTTGTAGGCCAGTACAGTGTGTTGTTGAGTCAGCGGCAGGCAGTAAACCCGGAAGTCTGGCCTTAGGTATGATGCTCTAGGCGCACTCGTAGTCGATAGAGTTGATGTACAGTCAGCATCAAAAGTCGATTAACACTTAAGTTTTTTTAATCTCGGTTATTGAGCAAAATATTAACCCTTCAGTTTTTTAAATCTCAGTTATTGAGCAAAATATTTGTTCAAAATCGCATTATACTTCTGCTGCAATTTCGAACAAATATTTTGCTCAATAACTGAGATTAAAAAAACTGAAGTGTTAATCGACTTTTGATGCTGACCGTACCTGTATTCCGCTATTTTCCTAGCAGGGCACTCAGCATCTCCCGTTTTATGGTTATTGGGCTTTTTAAAGCGTGAGCAAGTTGCACATTTCGGTATGTCAGCTTTCTTTGCGCACTCTGACATCGAGTGTCCTTCTTCACCGCAATGACCACACGTAGATTTTAGCTCTCTGCATGTTTTTGCTGCATGACCATATTGTTGGCATTTGTAGCACCTGGTATATGTATGAACTGCCATAGTTCATTTGCAGGAAACTATTATCGATGCTAGAGACTCCTCCATACCATCCACGACTGCTGTGTTCAGCGATATCCCTACCAAACTTCCTAGGTATGTTAAAAATTTAATCCGCTACAAAAATCATTTGCGTCGTATGGAACAAAAACTGCCCAGTGGTTACCTTAGAAGGCTCAATCGTAGTAATATAAACATCTTACAAACATACATAAACACTAATATCCGAAATTACCTCGATAACGTTTGGAATGCCAAACTGGCAAAATTTGATAACCCCAGTCAAGATATCTGGCGTCTAACTAAATCTCTCAAGCCTAGATCTGTGAACATCCCTCCCCTTAAACTTTTGGATGGGTCCTTGACGGCTAGCACGGCCGAACAATGTAACGCTTTGGCGAATGCCTTTTGCGACAATATGAGCCTTACCACTAACTGGGATAGTGACTCTAAACTGAGGGATGAGGTATCGAATTCTATGTCTGCCATTAACAGTTACAATCTCGCTTCTAATTTTATAAAGCCGGTGAGGCCATTTGAGATTCGTAAAACTTTGACTAGGCTTAAATCCCGTAAATCTGTAAGTCATGACGGGATCCATAACTTGCTTTTAAAGAACTTGCCACAGAAAGCGATAGTCTATGTCACTAAAATTTTTAATGGCTGTTTTGGTCTGGGCTATTTCCCAAACATCTGGAAAAATGCTAAAACAATACCTCTTAAAAAACCTGGAAAAGACAGTACTTTACCCATAAACTACCGCCCCATAAGTCTGCTACCTTCTGTTGGTAAACTTTTTGAGTCTGTAATTTACACAAGATTATTACGAGCCACTGGGCAGTTATTGATCCAAGAGCAGTTTGGGTTTCGTGCCACTCATTCAACTACCCAACAGCTAGCCAGGGTGACAGAACACATATCCCACCACCTAAATCTCAAACAGTCCACAGGTATGTTTCTGTTGGATATCGAAAAAGCGTTTGATACCGTGTGGCACGAAGGCCTGCTACACAAGTTGCTCACTCTGGATGTGCCTATGCTTCTAATTAAACTCGTTCAATCTTACCTTGCTGATCGTAAATTCCAGGTTCACATCGGAAACACCACCTCATCACCTCAAAATGTCCCAGCTGGCGTTCCCCAGGGCTCCATAATAGGACCCTATTTATTTCTCCTGTTCTTAAATGATATACCTATCCAACCTCGAACCAAATTAGCTTGCTTTGCTGACGATACTGCCTCTTATACCTCTTCGGATGATACGGATTTGATCATAGGTCGCCTACAATATTCTATAGATTTGCTTCTTGACTATTTTAAGAAATGGAAACTTAAAATTAATGAGGATAAGACAGAAGCAATATTTTTCTCCCGTGCTAGGCAACCCCCCTCAAGAACTTTAAAAATAGCAGGCCATACAGTGCCTTGGAAAACTTGTGTGCGTTATCTTGGGATCAAAATGGATAGCCATCTAAATTGGTCCAAACATATTGCTGACTTGCGATTAAAGGGCGCCCAAGCCCTTGGCGCTCTAAATCCTATAATGAATCGCAAAAGTAAATTAAGTAGCAATACTAAATTAAGAATTTATACTACGCTTGTCCGTCCGTGTATAACTTACGCCTGCCCTGTCTGGAGTAGCACATGTTTCTCTAACCATCAACTACTGCAAGTTGTACAAAATAAAGCAGTAAAAATATCCTATAATACCAAATTTAAAACTAATCTTAAGAAGTTACATAAACAAATTAAACTTCCCTTATTATTCAATCACGTAATTAAAATATCTTCAAGATTTTATAATAAAAACAAAATTAATACTACTAACCCGTTAATTTCAAATTTGTGTTCATTAACCTTAGACAAATTACCATATATCGATAGATACGGCACTTACCGTCTACCGCATCACTACCTTTTGTTCCCTCCACCGGAGTGTCCAAAGGCGCGAGCGACCAGTGGCTTGACCCCCGAGAGGCTGGCTGCCGCCCCGGCCCCGGCCGCAGATACACCGGAGCGCGGGCGGCAGGGAGGCTCCGTCCGCTGATCATTGACTGGTCGCACGGTTGCTTATTTACATACGTACACCGTGCGATCAGCATAATAGTTAAATAATTTTTTGTTATACCTTGCAATCAGTAAATTATAACTAAATAATTTGTATATTGTCATCATGTACCCATGGTTATTGTGTGCAAAGTGTATGTTGTAAGCAGTTAAAACTACATATCTGTCATAAGCTTTGAAAGGTGAATAGCTAGCCTCATAAAGTGCCTAATTTTAATGAGTTAATGTAACTTAGGATAAGTGCATTTTGTTTATTGTTCATTGGTAAATAAAGATATTTGAAATGAATGAATGATGTAGCACCTGGTGACCAACGTGAAGTCCCTGACAGGGCATGACGTCCAATTTATAAAAAGCCTTGATTGGGATAATAGGGCTTTACGTATATTGGCTGTAACTTCAATGACGTAGTTACAGGTCGACGCATCTTTCTTCCTAGATTTGTGGCTTAATTTAACCAAGCTCAAAAAGGACTCCATAGGCATTGCTGGAAACTTATCGGCTACGTTCTGTTCATAGATGCACCTGAAGACTTCAGTTTCAGCCAAAGTAGTCGGCACACCTACAACCACGATCCGAGGTTTGCGCTTGTTTGGTTCATCGGCGGTATGTCCGGATGTAGAGAGCTCGACTGCATGCTTGAGTTTGTCAGCATCATGTTTCGTCTCTGTACTAATAATAACGCCTCTATTTTTGGTCTTTCGGACACCACGTACATGCAGCTTCATTTCATCAGGGCGAATGATTTTTTGCACGAGGACTTTTGTTTCATCACTTGACTTTAATGTGTCGTTGGGATAAATAGCTACAGAGCTTAAATTTTTCGGTCGAATGAAATCATTTGCTCCTTTCTTCACCATATCGGCAAACGAAACATTTCCCGCAGAACCAGAGTCCTTAATCGTCTGCTTGAGCTCCAAAATATGTTCCGTCAGGTCGCGCTTTTCCTGAAGGGCATTAACCGCGTTATACGCGTGAATGGCTTTCTGTTTCAGCGACTGGTATAGAACTGCCATCTGTGAGGTTCCAGATCCTACTTTACGGCAAAGGGTAGAAATTTTCAGTTTCTGTTCCGAGTTGAGTTTGCCATCCGCGGCAATAGAGCAAACTTCATTTAAGTGCTGTTCGATGGCTGACATCCATTTTTGAATCTCGGGCGTTGAAATAACGTCAGTCGTGACCGACTCAAGCGCTGGGTTCTGCGTCGTCGTCTTCGAGGGCGAAGCGGAGGGGTGCACTGGCCCTCTTAGATTAAAGGGGCTGTTATCCATTTTGTATTTTACGAGTTCAATGATTCGGGTTCATTATACACTGAAACTACAAACTAAGCAAAATTACAGTTGCATTACGTTGGTAATGCACTAAAGGAGGTCACTATTTTATTAAAGTAGGTAATTATTAAATATTGCTAACGAGCACGTCTGTATACTGCGAATGACTACGACTCAAATATAAGTATACTTCTTGTTTACGCCTTGGTTCAGCAAAACTTCCCAAATCTTCGCATGTTTCAGAGAGTCAAAAGCTTTGTTGTAATCCACGAATGCTAAGTAATATTACGATTGATATTCACTATATTTTTCTATGACTTGCTTAATTGTGTGAATATGGCCGATCGTTGAAAAACCACTACGAAATCCAGCTTGTTCCTTGGGTTGATTGTCGTCTAGAATCCTCGTGACCCTGCCAAGCATGATCTTAGAAAATATTTTGTACAGGTTAGCCATGAGACTTATAGGCATATAGTTCCCGATATCCTCTCTGTTTCCTTTCTTATGAATTAAAGTAATTGTTGAGACTGACCACTGGGTTGGTATATGTTCTGTATCTAGAATTTCATTAAATATAACTAGTAGTGTTTTCACGATGACTTCAGCAGAACCTGTTAAAAGTTCTTTGGAAATTCTATCTTCACCAGGGGCTTTTCTAAATTTTTGAGAGTGTATGGCTTTATATATCACACTATTTATGATTGGCGGCATTTCATCATCATCAAAATTGTCTGCCAGGTTAGGTAACGAAGATGGCAACTCTTCATTCGTTTTCTTTATAAAAGCGTCAGACTTTCATAAAGAATTGTACATTAATTCAATTATTTGGTGATATTTCCTTTCTTCCTTATAATCGGAGGCGATGTATTCGTACAGACGTAACCTGACATGCAGTGACGGATTAAGACTACTTGATGCCCTAAGCAATCCATGCCTGTGGGCCCCCCTATCCGTATGTCAACTAGAATCGGTCTTTAAACCTTTACCGCCTAAAAACATTAGTTTTTTTGTAAAATAGGCCTCTGCATTTTGAAAAATTTAATCCACAATGTTCTTCAAGTTATTGAAGAGTCTGCTTTGCCAGTTCATCTCCTGTGTGATGCGTTTCCAACCCAATAAATGTAAGAAATCGCTTTACTGGCTGCCCATCTTTTATATAGCGAATAACTACGCTGAGCTGGTCCATGTGCATCAAATCCGGCGTAGAATCTACTGAAAGACTATCATATCTAGAATCTTTTATCTGCGATATAATTTTACCATGCACTTTCTTGGGCCATTATCATAATCAACTCTTCGTAAATCCCATGCCCACTCGCTGCACAAGAGGGCAGCGAGTGGGCAAGCGGGAGTGGGGTTATGACTCTAGGTCGGACTCTATGTCAACTTAAAACGCGCAAATTTTCAAATTAGTCCTAGAAACTTTTTTGATGTGGTTTTTGGTGACGTGAGAGTGAGACGTGATGCCCTAAGGACGGGTTTTTTTGTGCTTCTTCTGGTGCCCCCTCAGACGTGATGCCCTAGGCAATTGCTTAATTTGATTAAGGGTTAATCCGTCACTGCTGACATGTACGCTATGTAATCAAGCACGTGTTCTAGTATGTATATATTTTATTCTGTTTGCAATAAACGTTCTCCATATCTCTCACGTCACTAACAGAGTTCACTGCTATTCCTCGTGAATGATACAGAGAGAGAAAACGTCGTGAATGGTAGAGTCATGAAGTACAAACACACTGGTTCCACTGCCGCTGAACTTCCATGAAGTACTTTATTTGCCAATACGATACTGTATGATATTGTATGTTTGTTTTTGTGCCTTTATAAGTACTTCAAAGAAACACAACAATCGGCTGCATCTAGATTGAAAAGACAAACTTTTATTCGATTCCGAGAAAGTTGGTCCTGACAAAGGTATCTTTGACAGAATATCAAAACTCTTTGAACTAGACTGAAAAAGTATATAGAGATGAGTGTGCTTATAACATGACAGCCAACTTGCAAGTTAGAGCCGTTGAAAACAATATTTCATTTCTTGACTACATTTTTTGCGGCTACAGTGTTCTCGTAATAGAATAGAATAGTGGGTGATTTGTCAAGAGCTTACAGAGAGAATTATGAGCATTAGGTTGAAGGTGCACTCTTTCAGCACTTACTGCTTCTCAAGTTTAGTAGAAGTCTTGACATCACACTTAACCTTTCTTCGCGTACATTTATTTCAATAAAAGTCGAAAAAAAAATGCAACGTTACAGACTTCTTAATAGTAACTATTTGCGGTATAATTGAAATTGAAGTACTTTTCTAAAAATTGCCACATTCAAACTACTACCCTAATTTTTTGACAGCTGCAATCACAAATACATATGCTGCAATAAACAAATGTTTACATACAAAAAATTTTCTTATGAAACATTTCCATTGTAAATGGGAGTTTATTTGTATCGAAAAATTTAAAATTTTTACAAGGTATCTGAAAAACGTACCGAGGTAACTCAAGCCCTTCAACAAGATTGTTCGAGAAAACTTCAAAACTTTCCCGACTGAGGGAAAGGGGCAAGTGCATGAATAGTTAAGAAAAACACGCAATTAGTTAATAACTTTAACTTGAGGTTACACAGGAATCAAATAAATGATCGACGATTTTTCTTTACTAACCGATGTCAAAAGAGGAGGAGGTTTTGCATTCGCCGAGTTTTTCTTCTTAGTCTTGTTTGACCTAAATGTTGGTGCCGGTCACCACTTCTATTACCAGACTTCAGTAACTACAGTACGTAATGGATTTATTTTGTTTAACAACTCTCTTTTTCTTATATTTAACTTTTACATAAGGAAAAAAAATATAAAGTATTACTTACAAAGCAAAACCTATGCCATTAGGATACACGCGCACATAAAAATAACACTACCTTTTTTACCCAAAATTTAAAGAAATGTAACATCCCAGGTGTGCCGCTGCCCGCACTGCACCCGGGCCGCTCCCTCTCAAAAAGCGAAGGTCTGTGTCCGAGCAGTGGGAACGCTATAGGCTAAATGATGTTTATTTCTGTAAATTGGTCCAAGAAAACCACTTTTACACGTCAAAAATTACAACTGACTACTCTGAGAAGCAAGACTGAAACAAACTCCGAGGTCACAGGCTCTTTTGTCCAAACATAATCTTGGTCTGGCCATATTATGACTGCCATGTCTAAGATGGTCTTTTGAGGAAGAACTACACACATTTTAGTAGATCTGTGCAAGCATTTGGCAGTGATCGTGTAGCTTAACTCAGCTACTGATTATCCTATACCTTTAAAGGTATCACGAACTCAAAATTCGATTCCACCACATTGTGCTGCAGATAACTTATTTATCTATCAATAGTAATGTACCCACCAGTTCGCCCACGCACACGACCTCATTACGATTGCTTGAATTAAGCTTGTTGTCACAATAACTTCTCCGTTAGTCGTCAGTCTGTCAGTCTGTCAGTATCGTCCCGACGCGGACGGCACTAACGAGTGTGCGTACGCGTCCACAACTTTTCTAATTCCGACGAACTTGTTCACAGATGGACCAGAACATGTTACAACCAACCAACAATCAATTGTTCTGTAGACTGATGTAACATCTAAGGCTGCCATCAGACGGACTGCATCGCAGCAACCGCACGCAGTCGATATATTCAACTGCCTGCAGTTTTACGTTCGACTTCGTTCAGTCATGATATCAACTCCACGTGGTCGGCTGCAGTCGTGTGAAGTCAATATTAACTGCATGCAGTCGTGACTTCAACTTTACTTGGTCGGCGATTACAGTCGTGTAGTGTCGACGCACGCGCTCCATCGCTAACCGCATACAGTTAGTGTGCAGTTAGTCAAGGAGCATAACGCAAGTCGGTCGCGTCGAACGGTTTAAATAAAAATGGATTTTGATACCGACTTATTTATTTCTTCAATCAAAAGTAAATAAAGTAAGCATTTGGAATTCAGTCAAAAAAAGTCAGATCCGATTGCAGATAACTGCGTGCGGTTACTGCGATGCAGTCCGTCTAATGGCAGCCTAAGAAACTGTTTCTGGTAAATGCCCTAAGAGCGCAGGTACCTACTGGTATTTATCATATTATTATTATCTTTATACCTATTAAAAGTATAATTGTTTCGGGGAGGCAAACGGGCAGCGATTAAGAACGTATTCCGAAAATGAGAGTTAAATATTTCAGGCTCGTAAATATTACAGCTTCGATTAAAAAGGGAAATGGCTCGTCTCGTGGAGTCGTGGCGGTGCCGGCCGCCCTTGTGTTTCTCTTTATCTCTTTATATTGCTACCTCTATGTATATTTATATTATAATTACCAGGAAACTGGGACAATTTTCCTGCTTTTTTATTTTTTCATCCTAGGGAGGGCGAGCTTTAAATGCTGATGCAATATTTCACTATATACAATAATACAATAATCAGCCTATATTATTCCCACTGCTGGGACACAGGCCTCCTCTCTGTGAGAGGGATTGGGCTGTAATCCACCACGCGGGCACAATGCGGGTTGGTGGGTGTCAAATGTCTTCGAAGTTTTGAGAGCAGTGGTGATGAAATAATTTATACCGCCGATAGCCGACTTACGACTTATACTCGTAAGTTTCTGCCGTTTCTACTGCGTCACCGCCACTCTCTAGTTTCTGCCGTTTCTACTGCGTCACCGCCACTCTCTAGTTTCTGCCGTTTCTACTGCGTCACCGCCACTCTCTAGTTTCTGCCGTTTCTACTGCGTCACCGCCACTCCCTAGTTTCTGCCGTTTCTACTGCGTCACCGCCACTCTCTAGTTTCTGCCGTTTCTACTGCGTCACCGCCACTCTCTAGTTTCTGCCGTTTCTACTGCGTCACCGCCACTCTCTAGTTTCTGCCGTTTCTACTGCGTCACCGCCACTCTCTAGTCTCTGCCGTTTCTACTGCGTCACCGCCACTCTAGTTTCTGCCGTTTCTACTGCGTCACCGCCACTCTCTAGTCTCTGCCGTTTCTACTGCGTCACCGCCACTCTCTAGTTTCTGCAGTTTAAAATGCCAAACGCAAACAAACGTCATTTATAAACCTTTAAAAACGTACAGGACCTGTCCTTGTCGTTTTAGTGTCAATTAAGTGAGAGAACTAACTAACTATACGACTTATGTAAGAGAGTCTCGTCTTTTCAGTTATATAATATTAATAGCAAGTTATGACCGTAACAATACGTAGTAAACAATAGTATTATTATTAAGGAGGTCGTAACACTCACCTACTTCCTTCTATGGTATATCCTTATAATGATAAATGATAAATGATTTTATTTCTGTAAGTAGGTTTGCACAAACACTTTTACACGTCAATCATAAATCAATGAAGCTTATTGTCTATTGTCTATTCAAGTTGAAGTGTCTTCAAATTGTATTGCAGAGTTTGATATTTTGTGTTGTACTTCAACACTTGTTGTTGATTATGGAACTAGTCACTAGTTCTCGGTAAGAGTTAATCAACACGAATGAACGGTCTTAAACATTCTTTATTATATTGGCTGTTGATTCGTGTAATTTTAGTTCTAGGTTAAATATTGTTATAAAACTCAAGCTCCATTTGTAAATGGGTCACACTCACAAACTACCAGGACCCCTAACATACTGAAGCCACAGCCTCTAAATTAGCATTACATCGCATCCAATCTCATCTAAACAACGTCTCCTTGTCAACAAACATCACTCACGATTAAAAAGCGTCCACAACAAAGGGATGGAGATTAATGTCCCGCTGACCACTGCCCCCTCCCCCCCGTCTCCCCTCCTCCACAAGGTCAGTAGTAGGTTCGGAGGGGGGGGAAGGGTAAAGGCCTGTTAAAAGTTGTAGCTCGGTGTCTTCACGTGTTACGCTGCGGGGGGGGGGGGGGGAGAGGCGAGGGTCACTAATTAAAAGTGGATTACTGACGTGTGACTAGGAGTAGTTCGATGACGCAGGGATGTGACGAAGTTTACAAGTCAACTTATTTAAGCATCAAGCGACATATTACATAGTCGGCGTTAAGAAATTTGACCTTCTCGGTCTATATTAAGTAATAATTATTATTATTTATATAGTAAACTGGCAGAAAACATCACGTACCGAAAAAGCGTTATGCCCTCAATGCGACTTATTATATAAGGTGTATCTATTCATACACGAAATATTTTAAGATATACACCGACAAGCGCTTAAGAAGCTATAGAAACGAAAAAAAAATAAAAGTATAATTTTTAAAATTACTTAATTTAAAATTACTTGACACACATAATAAATACCGACTCCTTATTTTTTAACTTCCGTTACGTTGATTTCTACGTAGTATTTACTGTCATTGTAGCGGGCCGTCGCGGCCGCGGAACGAGGGGAGCGGCGCGCGGCGTTTTATGAATGATCAAAAGAGAAACGCGCGAGCGCATGCGGCGCACCTCCCTTCCCCGAGCGTCTCATCATTCTCACCCAGTACGCGCGTCGTACTGCACGCGGCACGCGCCTTAGCAAGAGTCGGGCTTCGTATCAACTAGAAGTAGTTGGACAAACAGGTTGTAAACCTAGCAAGGGACCGGTCGACGGGATATTGCATCTACTAATTGCGTAACTTGTTCTTGAATCTTCACAGCAGAGCAAGAAGGGATGTTGCTACATACACGTTGCGGTTACTTAGACTGACCCGTTGTACAAACAATACCAAGGCAATTGATGGTTTACCAGCACTTTACCACGTTTTAGAGACAAAAAGTTTGAGATACAGTTTTAATAAAACCATAAGGAATATATAAATACACTACACAAGAACGTAACAGATAAATATTTATTTCTAAAACCCTAAAAACAAAATAACTTCAGTGTGATATCACGGAGTCTGTGACATCAAGATAACGAGGGCAGTTCAGGTGAACAAGTCATTGCTGATAGCTGATGTATATCAAACAGTTCTGCTTCGTTAGGCGAGCCATTCGCGCGAGCACTCCAGCGCACAAACGAGGCACGGGCTACTCAATTATGTTCCTTGATTTGTAGTATCATGCTTGATTTGTTTTAAAAATGTAAAATTTATTATTTTTGACGCACTTCTGTCTCTTTCCAGCTTTTTCAGCTAACTTCATTCACAACACTTTCCTATTTTTTTTAATAAACAAAGTGGCCTATTTTATTTGTAAGTGGTCAACTCGGTTCTGTCAACTACTCAGTGCTTTGCTTACACAGTTACATTTGAATCGATGAAAAATATAAACAAACCCGAAAATGTGGCATAATTATGCCACACTCGTATCACAACATTGAAATACAACAATATTGCAATGATAATCCTTACATTAAGAATAACGAGGCGTCTATATATTGGCCGTCGGTTTAATGGGGCGTTCACATGTAACGGCGCCTGAGCAGAACTTAAACCGCACTAACTACTTCATTAGACGAGGTTCGAGGAGCCCGAGGTCATAATATGTATATGCCAGACGTCACGTGACACTCATTTAGTATGACATCAATCATTCAAATTATAAATGATATAAACACCGTCTACAGTCTCTTCTATGAAAGAAAAATCTCGATTACAGATTGTTAGGAAATGATCAACACCGATATTTCGTAGGAATAATTAGCAACTAAAGCAAACATTCTTAAATAATTATTAAATAACAATATTATTTTCTGTCCAATGCTATTTCAATCCTAATATTAGTTTAATCGCTATAATTGCTTCTATACTATTAATGAATTTTTGAATCATAATATAAATAGGAATATTGCACAAACATGAATACTGTAATTTAATTAATTTTGACATTCTTGTAATTTAATTAATTTTGACGTTTCTGTAATTCAAATAATTTTAACATTTCTGTAATTTAATCAATTTTGGCATTCCTGTAATTTTATTAATTTTGACTTGCCTGTATTCTTAATTTGACATTTGTAATTTCTTATCTTATTGACTTTTTCTAAAATAATTTTAATGAATATAACTATGAATAACTATGAATCATGGCACATCAAAAAATTTGCATGCTGAATTTAGTAGGCGGAATATGAAGTACTATGAATTGTATTATGACATCTGTAAGCACCATATTTCATGCAAATAAACGATTATTATTATTATTATAATAATCATTGTCATATAAGCCTTTTTACAGGTAAACATGAGTGTGATCGGCTTCTTATGTATTCAGATGTTACTCGTAAATATATCAGTACTTTATAAGAAACAGTTACTATATATATTCTCTACACTACCTAGGGCCGCTTAAAAGCCTGAAAACCTGAAGTTAGATAGTGCGTGTAGCCGGGAAAGGGCGAAGCTTAGCGGCAGTCATTGACCCCGCCGCCCGGAGTACCACCCGCGGTGCGCACTATGCTTTAAAGCTCTTTATCCAGCGGCTTGGGACCTTGCCGAGATGGCATACATATATTTAAGGGCAGAGAAAACTTTTAGGTCAAGTAGTGTTGAAAATATGAACGTAAGAACAATAGATTTATCCTATCTTACAACAAATTGAACACAACCGATGCACGGATTGTTCACACTGTCCACCTTGATAGGAATATCATACGTTTGTTCATTGACGTAGGTACCTATAGTTTCTTACAAAAGTATTTGATGAATATGTAAACAAATTGATCAGAAAACGTATCTACAACCGTACAATTTGAAGCTTTAATTTAAAGCAGCAATTTTAATTTTAAATCACCTTATAGATGTTTTTCATTTGACAATTTATTGAGGTTAATTTTATATCTTAAATTTTCGTCGTCGATTTAATAATGTTATTTAAACAATATTGGTTGTAAATATTTATATGCGAGATAGTCGAGCTATAAAGTTGAAACCTTCTTAAAAGAGATGAATGTATTAATAATTCCGTGTATAAGTGATTGCGTCAGAATTTCTTCTGAAAAGGGTTTGTTCACACTTTCATCTGATAGTTTTGGAACAGAGCATACAGTATTATCCTCGCTTTGTACATCAGTTTCATGAAGATTAACGTTAGTTAACAAAATGAGTGTACGATGCACTGATTAAGAGTTCCCTGCTACAAACTGTTTGTAATTTATGTACTTCAGCGAGTACGTAGTTAGCACGCGGCTTCAATACTTCACTCAGCAGATCAGTGCAGGTTCGACCACCCTCCTCGCCGGTTTGTTGATAGCACGTCGAGGAGAAATATTGTTCGTCTTACTTTTACATTTGCAGCAGTATTTTTTGCATACTTTGCTACTCCATTTTTTTTTTTTGATGTTAGTCTTTTTACTTATTCATAAATATACAAATTATTGTATCATTTATTTTCAGGGTCAGAATAAGAATCATTTATTTGCAAAGAATGTAGGTGACAAAAAAGACATAAGCAATTCATAATTAACTTACTCAAGATCAAACTAATATTGTATTCAGCAGTGCCCTGGCAGGTTCATGTAAAATCTGTGATGTGCATGAGAACACATACATCATTGAGTCTAGTGCATGGTACCGTATAGTATGCTAATTATTCAACTATTAATTCAATTTTTTTAAGAGTTATCATTTAACCATACGGCTAAACTAACAAACAATGGTTGTGTTAATGTTGTTTATTTATTTAACTTGAGTGAAATTGAACAGCAAAAATTAAACACCTTTTAAACGTCACTAAACTAACACTTTTTATCAGTGTGATTAATGAAAGTTAACTTTTATTTAATTTGCAAAGAACAAATTGTATGTAAATGGCACCACATTTATCTCTTTGAAACACAATTAATGATCCTACGTAATTCTTAAAGTTAGTGAAAAGTCGAATAATAAATAAGTCTGTTCGTAATTATATCGGAGACGATTACAATGTTATGTTTCGTTTAAGTAATGGACTATTAACTTTTATCTTGTACTAACGTTTCTACTTTGCTCTTGTTTAAATTCGGTTGTCTGTTGTTTTATTTATAAATGCTGTAATTTCCAGTGTTTAGTCTAAAAATGACATCAATTAGCCAGGCACCACAAAAACCGTGACTAGAGCAAACTTTATATATTATGATGTTTCCACTGCAAAATCATCCGGGCAAAAACTAACTTGTATACCGCACAAACAACCCCAGAGAGGTATGGAACAGTACTCCACAAGAGAAAGCTAAGCATTGCAATCTATTTCACAAGGCTGCATCAATTTCATTACGTCACGACTTTCGTAGCCGCTACGTGGCTACGCAGCTACGGCGTAGCAGAGACGCTACGTGTTGCAATCAACGCGGCGTTGCGGTCCCTACGCTCAACGGCAAGCGGTGACTTGCGTCGCTTCAATCCCGTAACGTGCTTACCCGCGACATTCCGGGATTGTTGCGACACTAGTTCATTATTGTTTAATGACTCTGGCAGTGCTTTCGCACAGTTTCTGGTAATTTTGTGGGACTTTGGAATTGTTTGACACCTGGGAATTTAGCTCGCATATTATTTGTACTAACTTTCAATATCTAAAACATTTTAGTATTTTTTTTGCATTTAATAACACTTAGAATTGAAGTGAAAAAACTACATTCTAGTAAAAGTCTATTTAAATGGTCTTAGATAGAACTACTTCACAAAAATAATAAAACACAGCTTCTATTTGTATCTCCTACAACACTACCACATATTACCGGGACTAAAGAACCCTGGTATATTGCACGCCTGCGCGCCCAAACACCCCCTCCCCCCCCTGGTTACTATTTGCATCACAATTGCGAGCCTCTCATTTAATTTATTGCCGAAGCTTCAGGACTTAGAGCTAAAACATGACGAATTGTGCGACGTAATGAGACGGCGCCGGGATTGGACGGACACTTAACGGCTTTTTTGGGACGGTTCATCCCAAAACTGCCCTCATCTCCATTACAACTACCCTTAATCCTGTACGTACTGAAGTTATCCGAATTGTTTGTCAGAAGTGCTGTATTTAACCATGAGCCCATGCATTCGTAATAGTTCATTTATTTGTCAAAATTTAACGAGATCATTTTATATATGTACATAACTCCGTCATTTTTAGATGGATTTGCCATTTTTTTTATGAATACGGTATTGCTCAGGGGTGGTTCCATATACTTTTTTATTAACTTTGCTTGGGTAGTTTTTGAGTTAGCTTCAATAATACGTATTTTTTCCACTTAATTTAAGTACGAATAAAAATTATCTGTCGATTGAGAAATCAGCCCTTACAAAAAAAAAACAACTAACTTACAAAAACAACTAACTTACAAAAACAACTAACTTACAAAAACAACTAACTTACAAAAAAAAAAACACTGCAAAGTGAAAAATAACTTTAATTTCGGAAGTCGGTGTCAAAAAACGAAAATGCGGAACCAACGATACCGACTTCCGAAACTAAAGTTATTTTTTTTGGAAGGCGGTTATATTTTTTTGTAAATAAGATTTTTGTAGACTCTTTTGAATTTAAAGGAGTTTTGTCCGAAATGTCACATTAGTATAGAACAATAAATAGTATTTTCATTTTTATTTAATATTATAATTTAATACTATTGGCTTTACCTTTCAACTACTGTCAGCATCTATTTACGCTTTACAGCACTAATCCAGCTGCAAAAGCAATTAAGTAAGAATTTTAATTGTTGCAGTCGTAGATAAACGAAATAGATTCAAAGCAAAAGGTTCAATTTGTGAGAAATGACAACTCTCGAAGAAAATAAATACGTTTGAAATCGCCTGCTATCTCTGAGGCACTTCCATTAATCACTCTTACAACACTATCTAAGTTGGTAAGTAATACATTTGAAACTGCTAGTACGTGCTAGATTTATTACTAATTCCTAACACATTCCATACTGTCGCCCCCTTCCCTCCAACCCTCCCCCGCTAAACTCTGAGGGGTTACCCTATCGTCTTACTATTGAAGCAGTACAGTCACAAAGGGTGTTCTCACATCTTTAGCTACGTTTTTCATTAAGAGGCTGTTTACTTTCCACAATCGCATCTCTGTGAGCCGCTTAGGATTACGACATGCGGAGAAATGAATAAGATAAACGTTTCTTTTAGATTATTAGGATTACGACTTTGTACTTGGTATATACAAATGTTATATTTTTGCAATTAGCAGTTAGCGTAATAATTGAATAGAATAAAACTTTGTACAGAATTCTGTTTTTTACATAGCTACTGAATCAAACTTAGCACAATACCAATTTGAACATCACAGTCAAAACGAATATACCATCCATAAATGAGACAGTATATTATATGACGCCTTCCATCCATAGAGGACGCCATTCAACTTTACGACCTCCGAATAAATCGCACACTCATAAATACAACATAATAACATCGCAGCAGTGCTACGGCGTAGCGAAACTACGGCGTAGCGGAACTACGGCGTAGCAACTCGTAGCCAAACCGTAACAGAGTCGTAGCCATCTTAGCGCGTGTAACATGCAAACGAGGCTGTAAACTATTCAGTTATGTGTTTACAGAACATTTTGCATGCGCAATGAGCTTCGCAAACATTCGTCTCGATACATTGACACTGTTTACTGAGGTCAGGCTGTAATGTTTCAATTCAAAGCTTCTATTTGATTTTCATGTTATTTATTATTTGCTAATAAATATTTATATAAGTTAGGTAAACTCATTAATTTGTTATTTATAAACTGGCCTGCAAAACTAAGTACTACACTTTTAAAATTTCAAGTTTTTCTAAACTATAGAAGTTAAAAAAAACGATTACGATTTAAAATAAAAAACGTTTTATAGCAAATTTTATCAGCTTTCTTAGAAAATAGTATACTTATACATTAGTAACATTTTTAACTTAAAAAAAGATAAAATAATAAAAATAGCCATTTTTAGCTAGTGTCAATAAGTATTTTTACGTTATTTAATTTTTAATAACTGGTAGTGCCTCCTCGGGACTACAGTTTCGAGCCGGTTTGGCATACTGAACACGATGTTTCGGAGCCGATGTTGGGGAATATTCTCCCATTCTTCAATCATCGCATGTTTTAGTGCCCTGAGGGTGTTAGGTGGTGGTCTGCGGCTTCTGACTAACCGGGTAGCTAATCCCAGGCGTGTTCAATCGGGTTAAGATCAGGACTTCTCCTGAATATACTCTTGCACGACCTGAACCGTGTGTGGCCGGGCATTATCATGCATCAGCATCGATCCATCACCCATATTTGCTGAATACGGCCCTGCATACTCGTTGAGAATCTCTTGGGCATATCTTTCCCCAGTCAGGGTGCCATTTTCTATGGCCACTAACTCTGTGCGACCTTCTGAAGATATGCCAGCCCATACATGTACCGTACTGTAGCCTTAGTGTGAGTTTTTTCACTCACGTTCGATTGGGAGCGCGTTAGAATTTCGTTAGAAAGTATATCTTGTGTACTTAAAAAGTCATTTAATTTTAGAAGTGTTATACTAAGTTTTGCAGGCCAGTGTAGTGTGCCCAAACTCAAAACTCAAAGCATTTATTTCAATTAAACCATTTACAGGCACTTTTGAACTGTCAAAAAGTCGGTCAGTCAGAAAATATGAAGTGGGTTGCCCATTCCAAAGCGTAGGTACCTATGGAGAAGAACGGGCAAGAAACTCCATGGACACTTTTTTAAATTATATTTTTACAAAAATATTAGTTACATCATTAATGTGAATTTATAATTATATGTGAGAACGATGTAAACAAGACGTACGCGTTAAAAGCGTCCAGAGTACAGCAAATAGTAAGAAAAGAACAATTCAAAATTAAAATAATTAAAAAAACGCCGAGGCAGCTAAGAGATGACCAGCCCCAACTGACGGCGCCCGTTCACGAACATGACGCATAGATCAGCACCATTCAGCTCAACCATTTTGAAGGGAGCTAAATGATCCAACACACACGCTACCGTCAGCGACACATTTGTGTTAGCATGACATACTATCAGCCGCCAGGGCACATTCAAGTCAATGAAAGACACATTTCCCGGTAAATGGTACATAGGGTATAGTATATACATAGAACTCACATCTGTGCTATGCAATTATACAATACAAATGAAATTGAGTTTATACAATGCAAAGATAGTCTTACAATCTTCAGCAGCTCCAACAGAATTTTCAAGAGTTAACCAATTTGTTGTGTGTGCATTTTTATCAGTGATGTAATCCCCTAACTTATAATATGTCTGACTGCATAGTGTGCGTTTTATACAAGACTTGAATTTTGTCTCATTCAATTGAAGAATGTAGGGAGGTATTTTATTATAACACTAGCTGCCCGGCACGACTTCGTTCGTGTGGTGTCCTACCCCTTACCCTACCCCTATCTTACTCTTACCCTACCCCTACCCTACTCCTACCCCTACCCTACCCTACATCTACCGTACCCCTACCTTACTCCTACCCTACCCCTACCCTACCCTAATCATACCCCTACCCTACCCTTCATCTACCCTACCCCTACCTTACTCCCACCCTACCCCTACCCTACACGAAAAGAGAAAAGAAAAAAAATATCATGAAAAGATGTATCAAACTACTGTCTGTCTTGTTATTAAACTAAAATACTCGTAGAAATAAAATAAAAGAGTAAAGGAAAGACCAAACAATTGAATGCTAGACTAATATTTTTACTGAGTTGTGTTTTGTTATTCTATGTCAGTTGCGTTTTGTTATACCACGTTTTTTTTATGTGGCATCCCACAGGAACGACGGGAACGGGATAAAAAGTATCCTATGTCCTTCTCCTGGTTCTTAGCTACCTCTCTACCAATTTTCAGCCAAATCGGTTCGGCCGTTCTTGAGTTATAAATAGTGTAACTAACACGACTTTCTTTTATATATATAGATTTTAAACAATACCCCATAAAAGATGAGTCTACTTTAGCCAGTCTGAAACCTGGTTGAATTATGTCATTCACCTCTTTTACTAAAAAGATGTAAGTTTTTTCTTACATACATGATGTTTTCGTAGATATATTGACAAGGCATCGTCATGATGTTAATTTCCTTAAACAGTTCCCTTAGAGAATCGCGCCTGCGGAGAATATAAATGGCTCTGATGGCTCTTTTCTGGAGAATAAAAATAGAATAGATGTCTGCAGCCGGTCCCCAAAGTAAAATACCGTAAGACATGATACTATGAAAGTAACTAAAATAGACTAGTCTCGCGGTATCTACATCAGTAAATTGACGGATTTTTCTGACAGCATAAGCTGCTGAACTTAGCCGTCCTGCAAGAGATGTTAAATGAGGACCCCATTGTAGCCTTGAGTCGAGCGTGATCCCTAGGAAAACAGTTTTATCGACGAATTCTAGTTTCTCTTGATTCAATATTATCTCACAATCACTACTCTTGACATTTGGTAAAGAAAATCTTATGCACTTAGTTTTTCTGCATCGCGCAAACTGTTACTGCATAAATCCATATTATTACACACAGTCGAGTGAGGGTAATGGCTGCCTCATAAATTTTTTTTTTTTTTAAACGTTGCCCCACACTAGGAATTACTCCTGTATCGTGGGTGCGTTTACAAACATTTAAATACACATACACAAACAGCCAGACCCGGAACAACTGTCTGTAGGCAATACAAATATTTGTTCCGTGCGGGAATCGAACCCGCGACACGCAGCGCAGCAGTCGATCGCTCAGCCACTGCGCCAACCGTGTCGTCAATCCTAGTGTAATAAAATCCTAGTGATACGTAACGAGACATTGACACACATTTGATGAACACAGTAACACAAAAAGAAGCATGAAGACATCAGCGACAGGTTCAAAAGTAAACCTCTAATACCGCGGCCATCAGACGGGCTGAACGGAAGCGGAAGTAAGTCGATTACCGCGCAGCACGCTGCCCCCTCGCCCCGCGCTCGCCCCCCGCGCCGCACACCCCTCGCCCCCCGGCGGCTATTACCCTTTGTTTCGGGATTTTTCTCATTGGGGCACAAAACCTCAAGCTCGCAATTTTCCTAAAGAGGTTTTTGAGTGACAATTTGCGAGAATATCTTTAATAAAAGGAAAATAAAGTCTCATTTGGAAAATAAATATAGCTGTTATTTAAAAAATAATTATAAGAATTTGTGTTGGAACGTTTTACAACGGTCATTAATTTATACTTGCCCAATTTAAATTGTCACGCGCTACTTGAAGTGGTTCTCTAATAGAATCTATGGATATATTCGTATCTTCATGATTGTGGTTCCAAGCTTAGTATAAATAATCCCTATTTTTCACGTGAACTTTACTAAGAAATTCTCAAAACGAAAAAAGCAAACCAAGGTCAAATAAATCAGCTCAGAGACTTTGTAGCTCTATAGGCATTGTTTTAAATAATAGCATCAATGCAATGGTATGATATGATAAAGCGGAGACATTAACAAGCAACTTTATTTCATACTTGTAAAGTTTCTACCGGTATGGGTAACAATAGACAAATTAACACATTGTCTATTTCTGTAAGCGATATTGTTTCGTAACTGTTGCCAACCGAGTTCAACAGTGTGCAGTGGGTCGTAGTACCTACTGCGTCGGAGGACGGGAGGTGGTGGTTCATTTTAAGGAAAGACTCAAAGGATACTAAGAATTGGCGCCCCCCGGCCCCAGCTGGATAGTCATGAACAAATTAATTTTACAGATATATAGCGCTATACTGGTGGGTGTAATTATTCGTACCTACCCAAATGTATGTAATACTGACTTGAAATAATAATAAAATTTATTTTCAACAGACTTCAGTTCTGAAAGTCCATGTCACGAAACAAAGTTTCGTTACATTACAATTGTTTAAACTTTTAGTCATGGAGTTCTTATCAGTAGCTAATTTAAGCAAAAATTACAATTTTATGTGTCCAGAAATGTTGGAATACTTGATATCGCGAGCTATATGATCGCTGCGTCCGTAACAACCCACAGTACAAACTGCGCGGATAAATTGAAAGTGTTCCAACAGATCAGATATGCGAGGGTAGACGTAACGCTTCGGATCGTGTCGGATCCCCGAGCGAGGTTCTATCGCGGAGCCTTCTCTTATCAGTCGACGAACGTCGTCTACAGCGCCGCCGACGTATTAATTCACAACTTTTAATCTTTTAAGAGTTTCACGCGTTCTGTATGTTTCGGCTTCTAACTTCCCGATGAGGTTCACTGCGTAGTTTGTTTCCAACTGAATGAAGCTCTAAAGACATAGATATACAAAGTAAACACTTGCCTTCGCAATCACAGCGAGTTAATTTAAATTTCTCAAGTGAACGAGCACAACTTTGTGTTCTTTACAACTTATTTCTAGAATTTAACTGAGTGACGTTTGTGGCAACAGTATACTTACACATTATGTAAATAGAGACTGCCGCGGGCGGGGCGGCGGCGGCGCGGCGGCGACGCGGCAGCGGGGCAGCTACGGGGCGGCTACGGGGTGGCGGCGTGAGCCAGAATACAAATACACCACTTACCGGGCTGCCCGATACAACATTATCTGCACTGTTAACTTGAGATTTAAAATAGAATTTGTAATGCGCAGTGTGGTGAGCCTCTTATTTCTTCGCGAGATTTCTCTCTAAGGTGTAGCTTTTCACAACAAAATGTAAATACAATGTGGTGAGTTCTTTGTTATCGAAAGTTGAAAACGACAACTGAACTGAATTACGGCTTTGATCTTGCAAATGGTATTCAAAACTACTATCTGAAACAAAATAAACAGTGTCGTTGCCATGATGCGTATACAGATAACATTCTCGAAATCAAACTTGCCTCCGTCTCCATTAACACCGGTTTGTAGATTGTCCGCACTTGAGTCCTTCTCCACGCGTCGCTAACACCCAGTTAACCTCTACTAATGACGTCACGTATACTTCGTCAACCTTTATTGTGTTCAGTCACCAGGGGCACGTAATCACTGTCGGGAATGTCATGCAAATAGTTGGACCTATATGGTGCCAGGAATTACAGGCATGTAAACTAAATGAAAGCAGTGCGGAGTCCGGTGCGGGATGCGGGGCGGGCGCAGGCAGCGGCTGGTTACCCCACTCTGGCGAGGTAGTAATTTAGTTTGTCATGTGCCACTCAATTTACAAGGCTATCAACGTTTTGCGAAGTAGCAACTATGTGGGGTGAGAACTAACGGTCAACTTATAAGATGATCGTAATGTTTCGAGGTTGTAATAGTATACAGCAGCCGGTTTTTGAACAATCCTTGTTTATAAAGTTCTTGAATCAGATAAGTGTGTCGATATGTGTCTAAAAATAACAATTCCGAAGTAGTTCTTCAGATTCCAAATCGAAGTTATTATACTTCAACATTGTCACCCATCAACCAAACTACATCGTTCAAATAAAAATCAATATATTTCGGGTGCTCTTAGCACATCGCTATGCATCCATTAGCTACTGCATCCTGTGTTATAATATATTTCGGGTGCTCTTAGCACATCGCTATGCATCCATTAGCTACTGCATGCTGTGTAATAACTACATCATCGGGGTGAACCATTCAGGTCACGTTCGATGCACAACACTAAATAAAATGGATTTAAGTATTTCATAGTTCACACATTCCGTTACCGTTATGTTACGTTACTGTCGTAACACGTTACCGCTAAAGCTTACAGTTTTATTTTTACTGATGAATGTGACTAATGTCATAGAAAAAACAAATAAGAAAGCCAACTCGAGCCCCGAGCGTGTGATAATAGCCTAAGCACGTAGGGCTGTCACTTATAGTTTATTCAATCGTTAAAAATGCATAGTCAATCTCTATAAAAAACAATTTTCCCCTGTAGGGTAAGCATCAGGGATCTATACTACAAAGTTTTTGAAGTGAAAACTTCTTTAGCGGCGGTGTGTACTTTTTTTGGAATGGGTAAAAACTTCTAAACTCGCGTCAGGTCACGTGACCCTGATCGAAAATTCGTAAGACGTAAAACGTAAGACAGCGCCATCTATGCACATCGGGAAGAACTACGAGGGCCTCGCGTACTAACTACGTAGTTCATCCAACAACGACGAGATGGCGCTGAACCACGGATATATAACTGACGACGAGCTCAAATACATTTTATGTACAAGGCCAATAGTATGTAAAAATGTAACTAATATCAATCGTACCATCTACGTCCTCTTCTAATACGCCTCTGCAAACATTATGGTAATCGAACAAAGGTAACATTGTGTAAAATTTCATACAGGCTCCTTATTAGTTTATCTAGTTACCACTTTAGAAATGATTAACGAAGCACTGCCGCGACCAACACCACGAACTGAAGTCTATCCTGTGTGCTTATTTGTAAATCTGAATAAATTCCTTTCACGAGAAGAATAAACCAGTCACTTTGGTCATCATACCTGATTTGCAAAAAACCCTATAAAATAAGGAACACACCTTAACACGCGTGTTTTGTTTATAAGACGATTCACAAAATACACTCGTAATTGTTCAAGTTTTCACTTCTGTCGGCACTACCGGAGTGCCAGTGTTTTTTTTAAATATTTTTTTCTACATAGACCAGGAGCTGGCTACATTTTTTTCATTACTTACGTCATGATATGATATCTGTTTAGTTATTTGAAAAATTACGATCGATATATGATTAATTAAAACGTGGTTTTTACTGAATTATGTATTTATTCAAATAAAATAATATGATTATGAAATTGCATT